>CM060630.1:14885000-15485000 GCA_030578275.1 Meda fulgida
TTGAAAATAATGGGAGTGAAGGTACTGAACAATGTGTTTTTGACTTTTTTTTTTTTTTTTGACTGTCTCTGTGTTGGTGAGACAGGTCTTCGAGGAGCTCCAGGATATTCACTAGAGCAGGCCCATCATCTCCCCATTGAGATGGACTCGCTGATTGGTGGGTTTGACTTGTTGACTTATTGTTGTTGTTAAATACTTTATTCGGTCCTAACCTTAACTAAATTAAGAGATCAATTCAAACAGTAGGTTTATTTCCCTGAAAAGTGGCCCTGTGGTGCAATTTGAACAATATCCCAACTAAATCAACTGAGCAACATTGATTCAACCATACCATGAGATTGGTGTGGGACTCTCTGTTTCTCCAACCAATAGCAGATGTGGGGAGTGTTTGGAAGACTTGTTAGAAAACAGTCATTTTTGCAACATGTTTGTTATATAGTGTCTGCTACCGAAAGCTTAGGCAGCTGACTCTTTGCCTTGCTGCCCTATTAGGCAATGACTTTATAGGCCGCGTTTGCACACAAAGGCACATTATGAAACTGATTTCGGACAGAGTTTTGAGGCAAACGTAACTGTTTAATGATCCACAGCGAAATAGAGAGAACTGGTGAAAATGTAGTAAATATTTAATGACTACAATAGTTATTCCTCGCTAGAAACAAATGACATCAGAAGTGGAAAACTGACCACCAACCGCAACTTTCAGATGCCATCTTTATTTTTTAGCTCAACTGTCACAAAATGGAAAGCACAGGATTGTGGGATAAGTGACAATAAAGATATTTGAATGTTAAACATGATTTCTATTTAAAATAAATGAATACTGTTTAACTTTAAATTCATCAAAGAATCCTAAAAAAAAAGATTGCAATGAATCACTGGAGTAATGGCTGCTGAAAATTACGTTTTGTCATCACAGGAATAAATTACGTTTTAAAATATAAAACAGTTATGTTGAATCCTAATAATATTTCACAATATTACTATTTTTACAGAATTATTGATCAAATAAATGCAGCCTGGGTGAGCATAAGAGACTTCTTTCAAAAACATTATACCGACCCCAAATTCTGAAGAGGAAGTGTGTATTAAATCTCTTGAAGAATTTTTTTTAATCAAATGATGTCAAAACTCTGTAAACGTCTATTGCAGCGAACAACTCGGGCACAAACAAGCGACAAATCACTGACCTGGTTGACCAGAGCATTCAGATCAACACTCAGTGTTTTGTGGTGACCGCAGATAACCGCTACATCCTCGTGTGTGGTTTCTGGGACAAGAGTTTCCGCGTTTACTCGTCAGACACAGGTAAGAGACACTCATTGGACATTAAGGTAATATTTCACCCAATATGTAACTTTTTGTCATCATTTACTCACTTTAAATAAAAGTATCCTGAAAGTAGTCCATAGTTTTTAACTGTATGTTATACTTCTGAAGCCGTACGATGGCCATGTGTGAAATTTAAGTCGTTTTTACTGTTTATCTTCCCCTTCAGTAGCCTGTTAATTCTCTTCAGCCGGATCGAGTCAGTGAGTTGAACTCTGATTTGTGAATGAATCATTTTGTAGATCAGTTATGTGAACTGAATCAACTGATTCATTTAAAAGATCAGAAAATAATTATTTGTTTACAGATACAAAGTTCTGTCATGAAACTCTACACTCTTAAAAATAAAGGTTCCAAAATAGGGGTCATAGAAGAACCATTTTGGTTCCCAAAAAACCTTTTAGTGAATCGTTCTAAAAAGAACCATTTTTTGAACATATTAATAATCTAAAGAACCTTTTTCTACTATAAATAAACTTTTGTGGAACAAAATGGTTCTTTATGGAGTCAATGATGCAGATAAAGAACCATTACATTAAATTTAACAGAATGATTATTTATCTTACACAAACCTTTCTCAAAGTTAATAAAAAAACTGACTTTTGGATTTTTTAACTGACACTAGGTGGAATGAGCGGCCAAATCATCTAAAAAAAATTGGTTATTTTTAGAACGATTCACTAAAAGTTTTTTTGGGAACCAAAAGGGTTCTTCTATGACCCCTATTTTGGAACCTTTTATTTTTAAGAGTGTAGATGGTGCAGGCTGATAGGTCCTTAACTCAATCTTATTGCAATCACATCAATCTCTATAGGGCACAGCTGATTGGCTCCTGCTGTATCAGTAGCCAATGAGCTTGCTGCTCGGCATTCAAATACTTCAGCATTTTCTGTATTAGTGCAGCGCTTTCAGAAACCCTCCTCCTTCCCCAGCTCCACCTGTAAAGATCTGCTACAAAGCAGCAGCATTTCTTACTTGCTCACAGCAGCGTGTCGTGACTCGTGTAAGTATGTTTAGGCAGTAGCAAGTCCCGTACTTGCTCTGCAGCAACAGCAATATCCAACAGCAGCAGCAGAGTAGCAGATCTATTCCTCCAAGACCAAACATATCAACATTACCATGCCAAACAAGAGTTGTCATGACAAAAAATGTATTTCTCTCAAGAACTCTCATGTAATGTTATTAGATGACTCTTATAGTGCAATACTGTGATACTTTTATAGTTCTATAGGTCACTTTCATTACATTGAAATGAGTGGACAATATGTGTAATGGTCTGACCAACATATTTGTGCTTTGAATTGTCCATGTGTTTGTTTGCAGGCAAGCTCACTCAGATAGTGTTCGGTCACTGGGACGTGGTCACATGTCTGGCACGCTCCGAGTCTTACATTGGAGGCGACTGCTACATTGTGTCGGGATCCAGAGATGCCACTCTGCTGCTCTGGTACTGGAGTGGGCGGCACCATATCATAGGCGACAACCCTAACAACAGTGAGTAACAACTGAACCTAAGCACAATTACATCAATATTAAGCATACTACATTATACAATCATCCAACAAGAGACGTACATATTAGATGTTACATTAATTATGGAGGAGATTATAAAAGCTCATATTCTGGCCAATTTATTATTATTATTATTATTTAGTTCTTTTTTCATTTTTATTTTAATCAATGTAGTAACAAAAGCTATTATTGCATCACTAATGAATGCATTACAGCTCATAATTGTTCCAGGTTTCCTCACTACTGAAACTGAAACCAGAAACCAGCTTTTTTTTTTTTAATGAGGTGCAAACACGTTAACATGAAAACAAGCCTGCACGTCTGAGCTTGCTTTTGTATGTGTTTTGCAAGAAATCTGTGCATTTGCACCATTGGTTTGTATTAGATGTATTGTCTTCTGTATGTGTCATGAGCTGTGGTTTAGCAGAGCTTGTTCTCTAATTAACTTCAGTGATGCTCAGACAGGTAATTAAGGATTTCGGCTCGACTGCCTCCAATTAGCGAGGTACAGCCTTGCTCCTGTTTTCAGTGCAGAGGAAACAAAACTCCCATGATATTCACACGCAACTGCTCACTGTGTGCCCTCACAAAGGCGACTAATGGTCTGTGTGCTTAAAACTGGTGGGAATTATGAACAAAGAACTATTTATATATTTAATGAGGAATAAACCTAACAATGGTAACTTTATCAAACCCACGGTACACAATCTGGCGTCATTATGTCATATGCAATATGATAATGTAATTACAGAGTCATTTTTGAGTAATACTTATGAACACTATTTGTGTGTATTTTTTATTTTTTGAACAGCTTAATAGCTAATAATAATAATTGATATTAATAATTAATATGTCATTATTCATATTTACATTTCATTTTTCATTACATGTAAAAAAATCTAGTTCAAAATAATGTTTGTAGAGCAGTGATTTTTAAAATGGCATCTAATGGATGAATGTTTTGAGCATGTCCTCTAGGAAATGAACAGTCCCCTCTAGTGGTGAATTTCAGACTTTTCTTTTTCGATTCTGTGCATTTGTAAGCATAAAGAATATAACATTGTTTGTAGAAGGACCTGAGGCAAAACTTCCAGTGTCACACGAACGTGACTCCATAATCCTCTGGGGATCTAAAGTGGAATGCAGAATAATTTGATAAAAACAGACATTTTTTCTGCTCCCTCATTATATATTCCAGACTTATAGCCAGAATTCTTTGAGGTTGTTAAGACGATATCAGTATAGCATGAAGTGAAGAAAAACAAACCCTCATCAGTGTCAATGATAAGTTCAGCTGTGCCTTATCAAGCATCTCCACACTGCACTTTTTTTTTTTTCATCTGTTTCTCAGTCGGGACAGGAACTTCCATGAATATTCAGCAGATATTCGAGTACCAGCCCCCGTGGCACTCCGACATGGTGTAGAAATTGATTTCACAGTTGCCCGCGAAAGCTGAAGTGTGTCTTAAATGTGCAATGATTAAAATCCCGTCCGGCTCAATCAAGGCCCCGGTGCTTCACGACCCGAGCAGCCGCTCTCCAATTTACACCTCTAAATTGTGTTGCTGTACTGCTGGGGTTTAGCGCGAGGCTTTCGAAGGGCCCGGGTTGTGGACTGATTAAATCTTTTGTGGTGAAGGTGATCTGGGATCTCCCCAGGGATCCAGTCCTGACACACGTTCCCACCCAGATCACTGACAGCTGCCAGACGGGCCCCTGTGGAGAACTCGGTGAACACGGGACCGTATTGATCAAGGACTGAGTAACCTTTGATTGTTCACCAACTTTAAAAAAGCATCTGCATTTGGATCTGTCATTCTATTGATTCCTGGGTTCATTTAACGATGTTCTGCATGTGAAGTAATGGCATGCGTCTTAATTATGTGGAAGGTAATGAACTTAGTGTTCATTAAACATTGAAAAGATCTCAGGCATTGAATGGGATGAACCTGTAGTCGTGAGTTCTCCCTGTACTATATTATTAGTTTTGTTTTAGAAATGGTCAAGAAACGTTGTATTCTATTGCAAAACATTTCGCATTCTATCGAGAAACTTTGCTTTCGCTCGCAAACCCTTTTTCCTCCATCTCCTTTTTTTTCCCATCACCGTGTTCCTTTTGGGGCTCCTTATTAAACTGATCAAAAGTGGCAGTAAAGACATTTATAATGTTAAGATTGATGAGAGAATCCTGAAGAAAAATGGTTGAGTTTGTGTTTGTTCATCACTCAATGCTTATTGACTTATAATCTAGTGTGTGAGAAGCTTTCAACCATCAAAAAGGGTGCAAAAGCACCACAAAAGTTGCAGATAATAGCAAAAAAACATCTATTATCCGGAACTTTTGTGATGCTTTTGCACCTTTTTGATGCTTGAGAGCTTATTTTCCCATTCAATGTAATAGCATGGAGATGTGTGTCCATTACATTATTTAAATTTCTCCTTTTGTGTGCCAAAGAAGGGAGTCAAATGTGTTTTGGATTACATACTGTGCACAATGAAGTAAACGATGACAGAACTTTGGATGAACTAATCCTTTAAACCATTGAAACACGCACACCTTCTCCAAAAGCAATGTTTAATCCGTCCAGCAACATAATGTTGATCCCCCCGGCTAATAATTACTGTTTTGCTTCCTCACTGCACAAATCAAGCTAATTACACCACTGGCCCCGTTTTCCTTACGGTTGAATTGCTTCTCTAACTCACTGCAGTGTGTACACTATGAGAGTGTGTTCAAGCGTGATGGGTACAGACCCAAGAGGGCGAGCACTTTAATGATTCTACCTGTTATTTCTCAAATCAACTGCTTTGGAAATTGAGGCAGTGAATCTTATAACAAGGAAAATGTAGCTGTGATAGGGACGAGGATGTATTCCACACAGTTTATATCACATCTTGGCAGAATTTAAATGAGTTTTTCCACTTTTTTACCAAAATGAGCCCTTTCATGGCAGCTGACCAGCCGGTGCTGACGTACCACAGGTGTCTTTAAATGACCTCATATCACCTCTTTCCCTCCCCCTCATCCATCATTTGACAATGTGTGGGGTCCAGAGGCTGTTGGGCCACTGCCGGTGATCATTTGGGGGGACGCCTCCTTAAGCAGATGTTCTCTAGGGCACCTGACCTGCTTTATTGTGCTTTCCTCACATCGGTTATATCGTGTTTGTGGACTATATTTCTAAATCCTATTTAAGTCAAAATCCTAAAAGTATAAGACAACTAATAAAAATGCTTCTATTTTAGTATTTGTTTGTTTATTTGTTTTATTTATGTAGAACAGGGACAGTGTACATTAAACAACATTCATGAATGTGAATGTACCCACATTAGCCCCAAGGCTAGTTTTCATCAGTAGTCCCTTTGCCAGATGTTATTAGGCCTGAAACTAGAGGCCTATAAATAATGTATTTATAATTCAGTTTATTTTTGTAATCTATTATTATTACTACTACTATAATTTATTGTTACTATCATTTTAATTTTATATTTCAAAATCCTAAAGACAAAATCCTAAAAGTCTAAGACTTAGAAAGTTCTTTCTTAAGTTCTCCTAAGTAAGAACACTTCTCTTTTTTTCTATTTATATTTTGCATATTTTTTATGTATTTACTTTAAATTTTATATTTCAAAATCCTAAAATTGTGTGTGTTTAATTTCAGCCTGTGGTCTTAGACTCATGGATCTGCTGCATGCGTCGACTCCATTAGTGTTGATGTTGTTATGTTTCAGTTTACTGCTGTGTGTTTTTAATCTTAATTTGAGTTATAATGTGTGTTTCCTGTGCTCATTCGCAGGTGATTACCCAGCTCCCCGTGCGGTTCTGACCGGCCATGACTATGAGGTGGTGTGTGTGTCAGTGTGTGCTGAGCTGGGAATTGTAATCAGTGGAGCAAAAGGTGAGTGAGAAGAGCATTGTGGGATATGAAATAACACAAGGCAGTGTGTAATGCCACAAGAGCGTCACTCATCAGACGTGTGTTTGTCAGAGGGGCCGTGTCTGGTCCACACCATCACTGGGGACCTTCTGAGGGCTCTGGAGGGCCCTGATAGCTGTGTGCTTCCCCGCCTGATCTCCGTGTCCAGTGAGGGCCACTGCATCATCTACTACGACAGGGGCCAGTTCTGCAACTTCAGCATCAACGGCAAACTGCTGGCCCAGATGGAGATCAACGACTCCACACGTGTACGTTCTCAACTCTTTGCTTTATCACACACATGATGGTCTGGTTACATTGATGACGAGTGACGTCACCGTCAGCTGGAGTGACTGCGGTTACACCCACCGAGTGGCAAAGAGACTGAGCGGCAGCATTTGTTTTCAGCGTGAATGCCACACTGAACACATTGAAAGCGGGAAAGAGCTTTGCGAATGACTGTACAACTACATTTGACAAGAACTCTGAGGTGTATTTTTACAGACTGTCGAAAGCTATAGAACAGAGAAGCAAATTTATCGCCGCAAATCATAGAAACAACTGGACTCCAGGCAGCAAAAGGTGGATTTGCAGTTATCATTTTGTGTCAGTATGCTGAATTTAGGGGTAAAATCACACACTATTGTATTGACAATTCATCAATTAAATATTTACCATCATATATTCTGCATAATTGGACATTTTTAAATGTCCAAAAAACTGTACACGTTTTAAGGCTGGACCATATGACGATTTATATAACACTGATATAAGTGATCACATGGATTTAGACCTAACCATTGTAGTTATATAACGCTTCAGAGGCAAATTTGCTTTATGTATTTCCCCGGCGTCGAAATCAGGCACATATAAATCTCAGGAAACACGATTCCTGGCTGTATTTCAATATCGATGGATCACTGGATCTTTGGTAAGTTGTAAGGAAGACTATATCGAGTCCAACCTTTAGTTTAAACCGCTAATCGTTTGTTTTACTCGCGTTTTATTCAGTTTCCCCTATTAAATCCAGTCACACAGAGCCTTTTGCCGGCCAGTCCGGCTGTGGGGGCCGTGTTCCGGCGGGAAAGTGACGTCAGTGAATTCTCTCTATAGCAAAGCCTCAGTGGTCTAGTAATGCCATATGGCAGAAGTCGCATTACCGTTTGTTGAGGAAAAAGATGAATTCTGAAAGTGAATTCTGGTAAATTGAACCACTTTTCAACATGATTGAATCAGAAGACAAAAACACATTTTGGAAGAAGGATTGATGATGTATTGACTCATTATTTAAATTGTTATATTTGAACAAAAAAAGTTACTTTGTGTACCTTTAATAAGCTACATTTGATTTGTGATTTCACACACTCAGGCCGTCCTCCTGAGCAGTGATGGGCAGAATCTAGTGACTGGAGGAGATACCGGGGTGGTGGAGGTGTGGCAGGCCTGTGACTTCAAGCAGCTGTACGTCTACCCTGGCTGTGACGCCGGCATCCGAGCCATGGACCTGTCACATGATCAGAGGTACACTTTCACCACACAGAGACGTACAGCAAACCCTAAACTGCTTTATACCTGACGTCGTCTCCTGTGTTTCCAGGACTCTGATCACGGGCATGGCATCTGGTAGCATCGTGGCTTTCAACATTGATTTTAACCGCTGGCACTTTGAGCATCAGAACAGGTACTAAGAGCGATCAGCCAATGACGGGCAGCTGCAGCTTCGCACGGTAACGTGTCGTTACGGGAGGCGACGTAGCAACAGAAAACATATGGAAGGAAAGAAGTAACACAAGGCTAGTTGGAGAAATCACAGCAGTTTAAGGGATCTCAGCTGCTTGAGCAGATGTATACATGTCTCAAACACGCACAGCAGCGATTAATAGATGATTATATCTAAATGAATCAAGAGAGCACAGATGGAGGCCAGCAGTTTTTTCATCACAAATGATTTTATCTAAATGTCATCAGAGCCAACAATAGTCTTGTTGAAAACAGCCTCTTTACTCACAGTCCCGTCATTTGAACTGACAGTAACACTTTGCATAGAGAACCAATAACAATATTTTGATGAGGTTTATTTTCTACTGGCTTCCAGCATATTTCACTTTCTTTCTACAGGCCCGTGGGAAAGAAAAGCTACATGAACAATAAGTAATGAAATGTCCTCCCTCTGATGCTGAGCTCATGTGTGTAAATGCTATACTATTTCTTTCAACCTTGTCTCTGAGGCTGCGTTCTAAACTATTCTGCAATTGAATTATGTTTGTCCTGTGTTCATGCATTTGACATCGACGAATGCTTTTTGATATGATTACAAAGAGAAAAAAAAGAGAGAGAGAAGCTCTTGTTTTAATGTGACGTCCTGTAATGTTCGTTCAGTCATTCTCCTCATGTGAGGATGAATGGTTTGTCTGTTGTGGATGTATTTCATTTCAAATTATGACCCAGATTGCATCTGGACTTCTCGATGGATGCAGCATTGAAGACATTGTTTTGGCATCATGTGCAGTCCAGGAATACTCAACGTGTCAAGCACTAAATGAGGGTCGACGCTGATGGTGCTGGAATAGATCAACTGGGCAAATATCATTGTAATTATTGTGCAGTTTTACCATTTAAAATGATATATGGTTTTACACGTGAAAAGAAAACAGTGAGATTTTTAAACCAGTATTTGCACTTTTAACTGATTTTTTTTTTATTTAGCTGTTTTGCTGTATTTTCACATTCAAATACACCAAGTACATGTAAGAAAATATAATTTGTTAAACTCTGAGTTTTATTTTTTCTCAAGCTGTCAATGTATTTTGAGGATGAAGAGGGTGTGCTTAACATCATTTGTTATGTTATTTTGCTGTCTTAAATTGTCTACTGCCATCAAGATCTTTCAGAATTGCACTTGTTAACAGAAAATAACATTGTAAACTCACTGCTGCAAGCAATACATTATGTACAATGTATGCGCATCTTAAATTATATTGCATAATGTAAATCAAATCTATTACTCAGAGTTTATGGATCAAAAAAACTAAACTATTTTTAATTGTTTTAGTGCAGATATGTGAAATATTCTGCTGTAAGAAGACAAAGCATTGAGTTTTTTTTGCCAAACCACACAATAAATATGGTGCCATAGTTAACATTTTATTTACAAGAATAGCAATTTAGATTTGATATACTGAGCAATGGTTATTTTTAAAACCTTAAAAATGAGTTTACCTTAATGTCATTTTTATGTTGAAATGCCTCAGATTTCAAATGATTTATTTGATGTGAACAGTTTCCATCAGGAACATTGACATTGCAAGTAATGGTGCCTGCTAATTCAAGTTAGTTTCTATTTAGTTCAAACTGTTCATTATGTCCTAGTGAATCATTGTGATGAAATGTATCAGCCTACTTTTTATTTATAATAAAAGATGATAAAATGTACTGCATTGAGTGCTGTTCCCTTGCATTAGTGCACATATAAATGGCGCTAGTGCGCTACATGTGCATTTGAGAATTTCAATCATTTAAAGGCAGGGTTGGCAATTTCTGAGAGGCTAGCAATAGCAAGCTAAATTTAAAAGCATAAGATCCCACCCCTTCAGAGCGTCTCCAAAACACATGAACGTGTACAGCAGAGTCTGCAAAGCGCCAAGAGATGAAAAGCAAATGTCTGATTCTAACATAAGGGAAGGGAAGTGGATTCAAAATTGCAGGAAAAACAAAACAACAAACCTCAAGCTGCACATCAAGGCTAATCACAAAGATCTCGAGGTAGGTTTACAACATCTTTGTGATTTATTTAGAGGATTATTTTTATTCTATTGGATGTATTTTATAGCTAAACTGAACCAATTAGCTGTTGATTTTGACCCGATTGCAGTAAGAGCTAACTATCCATACAACAGTCCAACTGTGCAAATTCATAATTGCATTTCCCTAATTTTTTAAAGTTTCATTTGAACTGTTAAATAATAAATAACAAAACATCTTACTTTACTGTGCAGCGGTTGAGCAGTAAAATGCCTACCACAGCTTTAATCTGCTTCGTTGTGATTGCAGAAAACATGCATAACAATGAAAATACATGATCGATTTCAGTAAACAAAAACAGTCATAAAAAAGGTTTCTGCTTGAGGACTCATTTATTCACAGGTTTGGCTTGTTGCTGAATGCACCACTGTTCAATGCTACTTGGAAGCAAAGACTCTTCTTCCAGGAAGTCAAGCCTAAATGACATTTGATGGGAGAGACAATTATATGTGATGGATATGCAAATATACAACGTGTAATCAATGCTTGTGCACTGCATTTTGCATATGAGCTAGATTATTTCCTTTATTATATTGACTTGATCTACATCCTATTCAAAAATAGGTTGATCACGGATTGTTTTCTAGTCTAATTTTGACAAGCAGATACATTTGAATTAAAAAGCAAATACATGCTATACCTTAAAGGACTACTCTTTCAGACTTTGTGCTTTTCATTCACCCCTTCACGGCGTCACCGGAAGCCTTTACATGCTGGAGGCTTCAATAAGCAGTTTAACTATGTTAAATATTGAGAAGCAACAAACATAACCAAGACTGGTCTTCACTGAGACTAGTTGCTTGTGGATGGGGTTAACATACTGATGGTACAGTAAATGGATATTAAAATGATCATCACTCATACTCAGAACACATGCAAGACTGACACACTCTGCCCTTTACAGTGAATGTGCAAACTCCAAGAAAAACACAAAAGGAATGACAATCAATGTCTAAACATTTAAGACATTTTGAGCCCAGGAGAACAATTTATTAGTGTGTGTAGGGTCCCACTTTATATTAGGCGTCTTTAACCTCTAAGTATTTACAGCACAATAATATTGTTACTGTATACTACACAAGTAATGTAGCCTACTTATTGTGTTCATGTTGTATTGCAAAACACGTTTCCTGATTTGGAGATGGGAGACTGTTAAGGTAAAAGACCAGTTTTGTTAAGTTTAAGAGTAGAATTAGGAGTAGGATCAACAGTGTTATTATACAGTAGATCTGATTACAGAAATTACATGCAGGTATTTTTTTAATAGGTAACGTACAATGTAAAAACACATGCATGTAAACAATAAGGGCATTGTATCAATTACTAAATGTTAGTATGTCTAGTAGTTTAAGACACAATATAAAATGGGTCCCTGTGTTGGAAGTTGAACAGTTATGAATAAACTGCTTTTACATACTTAGTTATGCTAGTTAGCATCGCTTTTTTTTAAATCAATCCTCTTTTTAAATTGTTTTACAATCTTAAGGTAAAAAATGAATAACGATGTACTGTTTTTCGTGTCTCCGCCACATAAAATGCTTCTGATCATTCAGAGGTCGTATTTCAAAAACAACAAACGATACATTCAAATTAAAATTTGACTTTTTGCTAGTCAGTTCACTTCTGACTGCAAAACTGACTATTGATATTACATTCAAATAAAACAAGACAAATATGTACAATCTTAGTCCAAACATTAAAATCACTCATTAAAATCGCTAGCATACATTTAGCACGTTTTTGTTTTCCGTTACGGTACACTTTTTAAATAAATCATACATTCTGTTCTCTTGTCAACCGGAAATTAGTGTGCGCTCTGACAATGAATACAAATTCCAGGAAGCAGCTGTACAATCTATTTATCTTCATCAAGAGTGTTAGTGACAGAACCGAACTTACTGAAAAAGAGATTATTATAGCAGCAGTTGACTCATATATAGATATGCATGCGTAGAAGCCACATTCAACCGCTACAGACACATTGGCGCGCCCGCCATCTTGGAACGGTCAGCATGTCATCACTCACAGTAAAAATCAATGATGCCACAACATTGCACAGTTTCTGATTGTGAAACATCTGCTAAAGTGTATTCCAGATATAGATATTCATACATCCATCTAATTACGTTGCAGACGCTCAGTCAACTTGATCTCGAATGTTCACAGACCGGCTTTGACTGTTCCAATATGGCGGATGGTTTAAACCGATAATGAGGCGTCTACGTAAATATACCTATGATTGGACTGACACGTTTGTAGTCATAGAAGTTAAACCAGCACCAATTATTTTAAGTTCAAACAAGTATTTCTACAGCCAATACATCAATAAATCTTCAACAATTCAGGCATTTTACACATTTTATAAAGAACATTCTAATGTCTAACTGACAGACAGAAACAAACATGTTTCTCAAAAATGCTGAAATAAATAGTTGTCAGGTTAAAATAAAATGTATAAACCTAAAATATTTAAAATATATAAAGTTCATACAAAAGGTAAAAACCCACATACAAGATTTTTGCACTAAAAGAGGAAATGCTAAGACACCTGATACTTTTTATAGGAATCAAACAGATGGCCGTGTGTGTGTGTGTGTGTGTGTGTGTGTGTGTGTGTGTGTGTGTGTGTGTGTGTGTGTGTGTGTGTGTGTGTGTGTGTGTGTGTGTGTGTGTGTGTGTGTGAGAGAGAGAGATCACTTAAAACAGAGTGGTAGGTTTGGCTGCATTACTCTCTATCCAACACTAGAGGGTGTAAAGAGAGGTGGTTTACTGTACTAGGGAAGATACAAAGGCAGATTGTGACAGATTGGCTGCGCCCGAAATCGCATACTCTCTTGAGTATATTCTTTATCATGAATATGTACTTAGGTAGGTACTTATGTGCCCACTAAAGAAGTATGTTTTATATAGAATAAGTGTAGTATGAATGTAATACTATTTTTGCCATGTTGTCATTATCATGTGACCAACCAACATCAGTTACTTCACTGCCATTCGCAAATCCTCTCCCGTGGCCTCATGGGATAGTAAAGTGTCCATCATATGCACACTTCAGAATCTCACCGGAAGTAGGTCATCCGGGTACTTTTTGCCTATACGGTTTCATGAGTACTGTGAATTCAGACATATACTTCTCTTGTCACATACTGTTTTTCGGCTACTATATAGTAGGGAAGTATGCGATTTCGGATGCAGTCATGGTCTACAAGCAAAACCTCATGTAGCACCAAACATGTAGTTACGATGAAGTGAAAACTCTGACAAGGACTTCTCCTTTCCGATGAAAAACTGCTAAAAGCAAAAGATTATTTTTACACCTGTTCAGGTGTGCTGCTTCCCTCTCCCATCCTCTCCTAGTTAATCACGTCGGTTCCACGTAGCAAAACGTTCGAATTCAAAAACTGTCATCCTTTGCTATTCACATGTCAATTTACCTTTTACTTAAAGGTCATTTTCCATTCATTTCTGCCCAGACTGGGTGTGAGCTTAAAACGGTGAAGTGGGTGAGCGGACGGTCTCGGCCGAGCTGGGGGAAATGTCCTCGGACTCTGAGGTGAAGTCTGCCGGAGAGAGGGTCGCGCCGGTCCCGGGGCTGCAGGGGAAGGTGCTCTGGGTGGCTTTCACATCCTGGTGGCGTCTTCGTCTGAAAACCTGCCTCTCCTTATCAAGGGGGGTGGTCTGGGGAACACGAGCATGGGAGTGTTAATGACTGCGCAGGACACACACAGGGGGAGGGTTCGGAGAGTGCAGAGATAAACAGGTTGTCAGTTGTGTGTGGATTATAATTGAACAGTGGTTTCAGTGACAAAAGGTTGGGGTTGATATGATTTTTTAAGTAGTATCTTATGCTCACCAAGGCTACATTTATTTGATCAAACATACAGTAGCCTAACAACAGTAATATTGTGGAATATTAAAATAACTGGTTTCTATTTTATACATTTTAAAGCATAATTAATTCCTGTGATGGTAAAGCTGAATTTTCTGCATCATTACTCCAGTGTCACATGATCCTTCAGAAATCATTCTAATATGCTGCTCAAGAAACATTTATTATTACTAATGGTACAAACTGTTGAGTTTCATAGCATTTTTGTGGAAACCATACAGTACATTGTTTTAGGATACTGAAATACAATTTTTCTGTAACAATCTAACTGTCTTTACTGTCCTTTTTGGTCAATGTAATGCATCCTTGCTGGATAGAAGTGTTATCCCAAACCTTTGAATGCTATATATACAGTATATAGTAGTCAACATTTGAATTGGATCAAAACCTTTCATCAAAGTTATACATGAATTTTGTAAATAAGATATAATCAAAATGAGTTCTGTTTTCATTATGGATTTTCCTTTCTGCAACTCTGCCACTAACACATACATCTGCACTTTCAGTGCGTTCTGTATCCAGCACAGGACCGTACATACAAACTAGTGTTTAACCCATAACCAGCAGTGTCATGCATAAGTGTACACTTCTACTGTACAAGCTTCTTAGATCAAAAACACAGAGCAAAGAAAGGGAAAAGTGAAGCACTGACAAACACAACTCAGCACAGCACCACCAGAAAGCATGAGCTGAGAAGCATGAATGGCAAAGAAGCAGAGCATCCCCACTCTATAGCAAGAGGCCGAGTGTGGAAGGAAAGGGCCTATGGAGACTGCCAGCGCGTTGCCATGGAAACACTGACGGCTTGAGCTGCTCTGTGGGCGTACCTTATCCAATACATCCCTGGGTTCAGGGAGCAGTCCAAAGACCCTGAACGCTTGATGGAAAACCCCTCGTCCAGCTGAGCAGGGAGAAATGAGTGGAACTCAATAGATTACATTTGTACTTTCACCGTGTAAAACAGCACAAGCTTTGAGCCATGAAGTGCTGTTCAATAATGGTGTGACGTTTAGAGTTTTACAAAACAGTAGCAGTGAGCAAACCAAGTGTTTAGAATGTTTCACCAGTTCTATACAAACACTCAGTTAGGGAAGTAAAAACAACTGTATATGAAGCTAATGAAACAGTAAACATGCAAAGCAATGTGCAAACAAAGTATGCTAAATGTTAATATATATATATATATATATATACAGTATATATATATATCAGTATATATCTGGTCATATCTAGGCTTGATTACTGCAATGCTCTTCTGGCTGGACTTCCATCATGTGCAACTAAACCTCTACAAATGATCCAGAATGCTGCAGCTCGTCTGGTCTTCAACGAGCCCAAAAGGGCCCACGTCACTCCTCTGTTCATCTCTCTGCACTGGCTACCACTCGCTGCTCGCATCAAGTTCAAGGTGTTGACACTTGCTTACGGACTGACCTCAGGATCAGCTCCCTCCTACTTCCACTCACTACTACAAGTCTACATCCCTACCAGAAGCCTACGATCAGTCAATGAGCGACGGCTCGTGGTACCATCACAGAGAGCCTCAAAATCACTCTCCAGAACATTCTCATTCACGGTGCCATGCTGGTGGAATGATCTGCCCACCCTCATCCGGAATGCAGTATCCCTGACAGCATTCAAAAGACAACTGAAAACTCATCTCTTTCGTGAGCACTTGGATAAAAGCGTCTGCTAAATGACTGAATGTAAATGTAATGTAAATATATATATATAGGAGTCAGTAAGAAACAAAAATATTAAACAGCACAACTGTTTTCAACAGCTATAAGAAATATTTCTTAAGCACCAAATCATCACATTAGAATGATTTCTGAAGGATCATGTGACACTGAAGACTGCAGTAATGATTTTTTTACAGCTTTGACATCACAGGAATAAATTACATTTTAAAATATATTAAAATAGAAAAGTTATTTTAAATTGAAATAATATTTCATAATATTACAGTTTATATTGTATTTTTGACCAAATAAATGCATCCTTGGTGAGCATAGAAGACATACATACATACATACATTTATATATAGATTGCTTTTACAGTTGTCTTGTTTTTTTTTCTGAACAGGAATCAACAAGTATCTTGTATCAGGGAGCAGCAGAAACAGTCTATGTAGTCAGAGGTCATGATCACTACTACAGATACAAGTCGACCAACGTTACTTCTCTGATAGTAGCTTAGGTTTGATCATGCCATGGTTTCCCACGTAAGATTACATTAAACAGAGTGAGGTGAAGTGGTCGAGCACATGGTGCAGCGTCACGCGGGTGCGTTCCTGTGAAACTGTTGCGGTCATGCTCGCCTCACGCACGCGTCCGCGCGTTGCCGAAGTTCAATTGTCTACTTTTGTACACGACGCGCAGCACAAATCATTGGAAGAGAGACTGATCCTCGGCTCGCTGTTTGTGAGTTTCCAGAATCTAAATAGTTATCTACAGGTTTTATAGGTACTGTATAGAGGGCCTGTCATTCACTCGCGGAGCGCTGTCTCCCTTTCTGTTCACCTGAGAACCTGCCAAAGCCTCTCCACTGCTGGTTTGGGTGGGTTATATATCCCACCCCAACTGTGATCATGGTTTGACTGTAGGCCTATGTGTATTCAGAGCCAGTGAGCAACAGACTTTCAAAATAAATAAAAAAACTGCGTTAACGTGCAATAAAAAAATTGTCGGCATTAATTAATAAATGCGTCAACGCGATAATAACGCGTTAACTTGCCCAGCACTAATATATATATATATATATATATATATATATATATATATATAGATATATATATATATATATATATATATATATATATATATATATAGATAGATAGATAGATAGATAGATAGATAGATAGATAGATAGATAGATAGATAGATAGATAGATAGATAGATAGTATATGATTTCCTTCGAATTCAACAAACGACATCAAATAACAGAAAGTAAACTGTGGAAACATTTTCAAAGTTAATATTTTGTTTAAAGGTAAAATAAGTAACTTTTTTGTTTGTTTGTTCAAAATTAACAAAATTTAAATAATAAGTAATTACTTATCAATCCTTCTTCTAAAACGAGGTAAGCATATTATAAGTGTTAATATTTTAGACCTTTACATTTTTACCTTTAAATTGACATGAGGATTTAGTAATTTTATGCAATTGTCTTTACAAAAAAAAAAACATGTATGAAAAGCATAAAATAGAGGAAACTATTTTGTCTACTTTGATCCAGTCCCTGACAACAGTGCTGACAGTCGTTATATAAGCAGAAAGCAGAGTCAGAGGAGATGTCACAGCCATAAGAAAGCAGAGGGATGAAGTCTGCCAGGAGAGAAGAGGAATGAGAGAAGAACAGCTGATGGATGATTCAGCGAAAAGCTATGAGATAAGACCACAACCTCCAGAATATTTTAATACCTCAAACTATATTTAATTAGAATGTTCCAAAAGACAAAGGCTGTTCAAGCTCAAAACAATGATAATTATATAAGTTGATTTTTCACATCAAATTGACACAGAAATCTCTCGCAGAAAAGATCACATACCTGAACAAGAGAAAAAATACAATGCTTTAAAGGGATTGTTGAAAATGATCCCATAATTCACTCACTCTCAAGCCATCCTAGGTGTATATGAGTTTCTTCTTTCCGGGCAGAGGTCACTCTTCTGTCAGAACTCGACTCGCGTACGACCGTTGCCGAAAGCCAGTGATTATAGTTTATTAAGTCATAAATATGGATATTTTTCTAACAAAAACGCATCGCTTCGCTTCAGAAGGCCTTTATTAACCCCCTGGAGCCACATGGATTACTTTTATGATGGATGGATGCACTTATTTGCGTTTCAAAAACTGCTCTACTCACTCCCATTATAAAGCTTGGAAGAGCCGGGATATATTTTTTTAATATAACTCTGATTGTATTTGGCTGAAAGAAGAAACTCATATACACATAGGATGGCTTGAGGGTGAGTAAATTATGTGATCATTTTCATTTTTGGGTGAACTATCCCTTTAATGCCAGTAGTCATTCTAGTCTGCAAATATGTCACTCTCATGGAATATGGGAGTAACACCTTAAAGTTGTGGCTGCATGTAAAGTGATCATCTGTGCACCAATGAATGATTTGAGAATATTGGCTTCAATTCATGTGGATAATATAAACTGTCAAAGAATATAAACATTAACTGATTCTTACTGCTATGACAGTGACTCCTGCAGTGGTGTTGTTGGGTTTGGGGCCCGTGTTGAAATGTTTCTTAATCTTGCCGGCCACAGACAACTGGTGCTGATTCTCACACATTCTGTCATCCTGAGAGAGAGAATAGGAAGAATAGGAAAATACCTCCACATATCATTTACCTTCCAATAGTCTGAGAATGGTACATATACATAAATCCGTAACATTACTTACATTAACCCAGGGATGGTCTAACACCTGTAGAGCTGTGTATCTCTGGTCAACCTCCACCTGTAGCATGCAGGTGATGAGCGTCTGTAGAAAAAGCAAGTAAGAAAGAAAGATATTGAGGTAATTATTTTTCCCAGAACTTTCAAACTGTTTTGGTACACCAACCTTTGCAGAGTCAGATACATTGTCCCAGTATGGAAGAGGGAAATCCAGCTGTCCCATCAGAATGTGGTCAAAAAGAGCCTCCTGATCATCTGTGCTCCTGAACAGATATGCAAACAGTTTTTGAATATTCATAAATGTGTAGTGTGCTGTTTCAATAAGAGCTGAAGGTGCAGCTCACACTATCTATCCTCCGCAGATGTGCAGGTCAAAATAGAATTATAGAAAACGGACACCAGAGGGAGTAAGACATCAACATTTAATTGCATTCTTCTTTTTTAAAGCAACATACATTTTGTACTAATACAAGTATTAAACATTATGCAAACAATACAAAAAAGAGTTGAAAAAACAACTACATAAAAAAGAATAATAACATAAATATCAGAATAAAGGTGCATTCAGGTATAAAAATATCAAATAAATATTTTGTATGTATGTATACATGATTTAAATGTGCAAATAATTCTCTTTTTTTTGTATACATGTGCCCTCATAATCTTTAATCGAATAGTAATCTTTCTTTCATCCCTTCTCTTCTCTGACGGCTCAAGGGCAGGACAACCTGTCACTCACATGAGATTCACCAATAGCAAGCCACAACAATACAATCAATTCCCAATGAACAAAATCAAGTCCCGCCCTACATTTTTTCCTGTTTAAGAAGCTGTTTTCTTGTTCAAGAAGTCAATCACAACTCAGAATGATGTTGTACTTACCCACGGAAAGGAGGGAAGCCACAAAGCAGAATGTATGTTATGACCCCCGCCGCCCAGATATCAACCTTCAAGCCATACCTGTAACATGGAGAGAAAAACACAATATGACGGTTATATTCTAGTTTTCATACTGACCATATTTGAATAACATTCCCATGCTAATGAAGACGTGACTGACCCCGTCTCTGCGACAATCTCTGGAGCTACATAGGTCGGGGTGCCACATATAGTGTAAAGTGGACCGTCCACAACTGTTGCCAAACCAAAATCCCCCAGTTTCAGAGACTTGCTGCCATCCTGGTGCTCATAGACCTGAAGCACAAACAAATCTACATCAACATACTTGCCATTTAGGTTCTTGAAATAGATCTCTCTTTTAAAAAATAAAATTATAATTAAAATATTAAATATAATTATGAAAATATATTGCATTATAAATCAAATGAATAAAATGTTATATTTTAGCAGCTGTTGAAAGGGGAAGCTCAAATGAGATTCCAAACTGTTTGTGTGATCTGTTTTTCTGAATAGTTTGATCTCAGTTATAAGTGGAAAACTGGTTGGAAAAAGTTTCTGCGGAGTCAATTCACAGCATGCATTAACCTTATCAGCCACAACTTTACATAACTCACAGGATAATAATATGTGTGCTAGGCACAATAGCCTTTGTCAAAGCTTTTGTGTTTTTCATACTGTCGTTACAGAAATCTACAAGTTTAGACACAGTGTTGTGTCTGATAAGATGGGTAAAATAGTCTCAGTATTGAATTGATCTTGTTTTAAAGCTTGTGTAAGAGGGGTTATTTAAGGTTTCTGCACTCGAGGGGAGGGGGGAAAAACATTTCAGTTCTGAGATTTATTCCAAGGTGCATTTGTGAAAGTAACACTGAGATACTGTCAATTATAGTGCCAATATTCTCTGTGCAATCCTCTAACACCCACCAGGAGATTCTCAGGTTTGATGTCACGGTGGACAATGTTAAGGCAGTGCAGATATTTGATAGCGCTGGCCAGGTTATACAGCATCCCGCTGGCGTCCCGCTCTGTGTATTTATTGGAGGAGGTGATGGCATCAAAGAGGTCGCCACCCTGTTCATGCACACACAATTTCACCCATTATACAGGAACAATATCTGAGCAGTCAAATGTAATGCAACCTAAAAAACTTTACTGAAAAGTAGTCAGTTTTACATTCTGAGAAGTAAAATAAAAAAATTAAAATTATATTTATATATTTTATATATTTATAAAAAAAAATCGAAAGAAGTCTCTTATGCTCACCAAGGTTGCGTTTACTTTATCAAAATACAGTAAAAACAGTAATATTATGAACTATTATTACAATTTAAAATATCCATTTTCTATTGTAATATATTTAAAAATGTAATTTATTCCTGTGATGGCAAAGCTGAATTTTTTAGCATCAAGAATGATTTCTGAAGGATCATGTGACACTGAAGACTGGAGCTTCAGTGTCACATGATCCTTCAGAAATCATTCTAATATGATGATTTGTTGGTGCTCAAGAATAATTTTTTATCAATGTTAAATCATTTGCTGAATAATATTTTTATGTAAATCATGATGCATTTTTTATCTAGGACTCTTTGATGAAGAGAACATTTGAAAGAGCAGCATTTATTTGAAATAGAAATCTTTTTTAACATTATAAATGTATTTACTGTTACTTTTGATCAGTTTAATGCATCCTTGCTGAATAAAAGTTACTATCAAATAAAAAACCGTACTGACGTAACTAACAGGGCTAAAACTAACAGGACTCCAGACTTTTGTTTTTGACTAGAAGCACTGTAGCCCCTCACTGAACATTTTAGGTGCACAAGCAGAACATTTAGGGCAACACCTTAAATCGACCTGCAATTCAATAATTCACATTTGGAGTTTTGACGCTATGTAAAAAGTGCGAAGCGCTTGAAAGTACTTGAAAAGTGCATGAATTTCACTCTCGAAAGGTTGTCGGTTCCCTGAAATTAATAATGTAAAAACATTCAACTATTTCTGCCACGATACCATGATTACAGTTAGCGTTACTGCATTAAATCCATGGTGAACGTTGGTGATTTGTGGACTGAAAAGCCTTCAATAACTTCGTTCATGGCACAATGTTTCTCCTGGTTTCCACATCAGCACTGTTTGATCTGATATGGGTTATAACAGAGAATTCTGCGCAGTTTAAATGCTTCTCACTAGATCTTGCAGAGATGTTATTAATTCTGCTGCGGATTCAAATGCTTTCACACTGGATCTCCCAGTTCTGTGAATTAACAGTGTCATGTGATTAAAAATCAGCCTGCGAGTAAGCAGACATGGGCAGTATTTCAATTAAATGTATTTTAAATACGTATTTAATTACTTTAGTGTATTTTGTAATTTGTATTTTGCAGGTGTGGAAAAAATTAAATGTAGTTTGTAACAAAATATTTTGAGGGAGAGTATTTCAAATACTTAAATACTTAAGAAAAATCACCATAGTAAAATGATTTTGCCAAGTTGGTTGTACTTAAAAAAAAAAAAAACTAGCCCAAATGACAATGGTTTAGTTTTCTCTTTTGTAGCATAGTTGTGTTATTGCTACTATTTTTGTTATCGACCTTTCAATAAAGTTCCTCATTAAAGCTGTTAGTGCACATAACATATAGATTTATGGCTGTTTCCCCTCCCTTAGCCAGTGGTGAGGAAATGTCTCTCTACACTTATTCAAGCCTTAAGGCACGAGTAGAGTAACAGTGATATGGCTACATAGCCTACATCAAACACGTTTTGCTGTTAAGGGCAGCCTACCACACCACTGATATGAACTTAGCTATGCATGCCATTTACGTCAGAGGGAGCTATTTCAGGCCCTGTAGAGGGCAATTCGTACGTCATCAGTAAGTTATTGACCTTTCAGCAATAAAAAAAAAAGACTTAAGATTATTGTGGGAGTATTTTTGTATTTTCAAAATACTAATTACTTGTATTTTATTTAAATACATTTTTCACATCAGTATTTTGTAGTTTATTTTGTTACATTTCATGAGCCAGTATTTGTATTTCGTAACAAAATAGTTTTTGATGTATTTGTGCCCACCTCTGTGAGTAAACCTGTTCTGAGCTTGCGCTTAGTTTGTCTATTATTGTTGATAAAAGGGGAGCTCAGCTCAAACAAGTAGCTCGGTTTCGTTCCACTTTCATTACATTTAAATCGTTTGGTGTTTCTAATATCATATGCAAAAGAAATGGCCGCTCTTATCAGTTGGGCAATGTGGTGGTCCGACATCTAACAAAATGTTGTCGTACTGGCAGAGAGAAATTTTTTTTGCAAAATGTGACAATTAGAACATAGAACTTTGACTTTTCTAATATATATATATATATATATATATATATATATATATATATATATATTAATGTCAGATATTTCACCTTGACAAGCTCCATGACCAGGTAGAGCTCACTGTATGTGTCAATTTCTTCAATCAGCAGAACAATGTTAGGATGCTTAACTCTCCGAAGAATAGACACTTCGTTCTGGATCATGTGTTCCTGTGAGCCACAGACAAGCCATGCAATGTAACACAGTGATCTTGCATTAATAAGTGCAAAGTGCACACACATATTTATGCATCTCACTGAACAGGATTCAGAGATATTAAAGTCGTCTCACCTTTCCCCTGCATTTGCTCTTGTTAATGATCTTCAGAGCGTACTCTCGGCCTGTGGATCTCTCCATACACTCTCGGACCACTGCGAAGTTCCCATCGCCAATCATTCGTCCCACTTTGTACCTCTCGGCTATGGAAGCAGGAACCTGAGGACAATCCTCCATCAGCTCAGCTAGAAGGGAAAAAGATGTGGGATGTAACATTCTGATGAAGAAGATGATAAAGGGTAAAAGAAGATTTCCCAGGGTTCCTCACCTTCACTGCCCAGCCCATCGCCCTCATCCATGGAGCTGCACACCTTGGTGGAGGCCAGAGAGAGAGAGGAGCCACTGTGCTGAGAGCCCTGTCAGAGAGATTTCAGTGAGAGGCAGTCCTTTTACAACGTTTTTTGGTTAGTGAACTAATTTGGTTAACCTGAACTAATATATATATATATATATATATATATATATATATATATATATATATATATATATATATATATATATTTATATATATATATATGGGAATGCTAACAGCATGTTAAAAGTGCAATTTCACTTGTTTAATCTACAGAACAAAAACAAATACATTTAATTTAACAGAACACCATCAGTTATTAGAACAGGGTAATGTTGTCAAACTATGTAAATGAGGTCAATCACAGAAAGAGTAGAAATGGAACATGCACACAGCCGGGTCAAGATGCTGGTCTGCTGTTGCTAGGAAACATTTTGGGTGAACATGGAATTATTTAGTACAGATGTGCTCAGCTGCAATTCGGTGTGATTCAGCACTATGTTGGCAAATTAAAGCAACTAAAATATAATTAGGGTCAAACAGAAAGATGAACCCACTCACCCTTCTTCTCCTCAGACTGGCTGGACTGGTGGGAGATGGACTGGGAGATTTGCCTGACCGTGGGGTCGACAGCTGACTTCCTGCTGTTCCGTTAGCTGAAATGCAGAGGAACAGGTTGGTAAATGTCAAAGATTTTATTAGGAGTGTTCTAGTCATATTTCACCCCAAAATCAAAGGGAATAAAAAAATAGATAATATATTTTTGCATGAAAAAAAAACATTCATTCATTTATTAATCATTTCAGTCTTATCCGACTTTTGGTGATTCTATGGATCATCTCTCACCAAACGCAAGAGACTGTTCATGAATTTTCTTAGCAATGATTTTCCCAGGGTAGGTTGCCAGGTCTTTCCCCTACCTCCCATTTACATGGCTCGGGACTCACACACACTCATTAACACCTATGGACAATTTAGCGTCTCCAATTCACCAATACTGCATGTGTATATGTGACCCTGGACCACAAAACCAGTCACATGGGTCAATTTTGAAATTGAGGTTTATATAAATCACCCGAAAGCTGAATAAATAAGCTTTCCATTGATGTATGGTTTGTTAGGAAAGGACACTATTTGACCGAGATGCAACAATTTGAAAATCTGGAATCTGAGGGTGCAAAAAAATCTAAACTTTGAGAAAATCACCTTTACAGTTGTCCATTTATGTTCGTGATTGTGCTGCATTCACTCACAAAAATAATTGTTTTATATATTTGCAGTAGGACATTTACAAAATATCTTCATGGAACATGATCTTTACTTAATATCCTAATGATTTTTGGCATAAAAGAAAAATCGACGATAACTTTGACCCATACAATGTATTGTTGGCTATTGCCACAAATATACCCGTGCTACTTGTGACTGGTTTTGTAGCCAACACAAATCACCAACATTCACCATGGTTTTATTAATATATATATATTTTGTATTCTTATTTGCATAATATAATTCAATATAGTTTCCATTATTTTATACATATATTTCTAGCGAAGGTGTTGAAGTGATTGATGTTTTTTATCTCATATTGCACTGTGCATGACTTGTTTTAAAATATTGAACAGGTTTGTATAAATATAGGCACAGAATGCAAAATGCAACCAGTTAGTAAAGGTAGGAGTGCTATTAGAAGATTATTGAAATATATAAAGGCTACTTCAAGCTATCTCACATAAATTTTAAAAGGCTGCTTAATATTTTAAAACAAGTCACGTATGGCATTTTAAGTGCAGTATGAAATCCAAGTATTGATCTCTACAACACTTTTAAAACAAACAGTTCCTTCAATATTAGAAGTATACATATGCCGCTTAGAAATATGACAAAAACAAGCCTCACAGCCATGAAAAATCTACAAAGCATAATATTAACCCTTCATTTAGATACAATGACAAACTAAAAAAGAATTATCGGCTACTTTAATTCCTCTTCACCACCTCAGAAAAAAATAAAAAATAAATTAAATTCAAAATATCTCTCCAAAAGAAATAATTTTTACGAATTTGCCGCACAAAACAGTTGTCCTACCTGCTAAAGAGCGCAGCAGGCGGCCAGAGCAAACTGCGATTCCTCCTGCGCTCATAGTCACTGTGAGGAGCTGGAGTATGAATGAGTGTGGGAGAGGAGGAGAGGATGTATGTAGTGTTCCTGATGGCTGCGCACGCCTTACGTCATAAACAGCCACAGAGGGAGGAGTTTATCTCATAAACATGCCATATCGTAGCTGCAGTGCTGTCTGTGTGGGTGACTATAAAGATCTCAGAAAAGATCTCATGGCAAAACACTGAGGAGATGTGCAGCCGAGTGGATGACGTGGTGTTTTGAGTGGATTTCTGAAGTATCACCACAGAATGTGTGAATACAAATTAAGCTGTTTGAAGCTCTGATTATGCTATGATTCAGAGGTTCGGCCACAAATATGATTCCTTTCAAAGCTTCTCAGAGCACATCAAGCAACAAATAAAGCCATCTCAGTCTCAAATATCAATGTTACTCGATGTTTGTGTCACTGTGATCCGCATATCCCTCGACATCTGTGATACACTATCACAGGCGGACATAATTCAGCATGTGGAGAGTGAGAATGCATCATCATAGTGTTATTTTTGAAATGTAAAACAGATTTGAAGGATTATCAGCTCAGCCTTCATTCATGTGTATGATTACCGTACAACAAATTTGGGTGAGTAAATGAAACTAGTGTGGGGAAAATATTAGTCAGAGAACTTCACTTTCAAACTGGATCAGACTTATATATAGTTTCTGACGGGTGGATGTTGGTGAGATTTTATTTTATATGGATTCTATTTAAAACAAAGTTTTTGGTGGGTAGTATTTTGGAAAGAGGTCTCTTTTGCTCACCAAAGCTGTATTTATTTAATCAAAAAAGCAGTAATTTTGTGTAATACAAATTTTAATTAATTTCAATTTAAAATAACTATTTTTCTATGTTAATATATTTTAACATGGCATTTATTCATGTGATGTCAAAGCTGAATGTTCAGCATCATCACTCCAGTCTTCAGAGTCACATGATCCTTCAGAAATCACTCTAATATGATGATTTGGTTCTTGTCTCACCAGATATTTTTTTTCTTGTTTAACATAGAATACTATTTATTTGATAATATAAATATGTTGTATATAACAATATACATAAATGTTTAACTTCAGAAAAACTGAAGTCAAATGGCTGGCAAATATCATTTAATGTTGAATAAAATACAATCAATAAAAAAAATCCATATATTTAAGCATAGCCTTAACTAAACTACTAAATAAGTGATGGCTTGTTATTTTGGTGGAGAATTTATATTTTATGGCAAATTAATATACTCCAATCTTCACATGAATTGTGGGACTCCTAGTCAACAGATCTTGTAGCGAAATCAAGCCAAAATAAAACAAGCACCTGCGATGTTCTTGGGGTTCAAAATCATTTTAGTATATATTTTCTATAAAAACGTATTAAAAAATGATGAAAGATACATTTCATCCCACACTAGCCCAGAAGGAAATGACTAACACTAGCATATCAAATTACATCAAACTTCATGATTCAAACTTGATGTTTACAATGTTTAGCATTTTAAGTAATATCAATATTTCATTGGTTTTGCTTAGTCCACTGTTATCTTCACAATTCTATTGTCTTGAAACAAATGCAAAAGGCACCAACAAATGTATTACCAGCCAAAGCTTTTTCTAATTAAAATGTTCATTAAAATATCTTCTTTTTCATTTTATTTTCATTTAATTTACTGATTTACAAAGTGTCACAAAACCACACCAAACAACCCTTTTATAATTTAGGAACTTTTTACCTCTTATCCCAAAGGTTGGTGCTGTTTGAATGAGATTCCAGATCAATAAAAAACAATTACACTAGGTTTGTTTGTCCAGACTGCATGGCAGATCTCTGTTCCTGAGACCTTCTGCCAGAGCCTGGATGTGTTATATTTGGGACAAGGCACCTCTGTTCTCCCAAAACAACATTAGCAATATCTCTCGTAAACAATTTGTCCCAACCACCCAGATAATGCTCATCTACGTCATTTCCAGACTGTGTTAACTAATTCAGAGAATGAGGTTGATACTCATACTCGTACCGGCTCATTAACAACGCGCAGCGAGTCGGTTCTAGGGCTCATTTTGTACCTGGCCGGAATACTAAATTTGAAGAACAGGCTCGAGCTGAAGCACAATAATTGTTCTGTTTTTGTTGTTATTTTTGACATGTCTCTATACTGCTTACAAAGTGGCGGATGCCTGACCGGATAAATGCCTGGTGTTTATCTGGAACATCAACATCAGGAAGTGATGAGTTGACTCATGATCTCTTGCAGGTAAAATAATGAAACTTAGATCAATTGGATGTTCAGGAGAATTTTTCATGGATTTGTTGTTCAGTTAGGATAAGATACACACAATCCTGTTTTAAACAGAAAACACACTAGTGGACAAACGCACAAAAATAGACTGGAGATGGTTGTAACACTTTTTGTTTGAGCATCAGTACCTCAGTGGTTGTTTGTGCTAGATATCTCAAATTTTCATATATGGTAGCCACATTTGTCTACTGCAGATATAACTCACTTGTATATGTACAACACAATCACAGATTATTTGAGTTAATGTCAAACACTGAGAGTTCTGTTGTTACAATCTACCCCGCCACTAGAGTGAGTTGTAACACTAGCTGGGGATAGATGTAACACTGAGAGGTCCTTTGCTGAAATAACACCCATACTATGCAATTTTTTGCATAAACATGAATAAAGAACAAAGAAAAAATAACGTGGACAATTTAAACTGACAAAGAACATATTGTATTTTTTTAGAACATTAAATGTAGTTAAAAACAATTGCTGCACGTGTTTGTGCGAGTGTGTGTGTGTAAGTGTACTGTTTTCCTGTCATATAAGGGTTCAGTCTCTGGCTATGTTCCCATGATCCACATATTTTATGTGGATTTTGAGATATTGCATAAAAAAAACACTGGATGAAACCAACAACCATAAATTCTATGAATGTGCACAAAAAAAATGTGTGCGTTCAATTGAGGCAGGTCATTTTTTACCTGGTAAGAAGACTACGCATAATCTACGATGGGAACACATTTACTGAATTACATAAAAACTCACATGACTTTGCCTCAACAGAGGATGTGATTGATAACTGGACTCATCGAAATCATCATAGGGGTTGGTTGTAACATTTTTAATAAACTGTTACAACTATCCCCACCCGAAACAGCCATTATATAGCTAAATGTTTTAGCATGTGGGTTTGAAGTTAGCATAAATAATACAAAGCATCAAATTAAATTTAGAGAAATAAGAGAAAATAAGAGAAACAGCTACTTCAGGTCATGTAAGTTAAATAATTGGATGTAAAATTCAATGATTGCTAGGTAATTTCTTAGCTGAAAATCAATTGTTTCAATCATAAAATCTACAAATTTACACAGTCACATGCAATTTCTTCTGTGAGCTCAAAAAGAAGATGGGAGTGTATGATATTGATGACGTTACCACAGCTCTTTTCTGACCTGTCAAACTGACAGTGTTACATCTAATCCCGTGTTATAACACTCTCCAGTCTCCCCCTACACAAACACACACTGCTGTCAGAAATGTGTTAACATTGCACACTTATAACGTAACACTGCAAAAGGGTGCAAATGTGTCATAAACAGAGAAAAGCAACCAGAACCTTGCTGAAAAAAAATGTCTTAAACCAGTCTAAGATAAGGTCTCATTGCATGACAAAACCAGTTAAGCTGGTCTGCTTTGCTGGTTTTAAAATAGTTTGGGCACATTCAGTTATCCAGAGTGGGACATCAACTAGCCAACAGATAAACTAGTTAAACTCCAATGAGAATAGAATAGAATAGAATAGAATAGATACAAAAACAGAATACAATAGAACAGAATTAAATAGAATAGAAGTAAAAATAGAACAGAACAAAAGATACCAGCATAGAGCATAAAAAACATAATAGAACAGGAAAAAAAAAACAGAATAGAATAGAACACAGAATAAAACAAAAACAAAAATAGACCAGCATCTTTTTTTCTATTCTAGAAATGTTCTGGCTGGTTTTGGAGTTTGCTTGAGCAGAGCAAATGAAATCAGTTTATTTATTTTTTTGACATTACCAAACCTCTAAGAGCTCTAGCAAATCAGACAGTCAGACTACATCAACACAAAATGCAGACAGAATAGAACAGAATAGAACAGAATCAAACAGAACAGAAAAGAATAGAATTTAATATAATAGATTAGAATCTTTTTCCAAATCCAATCCGGTGTGTTTTTGGAGTCTGCTTGAGCAGAGCAAATGAAACCAGTTCTTTCCTGGGTGAGTTAAAATTGGTTCAGTATTCTAAGCCTCCATTAGGCTGTGTAGGATGTAATAGAATTCTAAACATTCACTGATGTAAAAGTTAGTTTTTTGACATTACCAAAACTCTATGAAGAGCTCCAGCCAATCAGCCAATCAGAAATCACTGTGATTTGAATGTACTAAAACATCTTATTAAATGAAACTGTTAATGACACAAAAGCTCATTACAGATGGAGACACTATGAGTAAATGACGAGTGTCAGTCGAATTAGTTGCCTAATGTGGGACATTACTCCTCAAGCACATCTTCTCAGAATACTGAGAGTGATTTGGAGATAATTAAGGCTATAATAAACTACAAAAAACCTCACTCCTCCATGTTTGAAATTTACAACTTTGAATTCTGAGACTGCAATGAATAAACTGACAAGGACCCAGCTTAGATGTCATGAGTCAGTCTTGCACACGTGAGTGTCGACTACTACACATAACAAACAGTTTACAGCTACAGGAATGCTCGTCAGACACATTTATAAGACACAATTTATCCATTGAGGACCCCCATGAAAACGAGATGTTTCATCTCATGGGGTTGATCCTCTAATAAATGTTCATAAATAAATAAATAAATAAATAAGCATGATGGGCCTATTAAACAAGAGTCTGGTCTAAAGAGACGTACCTGAGCAGCTGGAACCAGGGGACTTGCTCCTTCTCGAGGGTCCACCACTGCGGGGAGAGCAGCGGCCCTGCATGGGAGAAATACGGCCATAGGACTGCGATTTCATCACCCTGCACTCTGAGAAAGGTAGCAAAAGAGAAACACATCTGTATTCACTCTACACTCAGATCCTCCTATCTCTGTAATACACACCGAAGAGTCTCATCTGTGTGGACGACCTGATGTCACCGCCGATCAATCTACCGTAACCTCTGTCGGGCTCAAGCATGACGGCCTGAAATCCTGGAGGTCTGATCAGAGGAGATCTGACAGGCTGGGTTGCTCTCAGACCAGATCAATATGGCTATCAATAGGACTTTAAAATAGCTTGGATGCCCGTTTCTGTATTGACGATGTCAATGCCAATTCATTTATCTTTAATATTAGCCACTCTCAAATATTACAATGTTGGAAAATATGTGCATTAGTCAAAACAGCTTATTTAAATTTGAACCTAATTACTAACCACTAAAACAGAATTTGAAGCAACTTACTGATATTGACAGTCACAGAAGTCCATGTAAGTGAGGTAAGTAAGTGGTAGAGTTGGTGTTGGTCTTAGGAAAACAGTCGTTTTAAAAAGGGAGGGATACATTATCCATTAACTTACCACTCTCATCCAACAGGAAGTCATCCTGGTAGCGGAACTTCTCTGGGCCGCAGGCAATAAATATATCATCCTCACCAAAGAAGTCCTGAAGGCATGATATCTGCGAACACAGCACAGGTAGACTTATTATTCACCTAAACATCAATGCATTCCAAGTAACTTTCTGTTCAAAAGTTTGTGGGGTCGGTAAGATTTTTTTTAAACACATTTTAAAAATCTCTTTTGTTCACCAAGGCTGCATTAATACAGTAAAAACAGAAATATTGTGAAATATTATTACAATTTAAAATAACTGTGTGGCAGGGGGGGGCGTGGTTCCGCGAAGTCCGTGACGCGGGAGAGGATCGGGAGACAGGTGCGGCGTGAGTGGGTTAAGTGTGAATGACAAACACCTGTGTCTTGTTTCAGTAACTGGCGTGGGGAGACGGATAAAAGCCACGAGGAAAGAGAAGGAAGACACATGAGAAACGGACAAGTGTGTGCGAGGAGAGCGAGAGAGAGTGCGAGAGTGAGAGCGAGAGCGAGCCCTTTGATTTTGTATCTAGAAACCGAGCGCGTGTGGCGCATCCTTTGTTCGGTACTGTTTGTTTTTTTTCTTGTTTGTGGGACGAATAAAAACCCCCTTTTTCTTTAAAGCCGACCCTGTCCTCTTCCTTCCACGTCTACGAGAACATTGACTGTTACACTGGTGCCGAAACCCGGGAAGGAAGACGGAAGCCGCCGCCAGCATGCAGACACCGCCACCATCGCCACTTGCGGATGTGGTTGCTTCCCTCGCGGCCCTCCACCAAGATCAACATCGGGCCCTGGTCGAGATGAGGACCGATCTGGAAGGCCGGTTCCAGTTTCTCGTCCAAGGCCAACAGGAGGACCGCGAGAGGTTCCGGAGCTGGATGGACCGGGAGGTTCGGCCGGGTCCAACGCCGCCGCCGGTCGAGCACCCCCACCTGCCTCTTAATAAGATGGGCCCACAGGACGACCCGGAGGCGTTCCTCGACCTCTTCGAGAGGTCAGCGGAGGCAGGTGGGTGGCCAAAGGAGCAATGGCCGGTGCGCCTCATCCCGTTGCTGACCGGGGAGGCGCAGGCGGCGGCCCAACAGCTACCCGTCCAGAACCTCCTGGTTTTTGATGACCTGAAAAGAGCCATCCTACAGCGGGTCGGCCGGAGCCCAGAGCAACATCGCCAGCGGTTCCGGTCCCTGGGCCTGGGCGAGAGCGGTCGACCCTTCGTGTTGGCTCAACAGCTCCGGGACTCCTGCCGCAAGTGGCTGTTGGCTGAGGGAAGCGACGTCCACGAGATCATCGACCGGGTGGTGCTGGAGCAGTTCATCGGCCGTCTGCCGAGGAAAACGGCCGAGTGGGTCCAGTGCCACCGACCGGCGTCGCTGGACTTGGCCATTCAGTTGGCGGAGGACCAGCTGGTGGCGTGCTCCAGGGTCGGCGAGAACCTCCCCAACATGTCGCTCTCTTCCTCCTTTGTTTCTCCCTCCCCCTCTTCTACCTCGTCTCCTCTTCCCAGGTCCCGTCCTCCCGGACCGTTCCGTGCCCCTCCCCGGGGGGGGGGGGGGATCTTCACTGGATCCGGCAGGAGGCCTGAGACCCCAGCCCAGGGGCTCGGGGTTCACTACCGGGGGGGCGGACCCGGCTTCCTTTCCCTCCCTCTCCTCACGCCAGTCACCTACCCCACTTCCTGCCTCTAGAGCGGGGGGGGAGGCCTGGGCCGGCCTGCTGGCGTTGCGGGGACCCGGACCATTTTATAGACAGGTGTCCGTTGATGGAGGTGGGGACAATGATCCGGGTCCCGGATGCCCCGCAGGCTGCCCACGATCAGGCTGGCCGGTACCAGATACCCGTGAGTATAAAGGGGGGTACCTATCAGGCTCTGGTGGACTCAGGATGTAACCAAACCTCGATCCACCAAAGCCTGATTCAACCTGAGACATTGGATACGAGCCGCATGGTTCGGGTAAGGTGTGTGCACGGGGATGTGGTGAAGTATCCGCTCATGTCGGCTTTGATTAAATTTAGGGGGCAAAAGCATAGGGTGGAGGTGGCAGTTAACCCGCACCTCAGGCATCCGCTGATTTTGGGAACTAATTGGCCAGCCTTTACAGAATTATTGGGGTTATTGTGCGCGGATGTCTCTTGTGGGAATAAAAAGCAGGAGAGCGGGGCGGTCGTGCGGTTGGGTGAGGCTGAACTGGGACCTCCGGGACTGGATCCAGGGGATCTGAACGTAATTGGGAGACAGATTCTCCCAGAGCGTGATGATTTTCCCCTGGAACAGTCTCAGGATGAGTCGTTAAAACATGCGTTTGAACAGGTCCGTACCATCGACGGTCAGCCTCTCCAGCCTGCTCGACCGCTCACTTATCCATATTTTGCAATCTTAAAAGACCGGTTGTATAGGGTGATACAAGACACTCAGACAAAAGAGACTACAACCCAGTTGTTAGTACCGAAAAGCCGTCGGGAAATGCTTTTCCAGGCGGCTCATTCAAATCCCATGGCGGGACATTTAGGGCAAATAACGACACTTAACCGTCTCATGGCCCGTTTTTTTTGGCCGGGCATTCACGAGAACGTGCGCAGGTGGTGCGCGGCTTGTCGTGAATGTCAGCTGGTAAATCCGCCGGCCGCCCCAAAAGCGCCTTTGCGCCCCCTTCCTCTAATCGAGGTCCCCTTCCAGCGAATTGCGATGGACCTCGTCGGGCCATTAGAACGGTCAGCACGGGGACATCGCTTTGCCCTAGTCATAGTGGACTATGCAACGCGATATCCTGAGGCAGTGGCACTCCGCAACATCTCCGCGAAAAGTGTGGCGGATGCCCTGTTTCGTCTAATCTCCCGAGTGGGGATCCCGAAAGAGATCCTCACTGACCAAGGCACGGCGTTTATGTCACGTACGTTACGCGAACTTTACGAGTTATTGGGCATTAAATCGATTCGCACCAGCGTCTTTCACCCACAAACGGACGGCTTGGTGGAACGATTTAATCGCACATTAAAGACAATGATCCGTAAGTTCGTTCACGAAGACGCCAAAAATTGGGATAAATGGTTAGAACCCTTGTTGTTCGCTGTGCGCGAGGTCCCGCAAGCCTCCACGGGGTTTTCCCCCTTCGAGCTCCTTTATGGGCGTCAACCCCGCGGGGTGCTGGACGTGCTGAAGGAGACTTGGGAGGAGGGACCCTCGGAGAGTCGAAATGAAATTCAGTATGTCCTGGACCTGAGAACAAAACTCCACACTTTGGGGCGGCTCTCAATGGAAAATTTGTTACAGGCTCAGGACAAACAGACCCAGTTGTACAATAGGGGAACAAAACTGAGAAAATTTTCACCGGGAGATAAAGTCCTTCTATTGCTTCCCACGTCAAGTTCCAAATTACTCGCTAAGTGGCAAGGACCCTTTGAGGTCACCCAGCGAGTCGGGGATCTCAATTATGAGGTTCTTCGAACGGATAGGAACGGGGCGCGTCAGATTTACCATCTCAATCTCCTGAAAAAGTGGAGCGAGGCGGAGTCAGGGATGCTGGCGACGGTGATCGGAGTGGAAGAAGATCTCGGGCCAGAGGCGAATGTCAAATCACCATCGCTCGCTCTGGCTCCGGGCGGAGATCATCTTTCACCGTGCCAGCTTACTGACGTTGCCAGGTTGCAAGCGGAGTTTACTGACGTGTTCTCGTTCCTACCCGGTCGAACCAATCTCATTCGGCACCACATTGAGACCGAGCCGGGCGTGGTAGTGCGCAGCCGGCCATATCGTTTACCTGAACACAAGAAAAAAGTCGTTCAGTCGGAATTAGAGGCGATGCTTGAAATGGGGGTAATAGAAGAATCCCACAGTAACTGGGCGAGCCCGATAGTTTTAGTACCTAAACCCGACGGCTCGGTTCGTTTTTGTGTGGATTACCGCAGGGTGAATGCTGTATCGAAATTCGATGCTTATCCAATGCCCCGGATTGACGAACTGCTTGATCGGCTCGGCACTGCTCGTTTTTTTTCGACACTGGATTTAACTAAAGGATATTGGCAGATCCCCTTATCTCCTATGTCTAAAGAAAAAACAGCCTTCACGACGCCGTTCGGATTACACCAATTCGTTACGCTTCCGTTTGGGTTGTTCGGGGCTCCGGCCACCTTCCAGCGTCTCATGGACCGGGTACTCCGGCCACATGCTGCTTATGCCGCTGCTTATCTAGATGATATCATTATTTATAGTAATGACTGGCAGCGCCATATGGAGCATGTGCGCGCGGTCCTGAGAGCGCTGAGACGGGCCGGCCTAACGGCCAACCCAAAGAAGTGTGCGGTTGGGCGCGTAGAGGTCAGGTATCTGGGATTCCACTTGGGTCACGGGCAGGTGCGTCCCCAAATTGATAAGACAGCAGCTGTTGCAACGTGCCCGAGACCCAAGACCAAAAAGGAGGTGAGACAGTTCCTGGGGCTGGCGGGATACTATAGAAGGTTTGTGCCTAATTATTCGGACCTTGCCAGCCCGCTGACTGATCTCACTAAAAAGGAGTCGCCAGATCCGGTTCAGTGGACGGAGCAGTGTCAGCAGGCTTTCACCCAGGTAAAAGCTGCTCTATGTGGAGGGCCGCTACTACAGGCTCCTGATTTTTCTCTCCCTTTTTTATTACAGACCGACGCGTCGGACAGGGGGCTGGGTGCAGTCCTGTCCCAGGAGGTGGAGGGCGAGGAACGGCCGGTGCTGTACATTAGTCGCAAGCTCTCAAAGAGAGAGACTAAGTACAGCACCATTGAGAAGGAATGCTTGGCCATCAGGTGGGCCGTCCTCACCCTCCGATATTATCTCTTGGGACGGGAATTCACCCTCTGTTCGGACCACGCGCCCCTCCAATGGCTCCACCGCATGAAGGATACCAACGCGCGGATCACCCGTTGGTATCTAGCCTTACAACCTTTTAAGTTCCAGGTGGTCCACAGGCCGGGTGCACAGATGGCTGTCGCTGACTTGCTCTCCAGGAGGGGGGGGGGGGGGGGGGGGGGGGGGGGGGGGGAGGCTGCAGGCCGGACGGCTCCCCGGCCTGAGACGGGCGGTGGGGGTATGTGGCAGGGGGGGCGTGGTTCCGCGAAGTCCGTGACGCGGGAGAGGATCGGGAGACAGGTGCGGCGTGAGTGGGTTAAGTGTGAATGACAAACACCTGTGTCTTGTTTCAGTAACTGGCGTGGGGAGACGGATAAAAGCCACGAGGAAAGAGAAGGAAGACACATGAGAAACGGACAAGTGTGTGCGAGGAGAGCGAGAGAGAGTGCGAGAGTGAGAGCGAGAGCGAGCCCTTTGATTTTGTATCTAGAAACCGAGCGCGTGTGGCGCATCCTTTGTTCGGTACTGTTTGTTTTTTTTCTTGTTTGTGGGACGAATAAAAACCCCCTTTTTCTTTAAAGCCGACCCTGTCCTCTTCCTTCCACGTCTACGAGAACATTGACTGTTACACACTGTTTTCTATTTTAACATATTTTAAAATGTAATTTATTCCTGTGATGGCAAAGCTGTATTTTCAGCATCCTTACAGCAGTCTTCAGTGTCACATGATCCTTCAGAAATCATTCTAATATGATTTGCTGCTCAAGAAACATTTATTATTATTATCAGTGTTGAAAATAGTTGTGACGCTTAATTTAATGGAAACTGTTAAATTATTTTTTAACAATATAAAAGTCTTTACTGCCATTTAATGTGCGGAATAAAAGCATTAACTTATTTTCTTTTAAAAAAAACTTTGAGCATATTTTATTTTTTGAGATCATTATACATAAACATATTAAACTTAAGCAATTCCCAATATAAAATATATTATAACATAATTGAAAAAAATATGCAGCATGTAAACAGATGCGTTTTCAAATTAAATATAAAAAACATCACATAAATATGAAGCTAAATGAGTTAATTGGCTAAAACAGGCTATATAAAATAAAGCATTCATATTAAGTCAATAATTGAAGGCTCAGAATGTGAGGGTCAATCTGATGAGTGTCTCAAACCGTGTTTGACATCCTTATATTGTAAAGGTCAGTGATCAGTGATTCATACAGCTCCATGAAAGAGAAAGCAGTTTAGCATCTCAGTTTTACACACACCATTGAGAACATGTTGCTGTAGGCTGAGCTTAAGAAGAGTGAATGATCCGATATTCAGTGATATCACAACAGTATAAATGGCATCACTTATGAAAACCGCATATGGTGGGTAATGAGCCTACTACTAATGTATATGTGATCTTTTGTGCGCAGCAGAGGGTTAGTTCAACATAATCTTTTGCACATTTAGCCAACTGTAAATGTCAAAGCTAAAAGTTACTCATAGGGGTATTTTGCATTTGTGAATAGAATAAAAAGAGCAATGTTGTGCATAAATAACAGTTAGAAAGAAAGAATATAAATTTAATTTCCTTTAATGCTGAAATGTAGGCTTATTACCTTTCTGTAAGATGTGGAGCGTGTGCTAATATGAATTGGTGCTAATAGTCACTTTAACACAAAACAGGAAACTCATGAATATGCATGTGCACTCCAGCCAGTGTCACTGACAATCTCAGACACCAAATATTTTAGAACACCGGCACCCAGTTTACAATAGTCTAAATGAATTACATTAAATTAACTTACAATAAGACTTTTTAATGAAAATAAAGGCCCTTCATCCAAAAAATTGTTCATGAAGATTAAATGAAAATGTTTATTAGAACAATTCAAATTAAAAACTAACTAAGAGATTACTGTTTAAAGCTATGGTAGGCCATTTGTTTCATAAACACTTTTTTGTTATACTGGTTGAAACTCTCTTCACATTCTGAGAGCAATCAATAACAGAAGTGGTATAAATATTAAAACATAGGATCTTCTGTGGAAGTCTCAGGACCAAAAAATGTTCATCCAATCATTGCATTCGGCCCGAATGCAATAATAGGATGTTCTACCTGTCAACATATGTATTTCCAAAGCTCTACACACACCTCCTTGTGCAGACATCACACATCATCAGAACGTTCTGTAAGGCTATGCAGAGTTGTAGACAGATGATCACTGAGCACCACAAACAAACAGTAACTGCCTTTTACAGTTCCTCCTAAACCAAAACAATGACTTTATGCTGCGTTCACGCCATGTCGTAATTACCGTAATTAAGAGATGACAACCCGTGACGTTCTACGCTCTTCACGTCCTTAGACTTGAATTTTGCGTTTAAATGGCAACACGATCAACGGCAAAATGAATCTGCAGCAAGTAAAAGCTCAAGAGACATGAGGTAGTTTAACGCCATCTCTCGTGACACAGACTCTGCTGTGTGTGTGTGTGTGTGTGTGTGTGTGTGTGTGTGTGTGTGTTCATGTCTTTTGGAGAAGGCATGGCTTTGGAGACGCTCTGAAAGGAGGGTGGGAAATTGCCTACCCTACCTTTAATTTAGTTTTATATTTATATATGTTCTTATATCCTTATATTTTGTTCTAATGTCACAATAATCTCAGGGTTTACTGGGTTTTACACAACTCCTTGATTCTTTGTGTGGGTTTGGTGAAGTGTGATAAAAACAAACATCGTCACACGTGTAGCTTACTTCTCTTCACTGCTTAATGATGGTTTAGAGGACAATTACTCAGAGTTGACCCCTGTCGTTTCATAGTATAGCACAACGACGAGCATGTCATGCATAAGAGAGGCTGATCACTGCAGAGCCATGGTAGAGCATGAAGTCCAGCTCCTCCTCTCTGGATGTAATTTGGGCATAATGGGTGGAGCTAGAAGGTCCAACTACACCCAAACCCTACCCATAATAACTCTATCCCTCCACCCATTAGATCCACAGAGTTGGAGCCGGATGTCATTTGGCTCTGCGGTGAGCATAAACGCCTCATCTCTTTGGGGAGGTGCGCATACAGTCAACGGAGGCTCGCAGTGTGGAGCAGGGTGAAAGGCATTGCAGAAAGTCATATGTCTATAATGCCTTAATGCTTTAACCCATTCAGACCCTGCAAACATTGTAATAAACATCACATGGTTTTTGGTTTAAACCAATAAGATTTTATGTTTTTAAAATATGAGTACTGCCTGGTCACTGATTGGTCCCTGATAAACCAATCACAATGAAAGTATGACCTATAACTTAATCTGATTGACATTCAGGCATCAAGTAAGACAGGAAGAGAAGGAGCTTCTTTTTACCTTTTGTGCAGATTTGTGTTCATGGTAGCATCATCAACTTGCACCTCTTATAATCTGAATAGTTTTAATTGATAATATTTTAAGTTAATTTGAAGATCTTTCAGAGCTGTAGAACACAAAATGTTATTTTTAAGTTTAATGTCCATCGTAATGGACATTTGGTTTTAATACAATTAATTACTAAAATTATTAATATGATTTTATGTCTTAAATCTTGTGACCATAAACTGTAATTCAGTTTTTCATTAGTTTTAGTGAAAATTAGCAACAGTGCATGTGAAATGAGAGAATACACAGTAACACACGCACGCGCACGCACACGCGCACGCACACACACACACACACACACAGACACAGACACACACACACACACACACACACACAGACACACACACGGTGCTAAATGCACATAATCATAAAACCAGCACGTACACAGGACTACACACAAATACACCAACAAACACCCACAGACAAATATACACATACTCAGATTCAAGTTTTTTTGAGACTTCATCCTATCATCTTACCTTACATTCTTATTGTATTAGTTTCAACTCTAGCTCAGAAAATATGACGATTTTTTTGTTGTTGCTTCAGTCCTGGTGTCCAGTGTAGTGGACATGGAAACAAAATCTGATAATAAATGCACAAATCATGTTTTTTAGACTCATTTATACATTGGAGAAGAGCAAATATCAAGTGGATAAAATTTAGTTTGATCAGTGGAAAAAATGAAGATTGGACTGGGCGATATGACGATACATGTTGCTGATATAAATTATCAAATGTTTGATATTTACAAGAAAAGACCAAAAACTTCCATTGACTAATTTAAACTGCAGAGAAAATCAAATACTATTTTTAAACATGCCACTTGCATTCCAGTGATCATTTCTCCTGATCACCACAAGATGGCACAAGCACTTCATTTTGCAGATGCCACGAAACAAGGACAACAGGAATAATTCATATAAGCAATACGTGTTCTTCCTCTGTCCAAGATGTCAGCATTTCAACTCATCTCTGAGGCTACTGTGGGCACCTGCCATATCTCTGCACCAAAATATCAGAACAAAATGGGCTCTTTTAAATGAGGGCAGTATACAGAGGCACACTTCAAAAACCTGATGGCAAACACCACTCACATTTAGGTCAGAAAAATGAAGAACAGTCTAGTTTATTAGTAACATTCAAACAGTCAATGTTATTCCCCTAATATGACATCAGATTACATTCAATAAATAAAGATCAGATAAGCCAGTCTGGAAAACTAGTCTCCCTACATTTTGCTTTGATTGCAAAGTGTAAATCTTCTGGCTTTAAGTCAGTCTGTTGGCAGGAACCGCTTGTACCAGGAAGAGCTGTTAGTTCATACACTAATCTGATGAATTATGTTTTTAATCCATATCTGCCATCTGAAGTATGACTAAAACTGCACAAGTAAAGCACTTTTCAAGTGAAAAGATGCCAAGATTCGATGTCCATTCATTTAGATAAGAACCTCTTAAAATATAGCTATATATCTTTCAGACTGCAGTGTGGATGCTGGTTGACTTTATGTAGCCTACAAAAACAAAGCTAGTAGGTAGCATCGAGTCCATATATCAGTGTCCAGAAGGAAATAACTGGTCAGGAGTTGCTCCAAGCATCCCCTATCATCAATAAATCAGGGCGATACAGAGATATGACCTTCTCTGTGGTTCTTTGACTGTGATTAGCAGCTGTATGCGAGAGGTAATGAGCACCTCCTGCAGGTTTATGTCCTGTTTGACAGGAAGCTTTTCACTGGGACTTCCTCTCAATGCATTACTAGGAGCAGCTCATCTGCAAAGCCATTACTGACACTTATCTAAAGAGAATCGAATGCAGAAATGCATCGTGGATAAAGCCTTTGAGAGGTTAGGGCCAACTAACAAACCAACAAAACCAACATGTCTCTTTACAAAAACAGAAAACCAAAATGGCAAGCATGCATCCATAGGTCACAGTATCCACAAAACGCTCTTCTAATTGTTCATATTTCATGAGGTTATTTGTCTCCTTAATAAATCTGGGTGGTTCGAACTGACGGTGAACGTGATTTCACCAAGTACCACATGTTCCTGGATCAACATCTTTGTTGATCCTGGATCAACTTTTCAATCAACCAATCAGATTTGAGGGACAAGTTTACAGTTTATGTGAAGTTTAGGCTTAGAACCAGGGTGAGGTACTTAAACATCAGTGTTATTCACCCATCATTACCCTCTGATTTTAGGGAAAAGTTATGGGTAGGGTTAGGTTTAGGGGTAGGGATTGGGTAAGGAATACATTTTGGGACAGGAATGTTGATCCAGGATCAACAAAATATGTTGATCCAGGAACATGTCTTACTTGGCAAAATCACGGTGACCACGAACTGACACGCATGAATAATTCACTCGATTTTCAAGGAGACTGTTAAAGGTGTATACGCAGATTTTCTGTAGCTTAAAACCTCAAACTTAAGGCTGGTGGTACTCACTAAAATATTCAAAATGTGAGATACCACAAACATGATGATAAAAAAAAAACATAGATTTAAGAGTTTTGTTCCTATAGAACAAATGCCGCGATGTGACCAAGACAGCACAGCACACACTAACAGATTCTACTCACAAGTCCCGACTGTGTGAACATCTCTCGCAAAATCTCTTCCGGTCAAACGTGACTTTAGAGTAAACAAACATGGCGGACGATGGGCAAAAATAAATGTTAACTGCTTTTTACAGAAAATTTGTGTGTGTGTGGGGGGGTTGGATTAAGTAGTGTTGCTTCTGTCTTTCTTCAGCTCGCTTTCTGATTGGTTATCGCTTCGTTCCACGCGACAATCTACAGAGTGTGTGCGTGTTTGTCCCCGGGGTTCCCCCCACACAACAGGATTTCTGATCGTAAATATTCACGTTGGATATTTAAGATTTGAGATCGGTGTGGCCCCGACATTCTTCCGAGCAGATTCAAATACACTAAAAACACATCACACCACAAGAAATTCTGATATAATAATCTGTAGAACCATCAGGATAATTGGGACTTTACCTATAGGATTGTCCAAAGAGGAGAATTGGGCCCAAAATCTTGTAGTGTGCGGGTGCCTTTAGTACCTGATCTAATCTACTCAAAAGTATATTAGTAAATATTAATATGTACATAATATAATTAGATATACATTACATCATACACTCACCTAAAGGATTATTAGGAACACCATACTAATACTGTGTTGGATCCCCTTTCGCCTTCAGAACTGCCTTAATTCTACGTGGCATTGATTCAACAAGGTGCTGAAAGCATTCTTTAGAAATGTTGGCCCATATTGGTAGGAAAGCATCTTGCAGTTGATGGAGATTTGTGGGATGCACATCCAGGGCACGAAGCTCCTGTACCACCACATCCCAAAGATGCTCTATTGGGTTGAGATCTGGTGACTGTGGGGGCCATTTTAGTACAGTGAACTCATTGTCATGTTCAAGAAACCAATTTGAAATGATTCGAGCTTTGTGACATGGTGCATTATCCTGCTGGAAGTAGCCATCAGAGGATGGGTACAGGGTGGCCATAAAGGGATGGACATGGTCAGAAACAATGCTCAGGTAGGCCGCGGCATTTAAACGATACCCAATTGGCACTAAGGGGCCTAAAGTATGCCAAGAAAACATCCCCCACACCATTACACCACCACCAGCCTGCACAGTGGTAACAAGGCATGATGGATCCATGTTCTCATTATGTTTACGCCAAATTCTGACTCTACCATCTGAACGTCTCAACAGAAATCAAGACTCATCAGACCAGGCAACATTTTTCCAGTCTTCAACTGTCCAATTTTGGTGAGCTCTTGCAAATTGTAGCCTCTTTTTCCTATTTGTAGTGGAGATGAGTGGTACCCGGTGGGATCTTCTGCTGTTGTAGCCCATCCGCCTCAAGGTTGTGCGTGTTGTGGCTTCACAACTGCTTTGCTGCATACCTCGGTTGTAACGAGTGGTTATTTCAGTCAAAGTTGCTCTTCTATCAGCTTGAATCAGTCGGCCCATTCTCCTCTGGCCTCTAGCATCAACAAGGCATTTCGCCCACAGGACTGCCACATACTGGATGTTTTTCCCTTTTCACACCATTGTGTGTGAAAATGGTTGTGCGTGAAAATCCCAGTAACTGAGCAGATTGTGAAATACTCAGACCGGCCCGTCTGGCACCAACAACCATGCCACGCTCAAAATTGCTTAAATCACCTTTCTTTCCCATTCTGACATTCAGTTTGGAGTTCAGGAGATTGTCTTGACCAGGACCACACCCCTAAATGCATTGAAGCAACTGCCATGTGATTGGTTGATTAGATAATTGCATTAATGAGAAATTGAACAGGTGTTCCTAATAATCCTTTAGGTGAGTGTATATAAATAAATACAGCAAGAAGAATGACTAAATCACTTATAAATAAAACATATTTATAAATACATGATAATAATAATACAAACTAGGCCTTCATGTATTTCAATAATTTATAGTGTTTCGCAATGTGATGTCCCAAACGTCCATTACACTGCTATCACAGTTTTAGATCACCTGTGTGGGGGTTGCCTCCCAATACAGCAGAAGGATTTTTCTCAGGGAAACACATTAGCATATCTGCTAGAAATAGTCTGTCAAGTTCTGAGGTGGTGTGGGGGAGGCACAGCGGTGGATCTGTCGTCTGAAGAGGAAGGGGAATCCAGGCCAGTTTGAAGACGTGCACAGACTAGATGCTGAGATGAAAACTGGATCAAATGAAATTGAATCTACCATTATTATGTTATCATAGGGAAACTACATTTCATTATGCTTTGGTTGAAAGAAAGTATGTGTAAATGAATTGGGTGAATGAATACAATTTAAACTATTATCACTGCTGTATTGAAAGGATAATAGCACAACCTTAAACTCACCTAAAATAAAAAATGCTGTCATTATTTACTTACCCTCATGTAATTCCAAACCCATAAGCTGTTATTTTGTTCTGTGGAACACAAAGGAGGATTCTGAAGAACATTCATTCACACAGTTATTTTCCATACACTTAAAATTTCCTGATATTTACTCACCCCCACTATATAGGAATTGTCCACTATATATTGAGAAAAATACTGGAATGGTTTTCTCAAAAACCTTAATTTCTTTTCGACTAAAGAAAGAAAAACAGTTCTTTGAGGAGCCAAAATGGTTATTCAAAGCCACACCACTGCAAACATAAATAAATAAACCTGTAATAATTGTACAACTGTCCATAATGAACTTCCATCTTCAAAAATGACTAAAAAGCAGATATAATAGACCTATGCTTATAGACTTGGGCTTTATAAAGTATTTTCAAGCCATACATTCACTTTAAGTGATGAATAGACAGATATTTAAACTACTATTCACTAATAATCTTGATATCAACTATGGCTAAGGTTTGATGTCACTGACATCCAATTTGTTCAATCAAATTTGATATTTTGACAATCAAATACTTAACATATTATTTGATTGTTGTTGAATGGGAAAGAACTATGTGAAGATTCTTTTAGATAAATACAAAAAGCAGCATATGGGCTTGGAACAATATGTTGGTGAGTAAATAATGACAGAATTTTTATTTTTGCATGAACATACTAGACTTCAACATCAGCATGTTAGTCTTGTCTGCTGTATAGCCACTTCAGTACACAGTTCACTGAGGTCTGACCTCCATCTACCACACTGTATGTGCTACTATAATTCAACCCACCTCCCACTGAGACTTGATGGAGACCGAGGGGCAATCACAGTTCAAACACAGCCAGACTCTCCTATAGCAGACATCTGTTCATTATCATCTGTCACAAAGCAAAACAAATACAATTTGGATTTCCTACAACGAGCTACAATATGGACCATTACCCTGCCATAGATCTGAATGAGAAAACACAACATAAAAAGTGAACACCAAAGCCAAGCCAAACACAGTAAGACGGTGCAGCTGGGAGAGCATTGATTTGCTCTCGGCATGGACTCAGTGACACAGCAGCAGCAGTGCAGGCCGCCACGTGTCCCAGCAAAAACCCACAGAGCATCGATCGGGACACACTCCCGCTGTTAACACTCGGAAGCTTTCATCGGGAAACGCAGGCAGCCTGTGCTCACCCATGCTGTTCAGAGTCTCTTAAACACAGCCTAAAAACACCACGGCATGCCTGTTGAGGTGAAGTTCATTCAATATCAAAATGTTACTTTCCTAATGAGACTCTAAAACCAATGTTACTATTAAATATCAAAGAGTGACACTTCATTTATTTATGAGGGGTACAGTGTGCATTGATAAAAGGCCATTCACCAATGATGTCTAATCTACACCATCAGAAAATACTTCCTGTGTTGGGTAATAGCATCCTGGAGAGTTTTCATTTATTATTGAGAGGTTTAAGGGGTGGGAATGCACCATTAGAGTTAACCTAGCATGCACTGCTTCAGCATGATGGTGTTCTCTCAGCCAATCAGAAGATAAGGAATCTCGAATCTTGTTAGAAAAGTTGACAATCTTGAAGGTGGCACTTGTGCTTCCTTACAGACTACAGGGAGTTTCTTTTTGTTGTTGTTAGGACAATAATACCACTTTGCAACATAACAGCTTGATGCGTAGACTATACTCTTATTAATAAAGGTCCCAAAAGGGGGGTTTCACAGGAAAGCCATAGAAGAACCATTTTGGGTACCTGGAAGAACCTTTACACCTCTTTATTACTGTTTTTTTTTTTAAGAACAGTTCACTGAATGTGGAAATACAATGGGCAAAAGGTGTGGAAACCCTGTGAATAAGACCTTTGAACAAAGGAAATTGAAAACAAAACGGATTCTTGATGTTGACCCATGTATGTTGTGTCAGTCATATTTATGTGCTTATAATTTGAAATGACAGCACTGTATGGTCTGAAAGGACTCTTCATGTCCACGCAGTGATGGCAAGAGGTGACCTTTAAAAAATAAACTGAACTATTGAGGTGCATTACATAAGTCCAGCAGTGGCAGATAATGAGTAATGACTCGCTCCATAAATGCAAGTCAGCGTGTTGCAGTAACATGTGGCCCCGTTACACATACAAACAAACACACAGAGGTTTATAATGGAGCCAATGTACTGTCAGGAATGACTGTACATTCACATGGTTTACAGACCTGATCCGAGCCACATTATGATAGTGTTCAAAACCAACAGCTGGGTTCAGCTGTTAAAGTTAAATCTTGCTGGTAAGATGGAGTATTTATACATTTCATTACAAATACTGGTTCTCGTTTTTTAGGATGGCTCTTTGAAGTGCTAAAAAAGTATTTTAAGTTTGCTTGTTAGTTTAGAGCTCTAAAAAACTAAAATGCATTATAATTTATTTTCATACATATAACCAAGGAGGGTATAAATGAATAATTAATGCACAAAAAAGAGGACCCATATTTATTTATTTTAAGACTGAATGAAATCTGTTCTAGCCTATTTGATAACCAAACCAAGAAGCCAATTTTAATAATTTTATCTCATCACCCTAAATGTAACATGTTATTTTGAAAATTGCCCCCCCAAAAAAATATTTAAAGGAATTGTTACATTTTCATTTGATTACATTTTAATACACTAATTAAATTAATAAATGTTTTATTCCTTGATTTAATTACAACCATTTTTGATAATAAATATTCACAACACATTTCATATTAATAATAATGCTTTATTAATTCAAAACAAAGTTTTTTTGGGGGTAGTCTTGCTTTTTAATTATTTAAATTGAACTTAACCTTAAAAATGGAATCCAGAAAAAATGAAAAAATGATTTCAAGAAGATCAGATTTCAAATAGTCCTAAAACAATTTGTTAAAATTTTATCAAATTATTAAAATTGTATTTATTTAAGACATGCTTTTGATTACTAAAATTTAAATTGTGTTAAATTAAAATTAAAAAATTAAAAAATTCAAGCAAAAAACTAAATTGAATTTGGGAGAAAATAAAAGGGATTTCATAGGGCACTATGTTGATTCTACTGACACAGCTCTGCCAGGGACAAATACGTGGCCCCAGTGCTCTTCACGAGAGGGACATCCTGTAGGCAAACGCTTCATTCAACCCCGCCAGAGTCAGAAACTGACAAGCAGAAAACAGATTCCTCTCATCCTATACAGCCACTGTTCAGCCCTTATGAGCTTGACCCCCTGTGGAAATCACATCAGTGTGGAAGCTAATACGTGAATAAAACAGTCCTCTCAGCCTTTAAGCTATATGGCACAGACGACAGCAGACACATGCCACCCGGGGGAATTAAAGGAGAAACGCCTGTCTGTCTGTCCTCGGGCTGTCTCACATGATAAGAATAATCTTACATTAAGACGCCAGTGGCATCACCACAAAAGGCTTCAAATGAATGGTGGATTATTACCAGGGATCACTTCACTGTGCTAAGTATGAAAGAAACGTCTCGGTTACGTATGTAACCCTCGTTCCCTGAGTAGGGAACGGAGACGTTACGTCGGATGACGACGAATGGGGTTTCGCTTAGAAAGCCTATCAGCTTCGAGTATTACAAAACGAGCCAATGGCAAAGAAATGCCATGGGTCTGCGGAATTTGCATAACGTAACTCCGCCCCACCTCGTGGGTATAAAAGGAGGACGCTGGCAACATGCAGTTATGTTTTATCGCTGAGGAGCCAAGACTGAGCTCGGGCGATCCCCGCGAACAGCGGAAGTGGCAGGAAGACGTAACGTCTCCGTTCCCTACTCAGGGAACGAGGGTTACATACGTAACCGAGACGTTCCCTTTCGTTGTCACTCCGAGTTACGTCGGATGACGACGAATGGGGTTACCAGTCAAATCACGCCACCTTCACAGCTATCTTCCAGCGCCCTGCGAAAAATCTGAGCCCTCGAGATCTTAGGACGAAGGACTCCTATTTAACACAGGAATACCAAGGTACACTGGGAAGCATATCCCAAGCTTTAAGGGGAAATATGCAATTATCACCAACCCAGTGGGGGGGGGCATTTGAAAATACACATATGACCTGATAGTAACATATGGAGAAACTCTGAGGTGTCCAGCCGCAGGTGGAATATTTCAACCTCAGGGGTGGCAAGGTGGCTTGCCGAGGGAAAGACACATGCTCAAAGAGGCTTACAGTGGAAATACACGTGTGGGGGTAGCTCATGGGAGGGACCATGCACACGGAGGCACCTAGCCGACGCCCAGGCAATAGACACTGGCGCTAGCATCAGGGGTGCTGGAGGAACTCAGGGCTTTCGGAGAAGCTCACCTGAGCAGAATATCGCACGTATCCAGTCCGCGGAGTGGAATGGCGAGCAAGCGAAGACACCTGAGCGGGTCCGGAACTAGCTGTTTGAAGCGAGAACACGAGAGGACACTGGCTCCACTCGGAGATTATAGAATCTGGCGAATGTGTTAGGTGTCGCCCAGCCTGCAGCTCTGCAGATGTCTGCCAGCGAGGCGCCATGCGCCAGCGCCCAGGAGGATGCCACACTCCGGGTGGAGTGGGCGGTCACACCAAGGGGGCACGGTCGACCTTGCTGCTGGTAAGCCAAAGCAATGGTGTCCACGCAGTGAGACAACCTCTGCTTTGAGAGAGCCTTTCCCTTCAGCTTCCCACCATAACAGACAAAGAGCTGGTCTGAGGTCCTGAAACACTGCGTCCTGTCTACATAAGAGCGGAGAGCGCGTACTGGACAGAGCAGTGCCAAGGCTGGGTCTGCCTCCTCCGAGGGCAGCGCTTGCAGGTTCACCACCTGGTCCCGGAAGGGAGTGGTAGGAACCTTGGGCACATATCCAGGGGGGGGTCTCAGGATCACGTGAGAACCGGCCGGCCCGAACTCTAGGCACGCTTCGTCAACGGAGAATGCGTGCAGGTCCCCGACCCTCTTGAGAGAGGCCAATGCAATCAGGAGCGCTGTCTTCATTGACAGGAACTTAAGCTCCACTGATTGCAAAGGCTCAAAGGGAGCACTCCGCAGGGCACTTAAAACCACTGAGAGGTCCCAAGAGGGAACGAGAGGAGAGCGAGGAGGATTCAGTCTCCTCGCCCCCCTCAGGAACCTGACGATCAGGTCGTGCTTCCCTATGGACTTACCTTCCACTAAGTCGTGGTGAGCGGCAATAGCGGCAACATAAACTTTGAGGGTGGAGGGAGACAGCCTTCGCTCCAACCCATCTTGAAGGAAGGAAAGCACGAAACTGATCGAACAACTCCGGGGGTCTTCTCGGCGAGAAGAACACCAATTGACGAAAAGGTTCCACTTCAACGCGTAGGCATGTCTCGTGGACGACGCTCTAGCGGAAGTGATGGTAGCCACCACCGCAGGTGGTAGGGTACTCAAACCTGTCTCGTCCCGTCGAGGAGCCACACGTGGAGGTTCCAAAGATCGGGACGAGGGTGCCATAGAGTGCCCCGTCCCTGAGAAAGGAGGTCCTTCCTCAGAGGAATTGGCCAAGGAGGGGCTGTCGCGAGGAGCACTAGTTCGGAGAACCAAGTCCGGGTGGGCCAGTACGGCGCAACCAGAAGGACTTGCTCCTCGTCCTCCCTGACCTTGCGCAGGAGCTGCGCAAGAAGGCTCACTGGGGGAAACGCATACTTGCGGCCCCGCGGCCAGCTGTGCGCCAGTGCATCCGTGCCGAGCGTGCCCTCGGTCAGGGAATAAAACTGGGCGCAATGGGATGAGTCGCGGGAGGCAAACAGATCTATCTGTGCGTCGCCAAACTGGTCCCAAATCAGCTGGACCGACTGGGGATGGAGTCGCCATTCTCCAGGGAGGGGCTGAAGCCGTGACAGCTCGTCGGCAGCACGGTTCAGGGCTCCGGGAATGTAAATAGCACGAAGGGACCTCAGATGCTTCTGACTCCATAGGAGGAGGTGGCGAGCGAGTTGCGACATACGGCGGGAGCGTAGACCACCTTGATGGTTGATGTACGCTACTGTGGCGGTAAGTCTGATCGGACTAGTACGTGTTGACCCATGAGCAGCGCTCGGAAGCGGTGCAGAGCAAGGCGTACTGCCAGCAACTCGAGGCAATTCACATGCCATAGGCGCTGGGGTCCTGTCCAGGAGCCCGCGGCAGCATGACCATTGCACATGGCGCCCCAGCCCGTGGTGGAGGCATCTGTTGAGACAACAACATGCCTCGACGCTCGTTCCAGGGGGACACCAGCCCTGAGAAAACTGAGGTTCAACCACGGGGTGAAGGTCTGACGGCAGCTCGAAGTCACTGGAACTCGGAGCTTGCCTTGTTGCCATGCCCACCTCGGGACTCGGTCGCGAAGCCAAAGCTGAAGCGGTCTCATATGAAGCAATCCGAGCGGCGTGACCGCGGCTGCAGATGCCATATGCCCCAGGAGCCTCTGAAAATGTTTCAGTGGAACCGCTTTCTTGCCCTGTATTTGTCTCAGACAAGTCAGCAGTGACTGCGCGCGCTCGCTCGTAAGCTGCGCGGACATGGCGACCGAGTCGATGTCCATACCGAGAAAAGAGATCCTCTGCACGGGGCAAAGTTTGCTCTTCTCCCAGTTGACCCGAAGGCCCAGACGGGCTAAGTGCCGGAGCACAAGGTCCCTGTGTTCGCAAACCTGGTCTCGAGAGTGAGCTATAATCAGCCAGTCGTCGAGATAGTTCAGGATGCGAACCCCGTGAACCCGAAGGGGAACAAGGGCTGCCTCGACGACCTTCGTGAAGACGCGAGGGGACAGGGCCAGCCCGAACGGGAGAACCGCGTACTGATATGCCTGTCCCTCGAAAGCAAACCGGAGGAACGGTCTGTGACGAGGGAGAATGGAGACATGAAAGTAGGCGTCCTTCAGGTCGATCGCTGCAAACCAATCCTGGGGCCGCACACACTCGAAAATGCATTTGGCGGTGAGCATTTTGAACGGCATCCTGTAAAGGGAGCGATTCAATACTCGCAGGTCCAGGATCGGTCGTAACCCACCGGTTTTCTTGGGGACAATGAAGTAAGGGCTGTAGAAGCCGGACCTCATCTCGGCTGGAGGGACAGTCTCGATTGCACCCTTCGCCAGCAGAGTGGCAATCTCTGCTCGCATGATCGGGGCGTTGCCACCGACCAAAGTGGAGCGGACTCCCCTGTATCGGGGAGGAGACCGTGCGAACTGAATCGCATAGCCGAACCGGACGGTGCGGGCGACCCAGCGGGACAGTTGGGGAAGCTCTAGCCAGGCTTCTAGGAACTGTACCAGCGGGGTCATGCGGACCACCGGCGTCCCCCCGGAGGGGCAGCGAAGCGGAGTAACTGGCCCGGACGTGGACGGCATAGCGATCCGGTGTGGGGGCGCAGTTAAGCTCCGCGCCCTGACAGAGGAGGCCAGGGAAGGACCAGCGTTCCACGGGGGCCTGCTCTGCCAGGGGTCTGGCGACAGAGTGGGACAGGGACGAAACGGCCCGTGGGCGGCACGCCGTGTCAACCGACTCTGGGACAGAGGGGGACGAGGAGAGCACGGCTGGTGGGCGGCGCTCTGGGTCGTCCGAGAACTCTGTGTGCTCAGGGGTGAGAGGTTTGTTTCTGTCTTTAACCACATTAGGGTGCTGCCCACCCGTGGGTGAGCAGCGGGGAGTGGAGAACAAAGGATTCTCCCCCGGCCCTCCACCGGGGGAAGGAGTGGCCCTGCTACTATCTCCTGTGAAACAAACATCATCCCTGAGCAGCCCGTCTCAGGAGCGCCGCTTGGCCCGGCGCTTGGCGGGGGGCGGGGCTGGAGAGGGCTGGGGCGCCTTCCTGCGGCTTCCTCCGCGCGTCGGCCCGGGTGGAGGCTGCTGCTTGGGCCTAGCGGGAGGGGCGGGAGCTTTAGGAGGGCGCACTCGGCGGGAAGCAGGCTGAGGCGTCTGCCCGACCGACGACGAGGCAGCAGCGGGTCGGCGGGGCAGAATGTGTTTGATGGCCTCAGTCTGCTTCTGTGCAGTTGAAAACTGTTGGGCAAAGTCCTCAACTGCGCCGCCGAAGAGGCCGGCCTGGGACAGGGGCGCATCGAGCAGACGAGTCCGCTCAGAATCCCGCATGTCAGCCAGGTTCAGCCACAGGTGTCTCTCCTGGACCACCGCGGTGGACATCACCAAACCCAGGGAGCGCGCGGCTACCTTCGTCGCCCGGAGAGCGAGGTCGGTTGCGGCACGCAGCTCATTGAAGAGCCCTGGGTCTGTCCTGCCCTCGTGCATGCTTCTGAGCATCCGGGCCTGGTAGACCTGCAGAGTGGCCATAGCATGCAGAGAGGTAGCCGCCTGTCCCGCCGCTCTGTAAGACTTCGCCACCATAGATGACGAAAATCTACAGGCCTTGGATGGGTGCTTAGGCTCGCCCCGAGAAGAAGCACTCTGAGGACACAGTTGCATCGCAACAGAGCGTTCAACCGAGGGAAGCCCAGTGTACCCACGGGCGGCCGCCTCATCGAGGGGAGGAAAGGCGGATGGGATCAGCGAGCGGTCCCGGGAAGACAGGGGGGTCTTCCAGGACTTCGAGATCTCATCATGCACGTCCGGGAAGAATGGTATTGGGGTTTGCCGTGGACCACGGGGGTCGGCAGCCTTACCCAAAAACCAATCGTCCAGCCGCGAGCGCTCGGGACAGGGTGGAGGCCTCCACTCTAAACCAATGCTCGCGGCTGCCCGGGAAAGCATGGCCGTCATTTCCGGATCCGATTCAGGCACAGCCGTATGCACACCGGAAGGTGGCAGCTGCGCTGAATCTTCACTTCCGGAAGAATCAAGCCCACCTTGTGATGCTGCTACAGACATGGCGTCTTCCTCTGTAGCTTCAACCGAAGCCCGCGGGGCGCCCGAAGGTCCCGCGGGAATCGGAGGCTCACTAGCGGGCACCGTCACTGAAGAGGGGGGCTGGGGTCGCGGACACATAGTCGGCGCCTGGTTCCAGACCGTTACCCTCAGGTCACCCTGGCCACCAGCCGAAGTAGTACTCCTCGGGGGAGCATTAGATCGGGGTGTGGATGAGGGGACTCTCACTCTTGCGAGTTCACTGAGTCTCGACCTTAGTGACGCGATGGTCATGTTCCCACAGAGAGAACATGACTCATCCACGAGCGCTGCTCTAGCGTGATCCATGCCCAAACACACTAGGCAGCGCTTGTGCCCATCAGAGTCAGACACATATCTGCCGCAACCAGAAGTGCACGGGCGAGGCATCTTTAAAAAGACGTGCCGCGTGCAAGCTCTTTTTGTGAGAGAGAAACACTCTGATGTCGAGGCGGCCGGGGAGACACGCACTCTCTGGCAAAATCACTGCACAGATCAGCAGGAAGCGCGCGCTCGCTGGAATCGCCCACAAACACCAACACCAGAGGAACTCGTTTGTAAAAGCTGACAATTTCTCAGAGATGGCTTGAGGAGTGAAGAGGTACTCTTGGCTCCTCAGCGATAAAACATAACTGCATGTTGCCAGCGTCCTCCTTTTATACCCACGAGGTGGGGCGGAGTTACGTTATGCAAATTCCGCAGACCCATGGCATTTCTTTGCCATTGGCTCGTTTTGTAATACTCGAAGCTGATAGGCTTTCTAAGCGAAACCCCATTCGTCGTCATCCGACGTAACTCGGAGTGACAACGAAAGGGAACTTATGTTACCACTAATCTGCCAACAATAAAGAAACTTAAGTCTGCTCTATAAGGGAAAAAGAATGGAAGTGAGTCATAATCGCAAAATAAAACCCAGGCAGGGTGTATGATTAAGACCCCGACAAAGAGTGGAGATTAATGACCAGCTGACCAGCTGACTGAACATGATATTTGTTGTTATAAGGATAATACAATTTTTATTAGATTGATGTAGTCATTTAAAGTATGGGTTTTCCGCTTCTTCCTGCACAAATTTCCAATACATACATACACGAGTCACGACACGCTGCTGTGCGCAAGTAAGACATGCTGCTGCTGTACAATATAACATACATGAATCACGCGTAGCAGATCTATACAGGTGGAGCTGGGGAAGGTGGAGGGTTTCTGAAAGCGCTGCACTGCTATAGCACATGCTGACTTAGTATTTGAATGCCGAGCAGCGAGCTTATTGGCTACTGATACAGCAGGAGCCAATCAGCTGTGCCCCATTAGAGATTGATGTGATTGCAATAAGATTGAGTTAAGGACCTATCAGCCTGCACCATCTAGAGTTTCATGACAGAACTTTGTATTTCCATATACCATAATTGCTTTGGATAAAAAGGATTCTGTCAGTCTGAGCATTCAACTTTTATCAGAAATCTCCATCTGGAGCACTTAAACCAAATGCAAAGTGTGCTAGCTTGTTGCTCATCAGGAAGCATTCCTGATAAATGCTTGTCAACAGATCAACAAACCAATAATAACACTCTAACACATTTCAAAGCTTGAATCAGTCGCTCAGAAGATAAGGGCAGGAAGTAATTCCCAAGTAAAGGCCAAATTTTATTTCAGGTACTGTTTATAAGAGCACAATTCATGGTGAAATGCCCATCTCACTAAGTGCTTTCACACTAACTGTTACTAGATGGTGAAATCTTCTAAATTTCCGTTCCATGAAATATCTAAAGGCGGTCTTCCTTGAGTTGATTCACTATGAATTACCAACTGCACTCCCTTCTAATCACTAATATGAAATGTATTAAATGATGTAGAAATAAACAAATATTATATTGCCTTCTAAAGCCAATTTTGCCTAACTAATGCTTTGCCTAATCAATGCCTTGTGAGAGATGCCTGTTTCATTGCAATCCTGAGCATCCGTCATCCCAACCCAGGCCTGGAACATCAACACTATTGCACCCCTCTTGCCGCAGACGCTGTTCCTAAGCAACCACCCCCAGCAACCAGATTGCCATAGAAACCGAACAGAGAGAAATTACAGAGAGGGGCGAGACATACTTGGGATGTGAGAAATTGGGGGATATTTGCTAAATATTCCACCTTAAATTGTGATTTCGGGATGTTTTAGTAAATTATATATGTATGTGTGTGTGTGTGTGTGTGTGTGTGTGTGTGTGTGTGTGTGTGTGTGTGTGTGTGTGTGTCTTTTATGTTAGAAGCGATTCATTGCGATTAATCGACTTGACAGGACAGTGCACTTTTGCACTGGAGATGAGCTAGTGCAGCACCAGTGTCTCTGTATCTGCTGTGGTGGGTGTAAACAGAAGAAAATATAATGCCACTGAAGGCCAACGAGTTTAAGGCCCTCAGGAGACAGCTTGTCACTTCATCAGCCTGCTCCTGTGGAGACACAGAAAGGTCACCAACATACCTCGCTCTGATCTTTTTCCTCCATCTTCTTCACCACAGTATTTACCTTTCTCTCCCAATCAAATCTCTTTTGCTCTTATTCAAGCAACATTAAAGACAAAAGATCCAGGGAAATTCATATCTCAGCATGATAACCGCAACAATTAAATGAGCAAATACTGAAAGCACCACAATATGGTGGTTAAGTGGTTTAATATATGAGCTTGTGAGGAGTGCAGAAGAGAACTTTGACTCGTGCCCAGAAGTAAAACATTTAACCACCCGTTGCTCCAATTTATAGAAGCTTGTTTTCACCACAGATGTTTTTTTTTGCAAAGGTAATAAAAGTAAAGCTAATTGCAACTTTTTTATAACTATTTTTCCTCCTCAAAATTGCGAGTTTATCTCTCGAAATTCTGACTTGAACTGACAATTGCGTGATATAAATTCAAATTTTCAAATTCGAGATAACTGCAAATTGCAATATATAAACTCGCAATTCAGAGAGAAAAGAGAAAAAAAGTTGCAATTACTTTTTTTTTATTCCATGGTGGAAACAAGCTTCCATTCCAAACAGATCATCCCTAAAGTAAAAATGTACTCCAAGTTTTAATATTTAATTTTATTGTTAATGTAATACTGTTAACTAAAACTAAAAAATAAAGCTGAAATACAATAAAACAGTATGATAGATGAAAAGATTTAACTTACAAATGTAAAATTTTGCATTGGCAACTAACTGAAATAAAATAAAGTTTAAGATGAAGAACTAAACTACTAAAAAATAAAAATAAATTAAAGCTAAATAGAAATAAAAAGTAACATAAGAAAATTACTAAAACTACAAATAAAAAAATAAAAAAACTGAAAATCTAACAATAAAAGCTAATTCAAAACATTAACGATTACTATAATGGTATCTAGATAATCCTAAAATAACACTGAACCAAAACAACAACACACACTCTCATCTACAGTTCTTCATGTTTGTTTGAAAAAAGTCCCAAAGGGAATAACGTTTGAAAGTAGTCCCAGCCTTTAACAAAACAAAATGGTCTCATAACCACCCACTTTTACTAACACAAACATAGAGAGCTCTAGCAACTGTTTTCACAAAATAAAGAAAGAAAAAAGCAGGGCACTTAAGAGGGAAAGAGTAAGGACACCACTTTCCAATTGTCTATGAGTAGAACAGAGTGAACTCTTTGAGATGATGACGCATACCTTTAGAGAAACCAGGACACTTAAAAAAAACATCTTGTTTGAGTAACCAAGGTTAGAGTCAGGAGACTGACTTTGCTTTATTTAAAGCTGATGTGAATTAAATTAAAGATGAATTTCTGCGCCACAAGCATTTCCCGATCCACTGGCTTCTGACAAATAAAGACTTTTGCTTATATAGCGCATCCACTGATCTATTCAAAAAGTACTTTCAACCAAACAATAGTATCTTTACTGCTGCATCCAATACAAAAGCTGAATTATCAACTGTACCTACCAGTTTACCATCCACCGTATAAAGCCTCTTGACCACTCCAGAGTCCAGTTTGATGGCATCTGTGATATCAGTGAGAACCTGCTCAAACGAGTGGGCCGTCTTCTTGTTGAGAAGGATGCGCACGGCTTTCCGAGGCTTCACTCCGCTGCGGATTATGGTCACCAGTTTGGGCCGTATGAAATCCTTATTATCCTTGATTTCTATAGACCCACCCTTGGCGCTGGCTAGAGAGGAGGGCGCTCGTGCTGACCCAACGGTCTTGGCGGTGACCGACCAGTTGGGGTTGACATTCTTAGTGTATTCCAACTTCTTGTAAGGCTCGATTGATCCACAGACATAGCTCTCCCCTGTGATACAAATAAAATAACAGAGATAATCAGTGAGAATCTAATCAGATGTCATTCAGACTGGTTTTCACGAGTTCACACTTACATATAATTAGAGTGTATAAGGTTTAATGCGTATTTGGCGTGCTGTCCGGGGGGAGGGCTCCGAGCTCGGAGTTCGGCCCGAACCCAGAGTATCCCCCCTGTATGTAAGTGGTTAGGACTAGAAGTGTGGAGAGGGGGCGGCGGAGGGACGCTGCTAAACTGTCAATGGATTGAGGTGAGACTGCTGAATCTATATATGCACTTCTTATCATTGATTGTTGAGTGCACTCCACTCGTGCTAATTGTCTGAACGTGCCCCTCCCGAAATTTGTTAATAAAACATCATTTCTGAACAGCTTCAACAGGATTTTTTTTTTTTAATCTTTTTTATTCATGATTCAGGCACTGATACTTCTCAAAAACCGAACATCCATCAAAATAAAGGTTTCAAAAGGTGGATAACAAGGCTATCCTATGTTTAGTATCAAGAGGACACAGAAGAAATTTCATACATGTGAGTTAAAACAGTCAATGAACATTTAAGCTCATAAAAATAGGCCATAATGATGAAGAGGTCACACAGTGAAGGTTAAGTGCCCAGCTGAGACTGAAATCTCCTCCAACTCCCTCATTTGTCCCCCAGGACAGCACATTCATTCTCAGTGCTGCCAGGTGTAGAATGAATGAATGAATGAATGAATGAATGAATGAATGAATGAATGAATGAATGAATGAATGAATGAATGGTTAGGTTGGTGGCCTACATAGAAAAGCACCAGAGTACCACTGCTATAATCAAATCAAAGTCATTTAACACGTAATTCAAGGACCAACTCTGATGATTCAGCTCTCAGGCTTGATTTATTGGTCAACATTGAGAGAAGGGGAGTGGTATGGAGATGCAGAAGCTGTTAAATATTGATGAGCATTTTAAAATGATTATTGGTTTAAATCACAGGGCACTCTGGTATCTGCTCACAGACAATACAAGCTTGATCCTTGTTCAGGACTACAAACCATGCGATGTTTGAGGAGTCAGAGACCCTGGATATAAGCACATGTAAATACAATGACTTTTCAGTAGTAGATTATCTGATTGTTGCACACAGTGTATATTATGTGCTTAATGGGTTTTGATTAGGACAGAGGAACATATGAAAAGAACTGAAGGAAAATAAATGAGTTAATTAAGTTAATTTTAAAATAACTAATTTCATAGATACATTATTACTGTCATTCACAACAGAGCATGAGGTTTCAGTTTATTAAAACTGACATAAACTACAATTTTTCAGTTTATCACAAAGATGATAATGCACCACTGGAAAGTTTTATTTTAAGATAAGTAGTGGGTTTCTAGATGTCCATTAGCTGGCCCAAGCTGATCATTTCCTTGTGCAAGCTTGTAGACCATCCAGCAACACACCAGCTACTGTTAGGTCATCCCAGCTTTAAATGGTCTTTGTACAGATAATGACCACTTTAGACACTTTAGCAACCATGTTCCAAAACCAGCTTAGCCTGTTAACTGTCAGTATCCTTTTAAAGCGGGACACTTGGTATGACTTTGTATTGCCATTTTCCCCTAACACATAGTAATAATCCTACATAAGGTATCATTCGAAATCTTAAACACTCAAAACTTTTCCTGTGAAAACCGTTTTGAAATTGGACAGTGCTTTACCGTGGAAACAGTCATTTGTTAGTCGTGTAGGTTTGATTTTCTAGCAATTTTAGTCCAAATTATGTTGTAAAATATATATTTTGTATAAAATGTTGTTTAGTTCAGTGCACTTGATTTGCGGTAAACTTAAACGTTTATGCCTTTTTTTACACTTTCATTTTTAGAAGCAGCTTCCATTTCTGCAATAATCTGATGAGAGACCTTATGTCTGTATTTCAATGAATTCATAGAGAATAGGCATGTATAACCTAAACAATCTAAATCAAGACACACGTGATGAACAGCACCATGTGCCTCAAACTGAACAAGAAACAAATGATACTGGTGTCCCTAAACCTGCATAGGCTACTGACACCCAGTCTCACCTTCCACCAGCTGCTCCATGCTGGTCATTTTCGACCCGTCAATGGCATAAATGGTTCGGACTCCCTGAGGCAGATTTACATTATCTGACAGGGAGCGGGTGAGGTCTGCGAGCAGAGCGTCGAAAGACCTGAATCTGTCGTTGGAGATAGCGTACACAATCCCTTTAAAGTACCGGTCTCCATTGCGGTAGAAGCGAACTTTCTTGGCTTTCTTCTCAGAGCTCAGAGCCTGTAAGGTGCGGGTTCGGTACAGGCTGCAGTGAGCGCTGTGCGTGGGGCTCGGGAGACCGTTCGCCCGTGAGCCCGCGCGGCTGTATCTTTGTGCTTTGTCCCGTTCTTCGAAATGCTCCAGCTCCATGTCAACACCCGGGACTGTAGTATGGCTATGGAAAATTGTATGGAAAATTGTGTGGAAAAATGTGGGTAGATGAGTCATGTTAAAATTAAAATTGCATGTATTAATTTCCCCAAAAAAACCAACGCTTTTTTTCATGCTTGTTATACAATAAAATGCATTTTGGGCTTTATATAGGCTAAATAAGCTGCTGGAAATTCACATTTCCGTTTGCTTATCAAACTGAAAAAAAATAGGCCTATAATTTCATAAAATGATATAGCCTAATACAATTTAATTATTTATAAAAATGTTCTATTTGAGTTTTTAACAATAAACAATAAAGTATTACAATTATATAACAATTTTTTTAATAATTCATACTATTTCAAGTTATTTAAACACGCCCAAAGGGTTAAGCACAATGAAGAATTCGCGATTCGTCAATTAAAAAGCAATATTAGGCTAATGCACTAAATCTAATTGTGCGATGTCTGATATGGTGCATCTTGCTTCAAAAACAAAACAAAAAAGCATATTATCTTACTTGTGCGCGTGTAGCTATCCGATGAGCACAGTCGATATGAAAGTACACATCTAATGGCTTGTCATCTCTTCCAGGAGATGCTGGTGATGGGATGGGCTGCAGCCGGTGTCACTCTGCCCCGTTCGCTCTTATTTAATGCATTGTAGAGAGACTGGCAGTCTTTGTCGTGGAGAAAAGAAATCCCTCAATGAACGAATAGCCAACGAGCGAGCAGGGCTGTGTCTCAAAACCTAGAGAGCTGCCTACCTAGACGGTTTAAAATGCGGGTCCTCGTGGGTGGGGAGGAGACAGCTTCTGTCCGGAAGAGACAGTACATTCTCTATTCAAACGGTCTTATACATTTAAATAAATGAGCTATGATAGTATATGAACTTTGATATGATTCCTCATGCGTCACGCCCACTATTGAACGCTATAGGCTATGAACGTTACACTAGAACCAGTTATTTTATTTTTCATAACAGTAGTTTACGATTAAGAGATCCCTGGTCATGATTAGGATATTAGTTGTTTGCATATTTGTTATTTTATTTTTATTTATAGCCTACTGCAGGAAATAATTATTTTGGAATTACTTTCGACCAAAATGCCAAAAACAAACCATATTACAAGATATTTTAATACAATTACTTTGTAATATATTTGTAGATTTAAATGTAAAAATTGCATTTTTATAAAGATGTATTATATCATATTATGTTACACACATTTTAAATATTAATAGAAAATTATAACATCATTATTAGCACAACTATTTACTTTTTAATAGAAGTATCACTAGCCTACTTTTTAATTTAAGTCTAATATTATTAGTTTATTTTTGTATACTTTTCTTTAAAAGTGGATGAAATTCACCTCAAACTAAGACTGCTTGATTTCAATTTTATTCCAACATTAAAAAAATGATAGTAATAATAAATGAGATGTCAAAAAACAACCACATTTAAAATATCTGTAGAAAGCTAACGTCAAGTCAAAACCTACACATGACTTTCACTGGAGTTCTATCTAAATATGGGTAGAGAAAGTTCATTTGCTACATATGTAGCTACCTTGTATCAGTCATAAGAACTGTTGCAACTTTTCTTCCAGTGAGCTAGTAAAATTGACAAAATGTGACACTAGATGGCAGTATACACTTAAAATTCAATTCATCTGAAAAAAGCAGCAATAATTGATCAAACTGGATAAAAGATTATGTATGCAGTTTAAATGTGAACAGGGAGGCCTAAAGAAAATATTTATACATAGAGAAAACAATATTTTGTGCAGTTTATATGCAATGAAAGGAAGTTTAATGCAGCTGTTTCAGGGCACCTTGATCAAGCTATAGTTTGACCTAGTGTCTTGTCTAGGTCTATGAATCAATTCATTCAACGCAATTATTCCAATGCAAAGAATTTTAACATCACACTGTTTAAATTAGAGTACAGACAAAACAGTATGTTTTACATTTTTTATTTATTATGTCAGATAACCATAGGCTATTCGATTCTGTCATTGAGCAAACCTATACTTGTGGTTAAACTTAAATAATGCTTACACATTATTTATGGTGTCAGTACATCGAAATGAGACAAATATTGAAGACATACACGCAGAGTTTGTTAATGCTTACAGTGAGGTGTCATTACAGTTCAAGGTAACAGATTTTTCTAGTCGAGTTAAAAAAGGAAAAAGTGCAGCCTTTGTTTTAATGAGAAAAACAACAACTGCATAGACATGTTTTATGAGTGGTCAATATCTACAGTGGGATAACTCCATATATATGGCATTTAGCAGTTTATATTAAATATAAGCCTCTTTAACTTAAAATAGTATTAAAATATATACTTTCAACTTTAAAATACTAGATTTTAAACATTTCCCAAAAAGTCTGATTTCTCTGGCTTTTAATGAATCAGATTTCTAATATCAGATCTCAATATCTTAATCCAACTCCATGTGCAATTATATTTTTATATATTTATTTTCCACAAGAATACCTAGCAGCCATCAACCTCAAGAAATGCCCATGTCTGTTCTTAGCAAGGGTTAAAGTGTGTTTTAATATTTTAAAACATAAAAACCCCTGAAAGTACCAAGAGCAAACAGGTCTGCAGATAAAAAACAACTACCATAAAGCATTCTTAGCATATATATATATATATATATTAAAGCTTAGACATAGATTTTTTCTTAAATATAAGAATATTATATTTGTTAAGGCTCTATGGGAAAATAATAAATTCCACCTTTGGCTTGCACTTTTGCTTTTAAGGGTCCATTTATAAGACACAAACCACGCAAAACTACTGACGTTCACGTAAATATGATCCAACTAAACATTGGATCTGTGAGTTCGTTGGTGATATGTTGAGTTTCCATTGCTGGTGAAGTGTAAGGCATGGTCAGGAATATTGTCCGGCAGGCAGTCAGTCAGTCAACTTGTAAAGGGAATTTAACCAGTGGAAATAGTAAACATGACAGCACAATTAACTGTATTTACTGTAGTGAGGCCTTTGGAATTCAGTGTCAGTCACATAAACAAATAACAACAAAAGCACAAGGACAATGATCCATTCACTTTTTCAATCTTTTTTGGAAAGCATGACCTTTGGTTTGCTCTTAAAAATGGACAGCTGCAACGAGAGGTTCGAATCTAAAACTCTACTTTTGGTCTTTATGTTTCTCAACTTGACTGTCTGGCTCTTTGACTTTATAATCAGCCAGAATGGCATGGGCAGTCTCTTTGCCGGTCTTCTTGACCATTGCCTTGATCCCCAGGTTGTCGATATTGAAAGCTGTGACGCCCACATTGATGGCCGAGTTGACAGCATGGTCTGTGGCCTGGCCCGCTTCCGCCCCATACCTTGATTATAGACAACCCAGATTAAGTAAAAGAGAGGACGGGGTGATGAAAGAGGTAACTGAAAAATAAGCGTTAGGAGATGGAGAGTACCCAATGCAGAGCAAAGCAGTTAAACATACATGCAGGGATTCAGTCATTTCTCTAGAGAAAAATTATCTGATTTAAAATGTCAAATTAATCCTACAGATGGCATAAAAAGATTATGTTGTGGTGTGCAAAGGTCGAAATGAAAATGGCCAGTACAGTTAGAAAAAAAAAACAATGTAATCTTATATGAGCTATTTCACCAATTATTACCCAATTTTAAATATTGGATAATTATTGAAATTATTTAAACTTAGTACAGTATTTAAACTTAATAGTACAGTATAAGAGGATTTACACATTGTTCAAAAGTTTGAGGTCAGTAAGATTTTATGTATTCTCACCAAAGCAGTGTTTATTTGAACAAAATTATATGCAGTAATATTGTGAAATGTATTATAATTTTTGCTGTTAACCTTTTAAAATGTAATTTATTCCTTTGGAGTAATGTGGTGAAAACAGTGATACTTTTTTTCCAGGATTCTTTGATCAAAACGAGCATTTTTTTAAATATGAATAGTCTTTAAGTCACTTTTGATCAATTTAATGCATCCTTGCTCCAAAGAATTCATTTCTTTTTTTTAAACTCACTGACCATAAACTTACGAACAGTAGTGTGTATACTGTATTCTGTACGTCTTGGTCGAATTGTGATTATGTTTTCCATGTTGATTATGTTTGCCATCCGATACAACCCGGTAAAACCTTCTGTTGATGCAACAGCATAATGAAAGTCATACTTAAAAGGTTCAAAAGTTAAGAAAAGTTAAGCAATGAGATTAATTACATTTGGCTGTTAGAAACAGATATTCATTCCATCACTGAGCTATGGATCAGTGTGCAAAGCAACACAGGATGCCAACGGACGTGATGTTATCATGTCCAATAAATCATTAGCATTGCGTGCAAGAGCTGAGTGATTCAGACACATCCATAAGCTTCAGCCATGCTCCTGACCAATAATTAAGGCCATTTTACAGGGTGCAGGGAAAAGAATGTCTACTTGTTTTCAATTGGGGTGTCTGAAATGTTCCCCAGACCCCTAAATCTGTAAACAAATACATGGAAGAAACTAGTGTGAGTGCAGTTTATTTTTCTGAGCAAAGTTACTGGTGAGCAACTGCAAATGCAGAGAGTTAAAACATTGGTATGATCAACTTTAAAAAGCAGGTGAAATGATCTGAGAACCTTGTGGAGTTACTGTACTTACTTATGTTTTACCGTGGTAACCGTCTCTGCAGCAACACTCTTTGCAATGTTCTTTGCTGCAACCTCCAACCCCGTCCACATCGTTGCAAATCCTGACAAAAGTATAGAGGCTTCTTTCAAAAACATTAAAATAACTTTCGAATGGTAGTGTAATGTGATAATTAAGCACATTTACTGTAGTAGTGTTTAACTTTTGTAATAAATGTATGGTTGCAAACTTAGTCTTAGTATTTATAATTTCAATGACTATCATTGACTGTCTGTATTTTAAAACATCTAATAATCACTTGGCTTGCTTTTTTTGCTCCAAGGTAACTTTTGTAAAGTACTTGACAAATCACATTAACTGTCTGATCAATAACATCTATGAGACAATAATGTAATTGTAATTGTGCTTTGGAAGGAAAGAGTCTGACAGAACGTAAATAAACAGTGAGTGAAGTAAGTATATGTGACCAAAAACAGCAAAGAAAAGCATCATTTCTGGGTTGAATGATTCACTTCACCTTGAACTCCACTTGCTGCAACCACCATGGCACCGTCAATATTGGAGCGTCCATCCCTGTCTTTCTTCAGAGACTCTGGGATTAGCTTCCCTCCGTGTTTCTTCACATGGGGTGCCAGCTCTCGGCCAGCATATCCAGCAACAGTGCACAGTCCATCCACTGGATCAGTACAGAACATGTTTTAGGGTCAAATCATCCACAGTAAATGAAGTGCATCTCATATTTATTGACAATTATCAACAAAATAAGGAATCTGCAAAGACAGTAACGGTGAGTTGATAAAGCCTTCCTTACCAAGGAACTGGCTGACTTTTACCGCTCCTCCTGTGGCCTGTTTGGCCACATGGAGGCTTCTGGTTACTGTGGGGCTGACTTGGGCTGGTTTGTCCTCTGGAGTGATGTGGTCTCGTAGTTTGGATGCACCTTTATGTATGGCTTTCCCTGTGTACTCCGCCCCCTTCACCAACCCCCAGCTCAGCCATGAAGCCCCTGTTGATATATTTCAAGAAGTAAACCGACTACGCTGCTTGTATAAATACTGTACATTAAGTGTTTCCCGTCTCTTTTATCTGACTTTCTATAAGTATTTTTGGTGTCAACAACTGTTTAGGTTCTTCTAGCACAACACAAATAGTTGGACAATTAACCAACTATCCTAAATGCTTAAAACACTAGGGCCACTGTTTCACAGACGGGGCTTAGATTAAACCAGGATTAGGCCTTAGTTCAATTAGGACATTTAAGTGGCTTTTATTTATCAGATATAGTGCCTTTACTATATCATTACTAAAACATTACTGGTGTGCATCTTGAGACAAAACAATGGCACTGCCATATTTTAAGATATGCCGGTACACGTTTCTTTCAGTTAAAACAGCCCAAATATACATTTTTTGGGTAAAGCCAGTCACAAACCTGAAATTACAAATAATAAGGGGGGGGGGGGGGGGGGGGGGGGGGTTAATCTACAATAAAGTGATAAAAAAAACAAAACTTCAAGACAAAGTTTAAACTAACTTTAGTCATTTTAAAAAGCTGTTGTATTAGAACTGTAAAAACTAATTTGAATATTATACTCTATAAAACACTTAATAATAAAATAATAAAATACTGTTTTAGGAACATATATATTATTATTATTTTTAACATTAATAATAATAATGCTTGATGAGCATCAAATAATCATATTAGAATGATTTCTGAAGAATCATGTGACACTGAAGACTGGAGTAAAATCCGCTTTGCATCACAGGAATACATCACTTGTTCCTTATAAAATACTTGTATTTAATTACTTAATATATTAGAATAGAAACATTATTTTAAAACCTAATAATATTTTTCAAAAATACTGTATTTAGATCAAAATAAAACACAGCTTTGGTGAGCATAAGATATTTCTTTAACGACGTTGAATATATTTCATTCATTCTTTTTATTCAAGCCTTATTTAGGAAGATCAGACCGTCCCCCGGCTTACCAGTCAGGATCCCCTGAGCCACCTTCTCGCTCCATTCAGGAAGAACCTTGTCCTCCTCACCAGCAGAGGGTGCTGCTTCAGATGCAGGAGGGCCCATCGGCACCTTCTGACCCAGGTTAATGGTATCGGTTGCGCCATCTGATGCCTTGGAGACACAGGATAGCGGGCAACAGTTAAAACAGAGCATCATAAAGAAAGCAGAAGCAGGCTCAAGCAACCACTAAAAGCAAATGGTGACTTGTAAGATGACTATATGGACATAAGCCCGTATTGTGAATTACACAAGGAGGGAATGCTTCCAGATTTTTCCCTGTTTGCCAAAAAAAACCTTTGTTGTCTCTTAACACTTGAGCCAGTGAGTCAGCATGGTCTGCTACAACAACCTGTTATTTCCACAACAATGGGGGTGTTTGTCGTCGCCCCCTCCTTTACAGGGAGGAACAGCGGCACTTGGTTCCAAACTCAGCAGCAGCTGCTCTGTGAAATGACTTTTAAAAGCATTAGAATGTTTTTCTTCCTGACTCACATAACCACAAGAATAGGATTATGACTCATTTTAAAGCAACTGAATTTAAAAGACAAAGAATAATGATGCAGACGAGCTACTGTTACACTTGGCTGTGCTCTCGTCGACAATGATCCTGTGGTGAGAAGGAAAACAAAGGTGTTCTTGGTTTGCTAAGAGCATTACAGATAATTAATTCTCCTTCTCATGTACAGTATGCTCTCAATCCATGGAACCGCAGGGGAGTGTGCCAGTTAAGAAGAGCACGCCAAGCCCGCTCACTATTTCATGAATTATGAGTTACAGGCAGTGCAAGCAGCAGTAAGCATAGAAGCATTGTAAGGACCACATGAACTGTCAAGTGCATTAAATGATAAAAGATAGTTCCATTCAGCACATCAAACAACTTAAAAGTATTTTTTACATCTAGTACTAATGTAATTCTGGGCGATCTGATCACAAAAGGGCAAAAATATGATTATGATATGATTACTATTATTAAATATTTAACTTTAAGAAATCTATCGATCTATCTATCGATCTATCTATCGTACTATATTAGTACTGGCCATTAATGTGCCTGGAGTCTTTCTCTTATGTAAGGGGTATATTTTGAACATATTTAACAAAGGTACGTTGTAAAACGTTTTAGTTAGTGCACTTTTAAGCCAAGCACTCCAATGTGATACTTAAAGATCACCCTGCTGTGTTGTTATTTGTAGCATAAATATACACAACCCAAATGCACTTGTCATTCAGTGGTCTTGCAATGCTTTAGTACCTTATATAAATCTTTTAAACTCTCAAATACACCTGAAATCTGTAAAGATAGTAAAGGGTTTATGAGACAGGCAGGTGCCCAATGCAAGTAGCATGCAAAAATGTGATTTAAAGGCCATTCCAAACACATGCACATAATTCATGCACTTAAAGTGTGCAAACATTATGCATCTAAAATACATAAAAATGTTACCACAGTGTAAAATTCTTGATTCTAGTCTGTTCTGAAGAAAAAAAAGAAAAACTCAAAAAAAAAGCCAAATAGGGGCCGCAACAAGTGAGATACTGGAATTGATATTCAAAGCAGCAGAGATTGAGTCAGTAAGAAACACAAAGGTTGAGACGATGTTGAGCAACCACACCTGCTCTGAAGCCACAGCTGACCCCTGTGTTTCTGAGGTGGGACCTGAGGGGACACAGGGACAGCTCACCTGGACACGCAGGTCAGTCAATTGAGAAAGTACATTCTGGAATAGTTCACGTTCCTTCTGGGGAAGCTCAGAAGAAAGGACCACCCCAACATACGAGCCCGGGTTGGGAGCCATCATGTCAGGGAACATGTAGACCCCAGTGTTGCACAGCAGGACTGGGGAGTCAGAGGCCATCAATGGGTAAAGCCAGTCACAAACCTGAAATTACAAATAAAAACAAGTGTGAATTACTAAAGTAGGACAGATTTAACTTTTAAACTACCCATACAATCAGAGGGCAGCTATTGGCTGATATGAATGTGTCGCAATGTTGTCCCTTACCCAAAAGCCACCCAAATATGCAGGCAATAAAAAGTTGATAAGCATGACGATGTTGACCCAAGAACATGTCCTTCTTGTTGGGACATACTCATTACCATATTGTCCCACCTCAAAAGAATGATTTATAGTAGACAGATAAACTCACATGTCTTATTTTAATATATTCCTTTAAACTAATATTATTATTGCCTTAAAATAGAGATTTACTTTACAGACCAAATGATAAAAATCAAAATCTTTTTCAAAAGCATGGGAATCACTTTCATAATTTAATATATTCTTTTAAATTAATATTATTTTAAAGTAGCGTTTTTAAAGGCATGTATTGGTTTGTGAGACCTGTAGTGACCTGATATTGCAGACTATTGTAGAGCTATGAGATTTAAAAAAAAAAAAAGAAATAATAAAAAGCTTTGAATTCTAAATTGCTTCTCATCCAGCTGCTGACTGACAATATCTTTTCTTTAGATATGTAATGGGTTAACTTGCTATCTAGTGCAAAGTTCTAAATGGAAATTGCCCTTTCTAGGGAGGATCAGAATCTAAAGTTCAGGTCTAGATTTCCTTCAAGTTGAGACGGTGGACAGCTCTTCAGTTAGATTCATTCATCGTGTCCTCATGACTGCTAGCATTAAATTGGATTACCGTCAAAGCCTAAAGCGCAGCAACTGGAGGTTCTTTATTCAGATTCATGACACAGCTAATATATGACCTCAATGTCCATGTGGAGAGATGATACAGTTTACTTTAAAACGTTAGAGTCTTTGGGCCATGATAGGGTCCAGATTGTATAAGCCTTACGTATTAATACTACATTTTCTGATTTCCATACAATTACCTAATGTTGTGAATTCACATTAGACATATTAGCCGTTATCACAAACAACAGCAGGGTTCAAGTGTAAACTCGTCTCATTTTGTGTTGTTTATATCGTCTCTCATTTAAAAAAAAATACTATCAAGTCATAAAGCTCATTCTGTAACACCTCCACCAGATAACTGGGGCTGTCCCAGGATGATGTCACTCAGTGAAAGCTTATTGGATATTAGCAGTGAGCATACACTCACATGACACCATTAAGAAACAACAGATGAGGTCAGCCTTTATTTAAAACAACACCATCTCAAAAGTGAAGGGAGTTTTAGAGCCAGACAAAATGTTGTGAAAGTAGGTTACAGTCAGACACCATGACTTGAAACAAGCCTCCTTGGACCATTATGTCCAAATTCCTGGAATTTAATAAATCTACTAGTCTCTCTGGGTGAAAAGAGCACACAAAGATAACACAAAAAGCACGTTTTTGGTAGATTATCACAAAACTTGCCTGAAATGTGTTTGGGTCACATTTAACCCACAAAATGAAAAGACAAAAATAAGAAATTCCATGTGGCAAGCAGGGCGAGACCGAGAGCCGCGGGAACGGAATAAGGCCGGGGGAGCGAGTGTTAAGCGCCACCTGCACCCCGCACTGGTCTCAATTCCCACGGAGGAGCTCCAGAAGGATAAAAAGAGGAGTGATGACAGTGGAAGACGAAAGAGGACCAGGCCTGGAATTTATGTTGTTGTCTCATTTTAGTTTATGTGCCAGTCGTCCATGAGGCAGTCGCTGTTGTTTTATATTTTGGGGATTAAATAGCCTAGATTAGATTCACATAATATTTTTGCGTATTAAAGTAATGAGAATTTGGGGAGGATGTGCAAGTAATTGTCATGAAAATTATGAAAATGAAAAAAAAAATATGAATGAATAAAAAAAAACAATGTTTCTAAAACAGGCTTAATTTTCTTTCCGCAAACACACACACACACACACACACACACACGTATAATATATATATACACATACATACATATTCCCCATTGGGAAAAAAAACATGTCCAGCACATTTCTTTGTGAGATTCTCTCTTTCAGGCATATGAAGAGGAATTAAATAACAGAACTTGTGATTTCTTACCTGTAGGAAGGCAGGCGGCCTGTTTGGAATCCTCTCTGAGCAATCATTGGTGAACTTTACGATGCGTAGGTACCCTGGGTAAGAGGGAGCACTCACTTGCCCCTCAGGGGTAACGAAGAAGATCTGCACTCCTTGAGGAAGGAAAAAGAGTTCCTCCCCATCCTCCCCCAGACTCTGAAGAGAGGGTGTGGAATTAGACGTTTGGCTGTAGAACTCATCGCCAACCAAGGAGAGTTCGCCAGAGTCGGTGCCGTAGGAAATGGTCAGGTGTCCGTCAGCGGCCTGAGGGGTGTACTCAGGGGGCTGGTCGCTCAACATATTGGGTTGCATAGTTGGGGAGACCGAAACTGGCCCACCTGAAGCCCCTGCAACTTTGGAAGGGAGCATCTGCGGTGGAGTTGGCCTCTCCGGCTTGACCTTCGGGACTTCAGGGTAGAGTTTCTGAGGGGCTGCGCTGCTATCCGAGACTCCGTTGGGGTCTGGCGTGGTCCCCAGCATGGCTAGACGGGTGGTGATGTTGTTGAGGGTCTCCTGCATCTTGAGCTGCATCTGTCGAGCCGCTTCCCAGGAGGAACCCACGCACTCTACACCCTGCGAAGGAACACTAAGGGCCCTGAGGAGGTGCTGCCGTCCTTGCCGGTACAGTTTTAGTGCCTCTGCGTTGTGGCCCGCCTCATCCTCGGTCAGGCCTTTATTGATGCACTCAAATGCCTTCTCGTACCCATCTTTGATCACTTGCAGCCTGGCTTGATCAAATGCCTCTTGCTTTGCTTGCTCCATAACTGAAAGGAAAAGTCCGAAATGCTGTCAACTCCATGTACTTTCACAACTCCAGTATTTAAATGTCATAATTGTACCATGTTACCACTAAAGTACTTTTCTAAAGAAATAACTTATCAACCCACGTTAAATTCAATTATTATGCGTATTCATAGAAATTAAGTCAAACAACCTTTTCTGACACATCTTTCCCGTCTTATTAGCACTGAACCAGCTTACACAGACATTGACCGTGTCATATGAGGATTTACAAACAAAACACCTGCTTAACATTGCGAAGTGACATTCAAAATTAAAGAAGAGCCCAGCTGGTAGTTTATCGAGTGAATCTTGAAACACGAGTAACTTATTAAGTATTAAAGCCACAATCCAACATAATAAGAGTGTTAGTGGCTAACACCCTTTCATGAAGCCCACAACCTCTGCCTCTCACTGGTAACATAATGCATTTAACCAAGTATTTCCATTTGGTAACTCACCAGCCGATGTGATAAATGACGTGAAATGTGGATTTTAATGTGTGTTTCGCGTTATTCCGGGTTTGTTGATTGAACAGCTTCAGCTCTCTGACAGCTGAGCTGCTGCTCGTCTTGTGCGTGTCTGTTGCGTGATCGAATAAAGTGTATCTAGCATAGACGTCCACTACCATGTCCACTACACATGCGCTTCCGCGTTCAGTCATCTGCTGCGTTTTGAGGTTTCTGATTGGTTATAGGAATTTGCTCGACAGATGTAGCGTAGTTCACGTATTTTAGCCAAGCGTTTTTTCCAACAACATTTAGGGTTAAAATGTCAACAACAACAACAACAACAACAACAAAGTTTATTTGGTAAAAAGTAATGAATATACTTAGTAAACGTTAACAGGTAAGCCAACCAATGATTAGACAAATCTTTATTTAAGACTGACATCTTTCTGTAATGAAGCTAATCCATTTTTCATTATGCCTTTAAATCAGATTTAATGCGACGTTTTAATTCTCATATTGTTGGCCCATGAAGTTAGTGTAAGGAGGTTTTAATTTATACTGTGAGGAATTTCCTGCAGCCTTTGAAACGCCTGTAAATTTTCAGAGCATGTTTTTTTTCTCTCCTTTATAATGAAATGGATTTATAGCCTAAACAAAGGCAGGTTTTCTTTGTATTTGTTTTCAAAATGTTTCCCACCCCGTCTAATTAAGAGCAGTCACTTATTAAGTGTAATGTCTAATATAAATGTAATGTATGCTTTAGCGCAAAAATATTTCTGTTAATATGAACCGATTAATTCCAGACAGTTTTAGGTATGAAGATAAATCTTCACAGACTATTGCTACATGTTCATGATTGATTTCAGGCATCTGTAGTTGCCAGAAAGAAAATGATCTTGGGCAGACCGGTTTTGTATAAGACTTTACTTAAGAAACTCTATTCAGGATGAAGTTAAGTAGCCTACACAGAAATTAAAAATTTGACTAATAAGCCAATCATTATTTTTATGTTATATGACTGATATCCAATAAATGACTGATATAGGCTACAAATTCTATACTTTTTCTCTAAATAAATAATACAATAAATAAAATTATGCATCACAATATTATAATAGCCTATACATTGTAAAATGAATATTCATTTAGAGATTTAGGCTACTATATTACATTTAACAGTGTTATTCAATTATTAGTAATTTCTAAAGTCAGCATTAAGTGAGCATTATGACTGTAAAGGTAATCTAAAACTAGCCTATAGCTAACAGGGAACGTTCTCAGAACTTTGGCTAAAGTTCTGGCAAGGCTCTCAAAGTTATGAACAAACATTCAGTCTAGACAATAATAATAATACTTCATTACATTTATATAGCGCTTTTCTGGCTACTCAAAGCACTTTACATGGAAGGGGTAATCTCCTCAACCACCTCTCGGAGTGACCAGCATTTATTGGCATGGGGCATGGATGGCTTGATTTTGGTGGACAATATTTGCTACGCTACTGCTGTTACTGCTGAGCAAAAATAGCAAACAAAGGAAAGGCTGCTAGCAATAAATGGTAGAAGCCCCATAGCAGATCTCTACAGGTGGCACTGGGGAGGAAGAGGGATATCAAAAGCTTTCATAATCGCGCAACATGAAGATTGCAGGCTAGGGTAAGACATGATTACATGGATTTGGAGCTTCTTATTGGCTGGTGCCACAGCATTGGACGAACCAATCCTCGTTCGGTTTCAGTTTTATGATTGAAATGTATTTCTTCCAGAAATATTTATAGAACATTCGTTCAAAGTTATCAGGTCTTTGAATATGTTGAATATTTTAAACTTTATTATTTAGGCCAGTGTTACTCAGTGCGCGGCTCGTGAGCCTCCTGCAGATTACCAAGCTTTAATTTGGAGCTCGCATATAGGTAAAGCAGCCATATCACCCTGTAGCCCATGGTTGCCCACTGAAGCTAAGCAGGGTTGAGCCCGGTTAGTAACTGAATGGGAGACCTCCTGAGACAACCAAGTTGCTGCTGGAAGAGGTGTTAGTGAGGCCAGCAGGGGGCGCTCACCATGTGGTCTGTGTGGGTCCTAACGCCCCAGTATAGTGATGGGGACACTATACTGTCAAAGAGCACCGTCCTTCGGATGAGATGTTAAACCGAGGTCCTGACTCTCTGTCTCTGTGGTCAAAAAAAAATCCCAGGATGTCTTTCGAAAGAGTAGGGGTGTAATCCTGGACAAATTTGCCCCTTGGCCTCTGTCCATCATGGCCTCCCAATCATCCCCATATACTAATTGGCTCCATCACTCTGTCTCCAATCCACCAGTAAGCTGGTGTGTGGTGGGCGTTCTGGCGCAGTATGGCTGGCGTCGCATCATCCAGGTGGATCCTGCACATCGGTGGTGGTTGAGGAGATTCCCCCCTTCGATGTAAAGCGCTTTGAGTGCCGAGAAAAGTGCTATATAAATGTAACTAATTATTATTAATTATTATAAAATAATACGGTAATAAATTTTAGGCTATGGAACGTTTATCTGAAACATTTAAGTTGGACGTTAGTCTAATGTTTTTTTTAAATGTTACTACTTTTTTTCAGAGGGTTCAGAGAACATTCACAAATGAGCGTTCTCGTTATATACTTGGTATAATGATAGAGATGTTTTCTCTATAATGTTCACACAACCAAGAAGAAAAAAAAAACCTTTTTTTAACTAGACGTTTTGAACATGCAAAGAATATTGGAACGTTACCAAAACATTATTAGAGAAAGCATATTTTAGTTTGCTGGGAACATAATGTATCAACTGATCTGATGAAATTTGATCACAAAATATGTATAGCCATTGATCGACAGAGGGCGCTGTATACACATGTGAAACTCCAACTTTGAAAACAAGGGGTGTTCGAGGCTATGCAGTCCATGTCTATTTTTTGTGTTGTTACAGTACACTGGAAAACACCTGGAGCAGGAGGCATGTAAAGTTCAGTGTGAGAAAAGCTCTGGCTGTGTTTTTGCAAAAAAGGGGGGAAAGTATAGAAAGCTTGAGATTTTGAGACAGTCAGACATATCGTTGGCGAGCCTCATGAAGCTCTCAAGGTGCATACTACTACATCTGCTTCATGCATTACTTCAATTTTAAAAGGCCTTGAGTTCAACATTAGTAACGGCATCCGCCGACCAGCTGAACAGCAAAATATATACTTCCCACAGACAAAACTACTAACATTAGAACAAGCTGGAAAATCGTATTTGTTGTTTGTACACATGTGACACACTCACACAAGTGCTAATTAATTACAGAACACATAGACATGTGAAGGGAGAGATATGAAAACATGCGTTAAAATAGACTCAAAGCGCATGACATCACTGCAAGCATGTCATCACAACACCGTCAAACTAGACCAAAGCATATGGATGCACTTTATTACAGTGTATGTACAATATATAAAACAGAAATTCACATAAACCCCCCTGGGGAAAGAGAAGGTTATTGCCCTATAAATCTTCATAAAGTGTCCCAACAGTGCCCTTAAAGTTCAGGAGTGAAGTAACCAAATTCAGGGACTGTAAACAAGCATGCTTTCAAATATGTATATTAAAGTCATATTACATTCTTAAAGCTGTGTATTAATATGAAGTTTATATTGGTCAACATGATCCTAGTTTATACACCAACCACCTCTTCACTTTATGTTGCTTGGATGATGTCACTGGGTCACAGGCGTTGTGATGTTTTTCACCGAGCTCTCCAGGTTTCTGCCGCACCACATGTGTCATGTTTGACCCCTGAAGTCCTATTTATAAAACGCTTCATAGGGTCTTATGGGATATTTACACACAGTGGTGTGCATGAGATCTGGACCAAATGCAGATCATATGGACCATATTGACCATAAATTCTGGCACTGGTCTCACCAACACTGCACTAACTAACTAATAGTTGAATACAATGAAACTTGTGAAAATGACCAAAGATGCTGGCGTAGGCTGGCCGCTGGCATATTTAAAAAAAAAAAACTCTGGGGGGGAAAGGGTTTAAGAATATTAATAATTTAAAGAAATAGATTTTCAGAGTGAACTAAACTGATCTTTATATAAAAGGCTACATAAATTATTAATATTTCACAATAATCACACTTTCAAGAAAATAAAGCTTTCGCGTGAAAAACAAAGCCTTAATAAATAAATGTGTGTGTGTGTGTGTGTGTGTGTGTGTAGGCCATATATATTCAAGCCTTTAAAAGGCATGAAAATAGAGGCAGCTAATATATATGGAAATTGTAGAACCTAAAGCCACATAAGGAAGGTTGTGTAGGGATAACTGTAATGTCTTGTAAAGATATCTCTGAGGGAGGGATTCATTGCTGAGTTGCATATGCTGTCTCTTTTCTTCATCCAAGAAACTGACAAGACACTAACATTCAGCAGATAAGTAAAACACTGCCACTATGTTTTCAGATATGTGTCTTTATTAAAACCATGGCAAGTTGAAATTTAGGGTAAATTTGTAAAAGCATATCAGCGGCTGGAAAATGTTTAAACTCAGATCCACACATTTTACTTCAAGATTAAGAAAAAAGGAGTCTGGGGAACTTAATAGATTTGTCCAAGGATTTAAGCTTCTTACAGTTGATGCCAATATAACTAGTAATAAATTAACCATACCTATTATAAATGTCTCATTGTCATTAGGGAGCACCGTTGGAAAGCAGCCACTCTGTTCAAATTATCTGTATTTCTTCAAAACAATTACAGGTCCTTCTCAAAAAAATAGCATATTGTGATAAAGTTCATTATTTTCCATAATGTAATGATAAAATTAAACTTTCATATATTTTAGATTCATTGCACACCAACTGAAATATTTCAGGTGTTTTATTGTTTTAATACTGATGATTTTGGCATACAGCTCATGAAAACCCAAAATTACAATCTCAAAAAATTAGCATATTTCATCCGACCAATAAAAGAAGTGTTTTTAATACAAAAAAAAGTCAACCTTCGAATAATTATGTTCAGTTATGCACTCAATACTTGGTCGGGAATCCTTTTGCAGAAATGACTGCTTCAATGCGGCGTGGCATGGAGGCAATCAGCCTGTGGCACTGCTGAGGTGTTATAGAGGCCCAGGATGCTTCGATAGCGGCCTTAAGCTCATCCAGAGTGTTGGGTCTTGCGTCTCTCAACTTTCTCTTCACAATATCCCACAGATTCTCTATGGGGTTCAGGTCAGGAGAGTTGGCACGCCAATTGATCACAGTAATACCATTTACCAGTGGTTTTGGCACTGTGAGCAGGTGCCAGGTCGTGCTGAAAAATGAAATCTTCATCTCCATAAAGCTTTTCAGCAGGTGGAAGCATGAAGTGCTCCAAAATCTCCTGATAGCTGCATTGACCCTGCCCTTGATAAGACACAGTGGACCAACACCAGCAGCTGACATGGCACCCCAGACCATCACTGACTGTGGTTACTTGACACTGGACTTCAGGCATTTTGGCATTTCCTTCTCCCCAGTCTTCCTCCAGACTCTGGCACCTTGATTTCCAAATGACATGCAACCTCAGAGCAACAGTCCAGTGCTGCTTCTCTGTAGCCCAGGTCAGGCGCTTCTACCGCTGTTTCTGGTTCAAAAGTGGCTTGACCTGGGGAATGCGGCACCTGTAGCCCATTTCCTGCACACGCCTGTGCACGGTGGCTCTGGATGTTTCTACTCCAGACTCAGTCCACTGCTTCCGCAGGTCCCCCAAGGTCTGGAATCGGTCCTTCTCCACAATCCTCCTCAGGGTCCGGTCACCTCTTCTCGTTGTGCAGCGTTTTTTGCCACACTTTTTCCTTCCCACAGACTTCCCACTGAGGTGCCTTGATACAGCACTCTGGGAACAGCCTATTTGTTCAGAAATTTCTTTCTGTGTCCTACCCTCTTGCTTGAGGGTGTCAATGATGGCCTTCTGGACAGCAGTCAGGTCGGCAGTCTTACCCATGATTGCCGTTTTGAGTAATGAAACAGGCTGGGAGTTTTTAAAAGCCTCAGGAATCTTTTGCAGGTGTTTAGAGTTAATTAGTTGATTCAGATGATTAGGTTAATAGCTTGTTTAGAGAACCTTTTCATGATATGCTAATTTTTTGAGACATGAATTTCAAAATCATCAGTATTAAAACAATAAAACACCTGAAATATTTCAGTTGGTGTGCAATGAATCTAAAACATATGAAAGTTTAATTTTTATCATTAGATTATGGAAAATAATGAACTTTATCACAATGCTAATTTTTTGAGAAGGACCTGTAAATGCATAAAATATAACGTCTTAATAATATCATGCACAATTGTAATCATTTATGTTTATCCCGTCATGTACGAACTCTGAACTGATGTGATGTGGCTCAAGATCAAGAAACCTATGGTGCTGAAGTGATAATGAATGGCCTGTTTGTATCTGCTCATAGCAGTATGTTTCTTATGAAGAGAGGAGAACTGGGTGTTCTATTTTTTCAGCCACGTCTCTCTCAGAAATGTACTTCAGGGTGGAAAATATTTGATAAAAGTGAGTGACTCACTTGAAGTAAATATAGGGGAGACCAGTTATTACACTTTTAAACAGAATATAGCAAAATGTTTACAACACTTTCTAACACCTTCTATGATGGCATCATGTACTTGGAGCATGCAGTGGCAAGGTTATCTGCCCTACAAGAAAAGGGCAGAAAATATGCAGTGATAATATGCAGTGAGCAGTGGTAATATGTTGAGATAATGATGTTTAATTGAATGGTGCATTATGAAATATAGCCCTCCAAACCTGTCCATCACTCTGCCATAATGATGATAACTTTAATTTGCAAATTATGTGAAATGTGCTCTTTATGGAGTTTGGCCTAAAATCTCATCTTATACAACTGGAAGGTGGGAAGTGATTGCAAATGCATACTATGTTACTCAACCCAAATGCACCCTAGAGCTATACAAAATAGCATGCTGGGTCATTGAAGCTGACCCCATTTTCTATTTCTCTCTTATTAAAGAAACGTGTACTGTATAGTTGTGTTATGGCTCCCTGCATGTTTTGACTGGTAATCTGAGAGGGTTTGTACATTGACATAGTTTTCCTTTTGAATTCATTTCATTTATTTAATTGGTCTGCTTTGATTATCAATGAGTTTGACAGGTATAAATACAGGAAACAAAAAAGATGGGGGAAAAGGTTCAGAAAATTAGTGGCCCACATATAGCACATATGTCATAACATGTGTTAACTACATGGCCACAACAACATCAACAACAACATAATAATAATCTTTTTAACACAAATAAAATAAGCCCCATATTGCACTATGTTCTAGTATGTGCCTCATGTTAGCTTCTAGATCACAGCTCCAATATAAAAATAATAATTATTCTAATGATAATAATAATAGGTCTGGTAATGTACCAAATATATGTAAATGGTAAGAAATCTGTTCCAACCAAATGTCTACTCTAAATCTTATTACCCTGAGAACTAGACAGAGGCCTGTAGAGTCCATCAAAAAAGGCACATCATATTCGAAAAACTCTATTCGGTCTTCTATTCCTTCTGGGTCTGTTAAAATATGAATGATCTGTCGTGAGACAAGTTTTGGTCTGGATTGCAGTCTGTAGCACATTTAGCACACTTCTACAGACCTGTCCTTTCAATTTACATAAAACTTCTCTAGAGGCCATGGTTATCTGTTCCGTGTGCATTAAGATTCCAGAGAAAGCCTTTGAAATTTGTCTCCTGTGAGGCCATTGCATGGATTAAGTTGGATCATGACTTCACTGGTAGACATAGAGACAAAGGATCCTAGTATTTAAAGTGAGTTTGGTTGAAGCTAAAGCTCTTAGTTAATTAGGAGTGACTCCATTAGCCACAGGGATTGTTACCATCATACCGCACATCAGGGTACCAGATGCTACCCAAACCACCACCGAATGCCCTGACTAATTCTGCCCAGACATACCTCACAGTCTCACACACATACACACACCTCACTACATCATGGTTATTAAATGGATCCTGACTCACTACTTAGCCAGCGAACCAAACACATTTTGGAAAGGTTTTTTGTCTTCCATTGATTTGTTGTTTTAACAAAAAGACAGAAAGTCAGATCGTGTGCTGAATAATTTGATCGGCTTCTATGCACTGTACAAATATGGAAGTTTTAAGGCTGCGCCGGTGGGTGACTCAGGGGCTCACTTGACATTGCTCAAATATTCATTCATTATATTTTCCTGTTGGGAAAATATAAAGGTGGTTTCTTTGTATTATCTTCATCTTGAACTTAAAACAAAAGGGTGAGTGCTGCTAATGGTCTGTCCATCATCTGTCTGATCGCATAATCAACTGAGCTTGAAGCTTATAGATTAAAAGACAAAATAAAAATTTGTTATCGTTTACTCACCCTCATGTCATTCCAAACCTTTATTACTTTCTTCCGAGGATAATAAATTCTAAAATGTCTTTTTTTTGTCTGTTTGTCACACAAATATATTGATTTTAGAAAATGTGGAAAATAGTAGCCAAATGTAATTTAATAAATATAGTATTAACTTTTGTGGTCCTTTACAATGACAATGTTAATTTGTGAGTGAACCATTCCTTTAAGTGCTTGCAGATGATACATTCAGAACATTGCCATGGCGATTTCGGTCATATAAAACATTTTTTTAATAACCTGTGAATGATTTCTCTTGTGAGGTTCATTTCTAGCTTACGTCAACGTTCATAAATTGGTGAGGGGTAATTTACTGACATTTTCTTAGACTTCTTAGAAAAATATCTCATAGTGAAATTAATCTGAACTGCCCTGAGCGTGGCACACGTGTCATGAGTTCCTAATTATGTAATTGTAGGCCATATAAAATATAGGAAAATGTAATTCAGTTCAATAATTGTTGAATATATTTATGAATATAACTTATATATAAATATTTTTAATTTGCTATCATTATACTATCAAATTAATTTCATAATGCATTATAATTCTTTTAAAACATTATTTGAATTCAGTCAAATTCACTGCAATTATACTCTTTTAAAACTCTTAATCTCTGTATGTGTTACTGGGATTTGTTCCATGGCTGAATAATTGAACACTGAATTGAATATTTTACCACTGAGGTTGTTTGAACTGGCCGTTTAAGCTTGTTCTAAACATGTGCCAACATTTTCTTTAGCACATCAGCATAGAATATAACAGGGGCCTGGCATAAAGCCCCTGCTTTGACATAAAAGTTTTCTTTTTGGCATGCACATAGTATTCCTTTAGCTTTATATTCAAATGAATCATGCTAGCACAAATACAAGAATGCCTCAAGCTGGAAAATAGAGGCCATAACTGTTGCAATCCATGTTACATTTGAAGCAAAGATAGCTTGAATTTCATTTCCCAACAGCACTGATTTTTCACTGTTTGTAAAATATATTGCTTCGATTTATTCCAGACAGACTATCGCATAGTTGATTAGTATGTGATTTTTAGTGACTCTTTCTGAAAGTGGCGACAAAGGAATAGTGTGTTCAAGTTGAAGAGGTGCATGTCACAGACCGAAAGGTTTATGACATCAAAGTACCATGAGAGTGATTCGAAAGCATACAGAGCTATGGTACTTTGATGTCATACACCGATCGGTCTGCACAGCGACGCTTCAGTCGTTCATTCCTCACATTCATTCGAAAACACTAGCTACTTTTACATGCTTTTGTTTCAATCAGAATGAATTCATTCCAAATGATAAATCCGAAAGTAGTGTCTACATGAATGCTAAATAAAGCAATCAGGTTGATGTGCGCATTTACAGTATATGTGTCACAAGCTTCAAACCGAAATTGATTTTTTGACATGCGCACACTGCACGAATATATTCAAAAGAATATATGAAAAACATCTCCATTACTAAACGTAACCTCGGTTCCCTGAGATGAGGGAACGAGACATTACCTCAGAAAGCTGACGCTATGAGGAAACACCTTTCTCCTAGAAATACTGAAGCCTGATTGAAATAACGCCGTTGTTCTACGACAGCCAATGGCATTTTAGTGGCGTTCAGTGCTGAACGCATTTCCTCAGAATCTTTCTCCTTCATTGTGGAAAAACTCAAGCCTTCACCGTTGACTCGTCGCCATACATTATAAATACAGTGCTGCGCTTCCGAGTTTTACATCAGAACGCCGGCTAACCATTTTTTCTTTGTTTTTTTGCACACAAAAAATGTTCTCAGTGGCTGTATGTCTTTGGAAGTCCATCAAAGCACATCTATAATATTAAAGTTCTCCACTCCACTTAATAAAGGCCTTCTGAAGTGAAGTGATGCATTCATGTAGACTAAAATACCTAGCTTCCGGCAGACGGCCGTACGCATCGGTTTACACCAAAAGTAACCCTTGAACTTGACGCACAACGTGAACGCCCAGTCCTATTTGTTTGAACCATAGACTGTAAAAAAAGATGGACGACGCCCCTTCACTCTCTTCCATTGGTGAAAAGTGAAGCCATCAAAGTCATACAATCACTGACATCTTGCGCTGATTCGGGACCTGCTTCTACGCAGTAGTGAGCGGGAAGTGGAGCTGTTATCAAGGTCCCACCCTCAATCCCACAGGAACGGTTACTATACAAAGCTTACTGCAGAGCAACTGTCAGTGTGAAATAAATAGGCCTAGTAATGGACAATTGTCGTCATTACGTTGTACGTCAAGTTCAAGTGTTACTCTTTTGGCGTAAATCGATGCGCATGGCCGTCTGCCGAAAGCTAGTTTTTTATAAATAACTATAATAATCGATAAAGTTTTAAAAATGGATATTTTTAATATATTTTTAATGGACATTTTATCCATTATTTTTTTCTCATGAACTTTACTTTTCTTTATTTCAGAAGGCCTTTATTTAACACCGAAAACGCGTGGAGCACTTTAATCATGAATAGATGCCCTTTGATGGACTTTTTTTTAATTTATATAGCCAGGACTTTTTTATATATATAAACTCCGATTGTATATCACGACAGAAGATGCGGAAGCAAAAATGCAAGTAAACTCTTTAATGGTGTAAACACACACACACAGTCAGAACACACTCAACAGGATGGTAACGCAGGGACAGATGGTCAGAATCCCGAGTGAAGTGCCGTGGTGATGAAGTGAGAGTAATCCAGGTGAAGAGTAATCCAAGTGAAGAGCCGATGAACCAGATTGGGAACAGGACAAGACGAAGACGAGAACAGGATCAAAAACGGGGAACATCAAACAACGATCTGACAAAGAGAGGAAAGTTCAGTGAGTATTTAAAGGTGATATGATGGGTAGCAGCTGGGGAGGATGATTGCGATCAGCTGATGCTAATCGCTGTATTGGAGTGGAGCCGCCCACTCGCACACACCCACACATCTAACAACAGAAACACGAGACTAAAAGGAGACAATGAATATATAAACCGTGACAGTACCCCCTTCCCTAGGAACGCCTCCTGGCGGTCCCAGACTCCCCTACCTGTCGATTGTAATCATCAATAAGGGAGTGATCCAGGATGTCCCTAGCAGGTACCCAACTTCTCTCCTCCGGACCGTAACCTTCCCAGTCCACCAAGTACTGGAATCCGCGTCCCCTCCGCCTAGAGTCCAGAATACGGTTGACCGAATAAGTGGGTTCCCCTTCTACGAGACGCGGCGGGGGGGGGGGGGGCCGGGACTGGCGGATTAATGTGCGAGTGAAACACGGGTTTGATTTTAGACACATGAAAAACGGGATGAATCCTCCTGTACACTGGAGGCAAGTTGAGGCGGACTGCCACCGGACTAATGATTTTGGTGACAGTAAACGGGCCAATAAATTTGGGAGCAAGTTTATTAGAGACGGAGCGAAGAGGAATGTTCTTAGTAGAAAGCCACACTTTTTGACCGACGACGTATACGGGAGGCTTCGACCGGTGGCGATCGGCCTTGGCCTTGGTGCGCGCCCCCACCTGGAGTAGAGTCTCACGGGCTCTAGTCCATGTGCGGTGTCACCTCTGGACGAAAGCGTGAGCGGAGGGAACCGCGACTTCGGACTCCAGACTGGGAAAAATAGGTGGCTGGTACCCTACGCTACATTCAAATGGAGACAGGCCCATGGATGACACTGGTAATGTGTTGTGGGCGTACTCCACCATAGACAGTTGCTGACTCCATGAGGAAGGGTTCTTGGAAACCATACATCGCAACACCCTTTCCAAATCTTGGTTGGCTCTCTCGGTTTGGCCATTGCTCTGGGGATGAAACCCTGAGGACAGACTAACGGTCGCTCCCAGTAACCTACAAAACTCTTGCCAAAATTTGGACACAAACTGGGGTCCTCTGTCGGAGACCACGTCTATCGGGAGGCCATGTAAGCGAAAGACGTGATCAACGACTGTCAACGCTGTCTCCTTAGCTGAAGGTAATTTGGGTAAGGGAATAAAGTGTACCGCCTTCGAGAATCGGTCCACCACGGTTAAAACAACCGTGTTACCCTGGGAGGGTGGGAGGGCGGTGATAAAATCTAGAGCGATATGGGACCAGGGTCTCGAAGGGACAGGCAGCGGTTGGAGTAACCCATCCGGGGGTCGATTGGAAGTCTTGCCAGTGGCACAAACCGAGCAAGCCAAAACAAAACTGTGAATGTCACGAGCCATGAGTGGCCACCAGAACCGTTGCTTGACTAAAAAACTAGTGCGATTAACTCCTGGATGACAAGCCACATTGGAGCAATGACCCCACTGAATAACGTCAGACCGTAATCCCTCCGGCACAAATAAACGATTCGGTGGGCCACCGGGCGGAGGCGTTACCCCTTCTAGGGCCCTTCTGACCCTCGATTCGACCTCCCATACGAGTGTGGAGATGAATAGATTCTCCGGCAAAATGCACTCGGGAGTAGACGGGCGTTCGGAGCGATCAAAAATGCGCGACAAAGAATCGGGTTTGATGTTTTTAGAACCCAGGCGGTACGAGAGAGTAAAATCTAATCGTCCGAAAAAAAGTGCCCACCGAGCCTGTCTGGAGTTCAATCTTTTAGCAGTTCTGATGTATTCCAAATTCTTATGGTCAGTCCAGACGATAAAAGGTACCCCTGACCCTTCTAACCAGTGACGCCATACCTCCAATGCTAACTTGACTGCCAACAACTCTCGGTTACCAATGTCATAATTACGTTCGGCAGGGGATAAGCGATGAGACAAAAACACGCACGGATGCATCCTGTCGTCTGTGGGAGAACGCTGGGATATCACTGCACCCACCCCTACCTCTGACGCATCGACCTCCACCACGAACTGGCGTGATGTATCAGGGGCGATGAGGATGGGAGCCGAAACGAAGCGGCTTTTTAGTTTGGCAAACGCTGCCTCAGCAGCGTCTGACCACCTGTACGCAGTTCTGGGGGAGGTCAAGGCGGTCAGAGGAGCGGCCAGCTGGCTGAAATTGCGAATAAACCGCCGGTAAAAATTGGCGAACCCCAGAAACCTCTGTAGGGCCTTACGGGATTCTGGACTTGGCCAATCCACCACAGCCTTAACCCTCTCAGGATCCATGCGAATTCCCTCAGTCTACACAATGAATCCTAAAAACAGAACAGAATGTGCATGAAAAACGCATTTCTCCGCCTTGACAAAAAGCCCAGTCTCTAGCAACCTCTGAAGCACTCGTCGGACGTGCTGAACGTGTTCCTGGAGAGAAGATGAAAAAATCAATATGTCAATATGTCAGGTAAACATATATGAACTGGTCAACCATATCTCTCAGCACGTCGTTGACGAGTGCCTGGAAGACTGCTGGGGAGTTGGACAACCCAAAAGGCATGACCAAATATTCAAAATGCCCCCTAGGGGTGTTAAAAGCAGTCTTCCATTCATCCCCCTCCCTGATGCGAACCAAATGATAAGCGTTTCTTAAGTCCAATTTAGTGAAGATAGATGCTCCCTGCAACCTCTCGAAGGCTGAAGACATCAACGGCAAAGGATAGGTATTCTTTACCGTGATGCTGTTCAACCCTCGGTAATCAATACAAGGTCGCAGTGATCCATCCTTCTTCCCCACAAAAAAGAACCCCGCCCCCGCTGGAGAAGAGGAAGGGCGGATAAACTTCGTTGCCAGAGAATCAGAAATATATTTCTCCATAGCCTCCCTCTCCGGGACAGAGAGCGAATATAACTTGCCTTTAGGCGGAGACTTACCTGACAATAAGTCTATGGCACAGTCATAGGGACGATGCGGAGGGAGAGAAGCAGCGCGAGACTTACTGAACACCTCCTTCAGGTCTAGATACTCTGCGGGCACGTTTGATAAATCCACTGCCTCCTCCTGAAACATAGAGACAGCAACAGACGAACAAGCAGACACCAGACAGGACTCAGAACATTGACTACTCCACTCCAACACAGATTTCTGCTGCCAGTCAATTCTTGGATTATGTTTGATGAGCCAGGGGTGTCCTAAAACAACAGGTGCGAGTGGAGAGTCCAGTATGTAGAAGGAAAGTGTCTCGGTGTGGTTGCCTGAAGTGGTGAGTGCGACTGGTCCGGTGATGAGGGAGATGGTGGGAAGGTCTTGACCGTTGAGTGCATGTACAGATATCCTACTGGTGAGGGGGAAGAGGGGAATCTGAAATTTGCGAGCAAATGAATGGTCCATAAAGTTACCTTCCGCCCCTGAATCCACCAGTGCTTGACAGTCCTGTTTGTGTACTGACCATCTTAGTCTTACCGGGAGGAGCGTAGATGTGGATGAGGTCTTCTCGGCGGAGATCCCACCCGACAGTAGCCTCATACTTACTGCCGGGCTTGGCCTTTTACCGGACAATGATAGGCAAAGTGTCCCGCGGCCCCGCAGTAAAGGCAGAGGCCTTGGGATCTCCGCCTTTCCCTCTCCTCCCGGGAAAGCCGAGCTCGCCCTACCTGCATGGGCTCGTGATCGTAGGTGGGGCTGACCGCGCTCCCGCCACTGGACCGCTGGCTCTCAGTACCCTTCGGAACCTGGCTGTGTAGAGTCCGACGTTCGCTTCTGGTCAGTCGTGCATCTACTCGAAGCGCTAGGTCCACAAGCCCATTAAAAGACGTGGGCAGGTCCAGGGCGTAGATCTTCTTTTGAACGCGGTCAGCCAACCCATGCAGGAACATGTCCCACTGCGCCTCCTCGTTCCAGTGACACTCAGCCGCCAGGGTCCTGAACTGAATAGAGTAGTCCGACACCGATCTCTCTTCCTGTTTGAGTTCTGCGAGCATCCTTGCCGCCTCTCTCCCCGTGACCGCGCGGTCAAAAACTCTTCTCATCTCGGCGGCGAGTGTCAGGAACGAGGCGCAGCATGGATCCTGGTTCTCCCACACAGCCGTTCCCCAGAGAGCAGCTTTCCCAGTCAGTAAGGTCAACAAGAATGCCACCTTGGCGGGTTCGTGTGCAAAGGTCCGAGGCTGCAACGAGAAGTGCATCGAACAACGGTTCAAAAAGGCTCTACAATAGCTGGGCTCACCGTCATAGGGTTGCGGGACTGGTAGTCGAGGTTCTGACTGGGATGCGCCCTCTGATGGTCCGAGGGGAACGGCTGGTGCGGGTGGCGCAGTGGGAGCTCGTAGCTGTTGTACTTGCTGGGTGAGCTCGGACACCTGCGTTACCAGTGCCTGGACGGCGCGCGCCGTATCGTTAAGGTTCCTCTCTTGACTGTCCATACGCTGAAGACTGGACTGGACGAATCCTTCCAACGTCGGAGATTCACCTGCTGCTTCCATCCTTGGTCAGATCGTTCTATCACGACAGAAGATGCGGAAGCAAAAATGCAAGTAAACTCTTTAATGGTACACATTGTGCACATATTGTGTTTATATCACACACACACAGTCAGAACACACTCAACAGGATGGTAACGCAGGGACAGATGGTCAGAATCCTGAGTGAAGTGCCGTGGTGATGAAGTGAGAGTAATCCAGGTGAAGAGTAATCCAAGTGAAGAGCCGATGAACCAGACTGGGAACAGGACAAGACGAAGACGAGAACAGGATCAAACACGGGGAACATCAAACAACGATCTGACAAAGAGAGGAAAGTTCAGTGAGTATTTAAAGGTGATATGATGGGTAGCAGCTGGGGAGGATGATTGCGATCAGCTGATGCTAATCGCTGTATTGGAGTGGAGCCGCCCACTCGCACACACCCACACATCTAACAACAGAAACACGAGACTAAAAGGAGACAATGAATATATAAACCGTGACATTGTATTCGTCTGAAAGAAGAATGTCATAATACCTAGGATGGCTTCAGGGTGAGTAAATCATGGGGTCATTTTCATTTTTGGGTGAACTATCCCTTTAAGATTGAGCCACTGTAGTCACATGGACTATTTTAATGATGTCTTTACCTTTCTGGGCCTTGAAAGTGGTTATGACGTTACAGTCTATGTGGGGTCAGACAGCTCTCCGATTTCATAAAAAAATATCTTAATTTGTGTTCCCAAGATGAACGAAGGTGTTACGGATTTGAAAAGACATGAGAGTGAGTAATTAATGACAGAACTTTTTGGGTGAACTATCCCTTTAAGGGAATGGGATCATACGTGACCAAGGCGAGATATGAACCTGTATCCCAAAAACTCCCATGAGCCATGACCACCTGCTCTACTCATCAAATCGACAGGGAATTTAGAGATTTGCTATTTGACATGATCTAGCTGAGCAATAATTTCCTTTAATTTTCTATTATTTATTATTATTACTGTATAACAGTCACCATATTATATTCAGAAATACTGATTCAGTGATCTCATTTTGGTTGTTGTGATTCAAACAAATTTTATACTTTCACAGGTATTTTTTAGAAAGTTATGTAATGCTTCAGAAAATACATCTGTTTTGTCAATTTTCTGTTCCCTTTTCCGGATGGAAAAATGAATGAGGGTTATCATCCAGTCTGTTTTCCTATGTTTTGGAGCTATATAAGTTTTTCTTTAGCCTTCGATTATCAGACCAACTTAATTCAAGATCTATATATGAGTGTATGTATTACATTATAGAAATACTAGTGTTGTTCTCCAAGCAGTTGGTGTTGACTTGGATCAGCAGAGGGACAAAGACTTGGAACAGCGCTCTGTTTTTGCAGGCACTGACACATGCTGTGGAAACCTGGCCTCAATGAACATAGGGATCCCCATCTACGTGGCTTAAAGGGATAGTTCACCCAAAAATGAAAATTATCCTACAATTTATAATCTTTCAGCCAAAGACAATCCGAGTTGTACAAAAAAATGGTAACGGTCGTACGCGAGTCTAGTTTCGGCTGAAGAGTGACCTCTGACCTGATGCATGACGTACTGATGAACACGGAAGCGTAGAGGATAGAGCAAAATAAAACACCGGTCATGAATTAGAAGTCTAAAATGAGAATTTTAAAAAGAGAAATGTCGGAGAAACTTGAGTATGTTGCCCAGCCTTATTTGTTTAAACTTCGAGAAGCGTCTAATCTCACCTAAGTTTACGCTACTCCTACATCCTATTTCATCCGTCGGGTCAGAGGTCACTCTTCCATCAGAACTTGACCCGGGTGCCAGTGATTATAAAGTTATAAATATGGATATTTTTCTTACAAAAATGTTTCAGAAGCCCTTTATTAACCCCCTGGAGCCAAATTAATTACTTTTATGATGGATGGATGCGCTTTTTTTGGGCTTCAAAATCAAAAAGTTAAAGACAAGTCATTTAAGACAGCGGAAGAACAGTTATAATGAATTAATAATAAAGTATATGAAGTTGTTCCCAAGCAACTCATCAAAGTGTTCATCCCAAGCAGCTACAATTACAACCAAAACTGGTCTTTAAAATCTTTTCCTTTTTTTTTTTACATTGGATCTGCACTTAAATTAGTATTTGAGTAACTTGATTTAATGCACAATGGTTCAGTGAGCATTCAGCTTGATATAACTTGTCTGTGTGAGTCTGACTTTGGACAGGATTTTAGTCTCTGCATGCCTAATTTAAAAAAACAAAAAAAATCCCATCCAGGCCACAAAAGATTCTCCATGAGAGTTCCTTTTAAACCATTTAGAATAGACCTGTCCATTTGAAATATGTTACCTATTAATTTTCCATTTTGCGACACTTTAAAGTTTGTTGTCTGGTTGTCTCTAGTATATATACTGACACAGATGTTCATTCAGCTTGTGGATAAACTCCTCATTGAGAGTTAAGAAGAATATGTCCTCCCTTCCTGAACAAACATGACAATCAATCAGTTTCCCTTACCATTACATAAAACAACAGGGAATAATACGTGGTTTTATAGGTGTATTTTACTCCCGGACTTCAAGGTTTAACTAATGCTAAGGTTCACTGAATAAAAAAAATAAAAATAAAATGTGCATTTTACCCTTGCACTTCGGCGTAACTGATCTTTTGTTTAAGTTCAGTTTTTATTGCATATAAGCAATAAATCATGTTGTATTTAGAGACTTACACAAAACAATTTATGTGCAAGAAATGATCCTTGCACAATTTACTAAGAATTTCAGCTGGGTCTCAGACATTGTTTGTAAACACTCAAATACGATGCTTCCACAACCCTTTTACTGATCTCAATTTTGTTGTCATGTTAGAATCATCTGTTTAATGGATGTGACCACATCTCTCTGAATGTAAAAACATTGCCGTCATTCAATGTGAATAAATGAGGTATCATGTTAGATCTGGCGATAAGTGCTAAGGATTGATTCATCAACCTGACATACGGAAGAGCCATGCGAATTTGGCAAAGGAAGTGCTTTCCCAGTAGCTGACCTTCAGGGGATCTTTCCACTTTCTTTTCCTAACATATGCACACAATCTTGAAAAATGAGGAGGACAAGAATTTGGCAGCTCGGGGCAAGTGTCTGTAACATCTGATCTATCTCTGACAGGCTCAATCCTTCAGCATAAGTAAATGACTCTCATGTCAAAAAGGAAATCCAGTGCAGCTGGAATAAGATGGCACACATAAACTGATTGACAATACCGCATGGTAGAAAAAAAAAAAGTATTCAACTTTAAAAAGCTTGCATGGCAATTGTACTAACTACAAATATCTATGCAATGAACTTCAAATACAAAAGGGATAATTCCCCCAAAAATGAAATTCTGTCATCATTTACTCGCCCTCATGTCCTTCCAAATCGGTAAGACTTTTGTTCATCTTCGGAAAACAAATTAAGATATTTTCAATAAAATCTGTGAGATGTCCTTCCATTGAAAGTCTATTTAGCAAAGGTTCTGACACTTCAGTAAAAATAAATTCATGTGAATCGAGTAATTATTTAATCCAGTCTGTTGAAGAGACATTTTTGGATGAACTATCTCTTTAATTGTCCATGATTCATTTCAGCATTATTTACTATCTAAGAGTCATTTTAAACAGTGCAGGACGATACAAAAGGTTGTGATGGCTGATAAAGTATCAGTGAAAAAAACATTGCATAAGGTGATGCAGTAGTCTGAGCATGTGAACTTAAAGCAGAAGCTTTTATATCAGAAGATGTTTTTATAATCATCCATTAAGAGCTTAAAGTCTGTTATTGAGTTTAGTTTAGTCTGACATGTTATCTGGATTTTTAGGGTTATTTTGTGGAAATGTCATTCTTTAGGGCTTCAATTCTTAAGTTCTTCTTTGAAGCTTAAAGTTAAAAAACATTGAGTGCTGTGTATTATATATATATATATATATATATATATATATATATATGGCTCCAATTTGATGGAAACAAAATAGCCTTAGTCCTTTATAAATTATTTGTCTTGTGACACTCTTCATTTGAAATATATCTGTCAGTGCCTTGGAATATTTTGAATATCATCAAATACATTAGGACATACAGTAAGGCCTGTGCTGTATTATAATATTATTGTCACAAAGACAGGAGGACACAGACAGGTTTAGGTGCATGCACACAGTGTTGGTGGAACAACGGGAACCAGATGCTGGTGACTGAAGTGAAGTGGATTCTCTGTGCAGGTGACGAGTGAACACGGTGACGGACAGGAGACTGGATACAGGACGATCTCACGTGAGTAGATTGGTAAGGAGTCTGACATAAAGCAGTGAATACTGCAACGTTGCCGAGACCAGACAATGAAGTGAGGGTGATGCATTGTGACAGACCTGATTGTGATGGAGTGAAGCCAGTGACTGCTTTCTGCTGACTGAAATCAATCAGTCATTCTACTTTTGTAATATAATGGCAAATATCCAACCGATCAAACCGATTTCTGCAAAGAATTTCACAAATACCATCTGGAGACTGTCTGATCTCACACAGCGGACACAACGGAGCCTATTTATATTCTATTTTGTGGCTTTCAGTTCTGTTTGTGATCAGTTTGTAAATACTGGCAATGGATTAAAAGCAAGTTATGCTGTTGTAAATGTGTTTTGGCAGGTGGCAGGTGAATGTTCTCCAGGTTACAGCATTATGTAACGTGTATTGCAGGCTGCACCCACAAGCCAGCCAAGCAGCAAATAGATCAAAATGATGGCAATATGAACAGTCAAAATCTAAATCATTTTTCTATATGCATCTCTTACTTTTTTCTACTGCATCTTTATTGTTTTAATTGTTACGACCTATAGGTTGAGGCAGGAACATATGCTGGAATTGGCAATAAAATATCATTTATACACTTTTGTAAGTACTCAATTTACAAAAAAAAGAAATGAGATTGTCTGCAATCTTTAAACTCAAAACCAAATTTCACACTGCACACATAGCAGATCAACCGACAAGCTAGCAGCAGCAACACTGTAGCAAACTACTTGCCAAATAAAAACATAATTACATTGATATGAAATATAAAAATGCATTCCATGATACAACAACAGTAGTATTTCGAATGATCGTGGGTTTTCTCCTCCGCCATTGCCGTTCGTTGAGAGAAATGCTTCTCCCTGAGAAGATGAATAAGGCGATTTACATGTTATGTAAGTGCTTCCGTTCATGCAAGACCAGACTGAAAATAATGTTCTTTGGTGACACATGGCCATATTTAAAAGAGAGCACAGGAAATGTGTTTTTCATACAAACCATGTGCGTGGTTGTGTTTCGTTGGAAAAGACCGTTCTCCGGTGTCACACAGCTACACTTACATCACAACGTGACACCTTAAACTCTACAATGTACTAAGCAGGATTTCACAGCAGGCTGACTTAGGATAGGTTGCCAGAGCTACTGCAGAAATATCTGCTAAATATTAAGCAGGCTACTTATATCTGTGAAGCAGGGCAGAGAACTGCAGGAAGAAACTTCACGAGTTCACACTTATATACAATTAAAGGGAATAAAGTATAATGCGTATTTGGCGTGCTGTCCGGGGGGAGGGCTCCGAGCTCGGAATACGGCCCGAACCCAGAGTACTCCCCCCTGTATGTAAAGTGGTTTAGGATTAGAAGAGTGGAGAAGGGGTGGTGGAGGGACGCTGCTAAACTGTCAGAGAAATGAGGTGAGATTGCTGAATCTATATATAGCCTACACGTTTTAATCATGCTTGCTGAGTGCACTCCACCCGTGTTAATTATCTGAACGTGCTTCTCCCGAACTTTGTTAATAAAACATCATGTCATGCTAGCACTTAAGCAACAGTATAACAGACAATTCCTTAAAAAATCCTTCCATATCTCACTGCTGCTTGAAACTGTCAGAGTTTGTCCATAATTGTTTCCATGCAAGTTTATTGTGGAATAATGGCCTATGTAGTGTGGCGTCTTGCCTGATATATTTTGGCCAAATCCTGCCATAAATATCATACACCTCCTCGGGATGCCCTGCAAATGTTTTTTCTGACATAGTACTTCTCTTGAGCTGATCTAGGACTGCACCATGTTAAAAAATAGGGTTACACTTTATTTCAATAGTCCACTTTAGACATACTAACTATAAGTAACTTTGCAGCAACAAGTCAACTAACTGTCATTAGGGTATTAGTAGACTGTTTCTACTTAATATACTCTTTATTTTGCTGGTCCCCCAACATACATTCTACTGACTAAGTAACTTGGCAACTAAAAGTCAGTTTATTCTCCTAACCTGAACCCTAACCTAACAATCTACTGACAGTCTACTACAGCCTACTAATACTCTAATAAAAGAGTTAGTTGACTTATAAAGTTGAAATGTTACTTATAGCTAGTAGAATGTCTAAAGTGGACTATCTAAATAAAGTGTTTCCAAAAATATTTACCACAGTAAAAAAAAAAAAAAGATTTAGAAAACATCTATACTTTCACTAGACATTGCATGTCTTCAACAGTGTTTTTTATGATAAATATAATCAGTTTATGATATACAGTAGGATTATCTTTTATCACTTTTTATCTGTAGATGTTTTTTCTCCAACAGGATGCACATATATATATAAAAAGTAGCCCTACTTGTAATTAGATTATATTACATACTTGTAATAAGACTACAGTTACTTTTTAATTGATATCATGATTAGGCTACATATTATTCGTAAAATGGCAGTAAATCAATCATAATTTTGATTCTCCCAAATTCTTATTTTTCACGCTTTAAATTTTCTTGTCTAAAGAAGCATATAACTTATACATTCAGAAAGTCTTCTAAATTGAGAGGCCACAGCATTTGATCACTGGATTTACAGAAATCATTTCACTTTTAAGAAGTGTTTTCTCAACATTGCATATTGAATCAACTCCTGATGAACACAATAATTATTATTCGAATTATCACTCACTTTTTTTTGTCATTTTAAAAGTATTTATTTAAAAAATATATATATTATTATTAGCTTTTCATTAAACTCACAAATCCCCTGCAGTTCCTTCATGAGCCCCATGCAGTCTGGGAAACCATGACTTAATGTTTAATGTACTTCATGTTGTTGATTACAAAGAATGGAATATATTTCTTTGTATTTTTATATCAATATGGTACAATATTATTGTCACGGTGTGGGTTCATGTCTGATTCCTGTCTGTGTTTCCCTTGTCTTGTGTGAACTTTAGTTATTTCCTGTTCTGTGTCATGTTTTGTAGTCCTTTGTAGTTTTTCTAGTTTATTGGTATCCCCAGGTGTTTCTGATTGACCACACCCTCTTGTTATCTTGTTTAGCTCGTTAGTCTCTGTATTTAAACCCTGTGTCTTGTTCCAGTGTTTGTGAGTTCTTGTAGATGTTATGTTGCCTGTAGCCTATGTTCCTGTTCTGAGTTTCTGTGGTTTACCTATTTGTTTAATTAAATTTGTGCTTGCATTTGGATCCTGCTTCCTCCTTCTTTGCTGGTTCATAACAATTATCCTATTCGATGTGATAAGTTATGAATCTAAAACTAAACAAAAAGTAGTCGGATTAGATTACTTAAAATGCGTAATGTGATGGATTACGTAATTTATTAATTTTTGTCATGTAATTTGGAATCAGTAAAGGACTGTAAGTAATCTATACATAGCCTATAAAAGTATAGAATACTCAGTGTTTGGACTATTACGAATTATGGTATGCCATATTTTGACTACTATATGCAGAATCTATTAGTATTGAAACTGCTGGAAAAAGTTTCAGCTGGAAACTGAAAACATCTGGAAACCCAATTATTTGTCTTTTTTTTTGTTCACTCAACTCAAAGCTCAAGTAGCCCATGTATGCAAAGTGTAATGGTCTTTCATTGAGAAGATAAATAACTTATAAGAGGGCTCTAATGAAGATTTAGCATGCACTAACTATACAGTATGAGATGTTGAAAGCTCTGAGATAAACGCACCAGTTTTGTGGCTTTAGCTGGTATCAGCATGCGTGTTGTGAAGACAAACGTGAGATCTCTGACAAAAAAAACAAAACAAACAAAAAAAAAACAAGAGATAACATTCAACATTCTGGATCCTTCATAGAGGTTATGTAAATTGAGATAGCGTTTCTTGGATGGCGCTTCAAAATCCTTGTGTCCATTCAACTGTTACGTATTGGAATGCTGATTTGAATAAGTATTACCTTATTATGTGTGAAAAAATTCAGAGAGCTTAAGACCTTCCAAGATCAGGATGGAGAGCTCGATAATTCCTCCTGCTAGTCAGCTAATGAGGCTGCTAAAGTAGCCTAAAGCTAGTTCCAAAGATGGAAGGAAACCAACAGAATAAAAATATTATGAAAACAACTACATGAATGAACTGGTAATAGATAAACCACTGGACATTTCCTGAGTTTAGTGTCCTCCCAAAATATTCAACTATTTGTATTCTCCAGCATGTGATAAGCCAAAATATCTCATGACAGCTGCTCTCAATCTGAAGGCTTACATGGGAGAGACGGCTCTGCATGACAATATATTTAGTTTTTATGTAGACTCTTAATAGCTTTCATATAATAAAATATGAGATGATTGATCCAGCATTTGATTAATTTATAACGCTATTTATATTTTTTAGGATTTCCTACAGTGTGTGTGTGTAACGCACACATTTGCTTGTGGAGATAGAAGTAGGTATACTTGTTGGAATAAATTCATTCATGTATGCAGTAAAAATGTTTTGATAACCTAAATATATGCTTCATGTTGTAACATCTAAACTAACCGGTTTTATATAACAGATCATGTGACTGTATTGTTTATACCCTTTCATGTGGAGCTGCTACAGTTAAAGTTGAAAACTGACTCACAGACGGGAACTAATGAGAAAAAATGCAGGATGTGGTTTTACAAAGAACAACATACTTAAGGTCATAGGATAAACAGAAGACTTGTATTATTAGTCCTGTTAGGTCAGTATGTTTTGTTTTTAAAGAATTTCATTCAGCACGGATGAATACATTTATAAATCGGGTAATTTCAGTCCTTTATTCAGATTGGTCAATAATAGCTGTGTTTTATTCATGACCACTTCACCGAAGGTTTTTGAATCACAACACAGCACCCTTAGCAACCACTCTTAGCAACGTAAACATAATGTTCTCATTGATATTGTTCAGAGAAGAGTATTGTGAGAGATCGAGTAAGGGAGTGTACCTCCATTTACAGTAGATACAGTTGAATGTCTGCTGTGATATCTTGTCCTTTTAACAGTTAAGAGGTTTTCCCGTGCACTGACACGCTAGTCATTTGTCAGTTGTGTCTTGCTTCTCCATGTTCACAAGTTTCAGTCCTTTCAATCTAAAAGTCGTCTCTACTGACTTTTTCTGAAGTTTTGCCGTGACTTATGCATGATACAGCACAGCCTATCATTAATTATTGCTTACTTATTGTGTCAAATCATTTATAATGAACTTTCTATTCAACTTTAAGAATCCAGAAAAAAAGTTTCCGCAAAAATATTAAGCAGTATGTGTGTGTGGCTCAGGTACCCTACAAAATGGCCCCCAAAAATGGCAATATCCAAAATCCTTGTCCTTGTGGGGACGTTTTTGGTCCCCATGAGGAAAACAGCATGAATCATACATAATTGTGTTTTTTTGAAAATGTACTCATTCAGAAGGTTTTCTGTGATTGGTAAACTCTCAGAATTTTTTTTCTTCTAATGTATCATTTAGGCACTTATGTACACTTTTGGTACCAATATGTAGCCTAATATGCACTCTTCGTACAAAGATGAACTTTTTTAAAGGGTACCCCCAGTGACAGCTTTTGAACCTTTTTTTCTGAGAGTGTACATTTAGGGGTTGGGTTAGTGTTAGGGGATAGAATAGACAGTTTGTGCAGTATAAAAAGCATTACGCCAATGGAATGTCCCCATAAAACATGAAACCCTAACATGTTTATGTATGTGTATGTCAGAGTTATGGTCAGTTTAGTTATCTTTTTGTCCTTGTGTTTGTATTTTTTGTGTTTCCTTTCTGTTTAGTTGGCCTACCTTTTTTAATCTGAAGACATTGTAAAAACAGTTGGTTTTGTATTCATTGGTTTTAAACACTTCTTTCATGAAGATCCATTCAACCACACTATTAAAGAAAGGACAAGAAAAGATGAGGGAAGAAAGCAAAAGAAAGTTAAGTACAACACTGTATCATTATACAGCATTCCATTTCAACCACTCATAAAGTCTGGTCAATGTAGGGAGTCCATGCATAGCCATGCATAGCCAGGTTTTTTAATCCGTACAGTTTTTTAATAATCCAAATTGGGTTAAGTGAGTATTAATAAATCCAGCCATGGTTCTTCCTCTTCAGTGTAACTCCCCATTTCAGATATAATTGCAATGGTTGGAAGTAATTTTTTTAGTGCCTGTTTTGTTGAGATGTAAAGGTCTGGTGCTTGTGATTTTTGCCCCTTTAGGCATGGCTGAACCTGTTTATGTCTGTCACAAATGTTCATATGCTCATATGCGTGTACATTTTAAAGTTGGCATGAAATGGAAGTTGTAGTATTTTCTTCCCTATTGTGACACCCTTGCCCATACTTTCTAGTTGTCTTCTATTGTACATGTAAGTCTCAAACTGAAGATGCACTGATTCAAAAAGCAATCACACCCAACAAATTTTCGTATCATTCATTTCGTATCATTCATTCGTGCGTATCATTTCAAATATCTGGATAGATTGCAACCCCCCAGAATGTCCCGAACAATCCGTTTCGCAGCTCGCCGATGCCCCTCTTGCCTGAACAAGCTATTGAGGGCTGGGCTCTTACATAAATGCTACTCACTGCTGTAGCTATAGGGGATCCGGGGCCCCAGTGCAGGTTGTTGCACTGAGTTGAAAAACGCTGGTGCCTCCCCTAAAGCCAGCGGCCCTGAGAATTGAGGCCACTTTTCTCCCTTCTAGCGACAGCCCTGCTGCTAATGAAAGACAGTGATATAGCATTTGGATATATAAAATGATATAACAAAAGCTTGGTAAATGATCACAAGCTTTGCTGCTCTTATAATCAGAATAGCTGAAGTGAAGTGACTCAAACATCACTTGTCAGAAACATCATGCTGGTAATCTGACTGTAGTTCTTGGAATCAGCTCAAATCAATCCAGTTGCATTGTATGCAAACTTCAGTGGGATGCATGTCACCACTAGCCCCCGTCTGAAATGTCCCGCTTTGACCTCCACCTATATAGAAAAGAACAGCAGCAAGTTTAGTCTTGCGTTCTGAAAAAATGCTCTCAGCCTTTGCTTTCTTAGTTGGGTTGGCTGTTTACATTTACATTTAGTTTATATAGTATATAGTTTGATCATTTGACCGGTCCAAACTGTGGATGAATGATTATATGTTTTATAGAGTTAAAAATATAACAATATTTGGTAAAAGTAAAAACATTACCATATTCCCCATTATCTTACATCGCCAGCGTTTATTACAGTAACCAATCAAACAAAACAGCATGGAGTGTTTTTAAATAGTTGTTTGACAGATAAAGAAGAAAGTTGAACTACTAAGCTCATACATGGTTTCTTTTTTTCAGACTTTCTTTAGATAACATGTTCGCTACATTCCAGATTGACACAAAATGTCAACGTATGAAATGCTAAAATGAAGTTATGTGCCTTGACTTATCCCACATTACAGTGACTGCTTGAACTTAGGCAATACGAATGAATGTATATCTCCTGAGGGAAGACATAAAAAGAGGACAAAAAAATGTCTTAAATGGAAAAGTTGATGAATGCACAAATACATTGTACACTCTGAGAAATTTATAAAAAGCGTATAAATATGGACTTTTTGTGCAGATTTCTCTGTGCTAAAATAGGAATCATTATACTGGAAATGGTGGTCTTTTTCTTAGCCTACATCTCACATTTGAGATATTTTCTAGATATTTCAACATGACAAACATTTTCTTCCTCGAGTAAACCTTGGCAAAGATAGCACTTCAATGCTTGAAATATATAGCTTTTACATATTATTTTGCTCATTAATATTTTATTGTTATACTTTTATATAAGCATTTTTATAAAATATAAAAAAGAAATAATGACAATAAAAATAATGTAATAATATCAAGGTTTTGTTACTTCAAAAACTGACACACAATTCCATGTCTAAAAGTTGAGTTTATTATGGAAATTGAAAAATAAATGCAAAGTAGCCAAAACCTGTTTGTCAAATAACCTTGGACTGGTAACAAAAAAAAATCAGTTTGAGAGTTTTTTTGTGCAGCACATTTGTGCACGGTTTATGCAAATGGACACTTACATACACATACAAAAACAAGGAAGAACAATCAAACCTCTATCACACCATGAAAAGAAACATGAAAAAAAAAATCAAGATTTTCTAACAAAACACTGCAACATAATTTCTATTTTTATTTTAGATTTTACACCATCTAAACATGAGCACCATAAAATCATTGTCCATGCAACTGTAAACCGTATCCCAGAAAACTAAATTCATACCCCTGGTTTTAGGCATTTGTTCATTTTAACTGTTCACTATACCATGTATATGAATGCTTCCATTTGTTGAGTTGTTTCATACAAACGGTAATGCATGGTTGTACAAATGTTTCAAATCATGTAAAAAAAAAAAAAACATCAGAAAGCATCAGATGTTGTTTTGTTTAACATCATATATGATCATTTATTCATGATGAAGATGAAACTGATTTTTCAGACCATACTTTACAACAAAAAGAGAGAGAGCTTATTTATATACACATTTGGGGATATTTGTAATCCCCATGTGGACCAAATGTACTTGAACAAAAATCACCATTATCTCTGGAACAAACAGGAATGATCAATATTGAGTTTGTTTTTCTTTTGCCTTAAACTCAACTTCAACCTGGTAGGTTCTGGACCACTGCGCAAGTAAATGAAGGAAGTACTCTTAAGGTCTTGTTTTCTACTTGTGCTCTCTCTGCCCAGTCTAGATCTAGACTCTCCTCCGGGGTGTTCCTGAGATGATGAAAAGAGAGGTCACATAGATCAAAGCTTGTAGCACATTGCTTGTTCAATCGACGTGCATGCAATAAAATCTCAAAGTGTCAAACTGATGTTAAGTGAATTATTTACCTGGCCTTCTTCCAGGCACGCTTCTTCCCTCTGGAAACAGATTAGCAAAAGACATAGAGGTCAACCGTGTTGGGACAGTTTAGCTTGACATACCTTTGCAAATGTTAGAATCTCACCTTGAATGTATCTAGCAATGCTTTCAGGGTCCTCGCTGAAATCTAGTGTGAAAGAAGAAGAAGAAATGATGAATAATACTGACATTTATCTGAATTGACATGAAGAACTAGAGAGAAAAGGAAAAGGGAGTAGAGTTCAGTGGTTGACTGGGTCGGCTTTACTCCGCAGCTTGTAGCATACCTAATTCCAAAAGAGTATAAAAGGAAAAACAAGAAATCAAAAGTTTTAGTTGTCTTTTACCAGTACCCTTAGCACAGCAGAAAGACATTATATTCTGTAACCTGGAATAGGACCAACTTTAAGGAAAAAAAAGATTTGGAATGAGGAAGACAAAATGTTAGCTCTGATGCTAGCATGCTAATAAAGGGTTCAAAGTGTCACACTCTACCATAAAGCTCCATATCGGAGGAGCTGGTGACTGAATATTCAGGACCTGTTGATAAAAAACATTAAGCATGTGTCAATACTTGTGGAATCCAGGTCCAGGAAAGGATGGGTTCATTGCTTTAGCATGCACTGTTGGGAAATATCACACTTTGTCTTCATAGACATATTCCAAGTCACATTATCACACATATGTCCTTTGGAGCATGACCAAACATTTGGAGTATGAGTATGACTAAAAGGAAACACATTGACTTGTCATTCATAGTTATTAGGGCGTTTCTGTAGCTATGGGTGCATTTGGCCCAGTGGACTTATGAAATCAATGCATCACAAGAGAATTCTGTTATTTGTTTAATCGTCAGAACATTTTCATCACATCTTATGTTATTGTATTGTGTTTAATAGCGTTGTGTGGTAAAAATTACATTTTAAACATTTTAAGGATACAATGTTTGGCTGGTCATTTCATAGCTAGCATTAGTAACACTTTTTGCAAACTTAAACAATAAAACAAAAATAAGCAAAATTTGACTGTAATACTGACAAAATTACAAGAAGTATATTTACTTTACTTACACTTATCTCACCAAGTAACTTTTGAAAGATCTTTATTAGTCAACAAATTGGTTGGTTGTGGTAGAGTGGTCACACATTAGATTTGGGTCAAATTCTCACTATTAACTATGACCTTTGCCTCAATAAACCCCTAATTATGGCTTATTAATAGTTACTAAGGTAGTTGTTCAGTTTAGGTATTGGGTAGGATTAAGGGATGTAGAATATGGTCATGGAGAATAGGCATTAATATGTGCTTTAAAAGTACTGCCAATATCCAAGTAATATGCATGCTAATAAGCAACTACTTAGTAGTGAGAGTTGGACCCTAAACTAAAGTGTTACACAATCAATTTACGATTACTTAACATTGTTTACATGACAATAGCTTTAATGCAATGATATGTGCAATGACTATCATTGACGTGTTTAATGGTGTTTACCTTCAACGACTCTGGTGACTTTGGTCAGAGTTGGATCCCCTTCGATGACTCTCGTAACCTTAGTCATGGGAGGCTGTCCTTCGATTACTGTCCTTCGATTACCCTCAATCACACGGGTAACCTTAGTAATCCTTGGGTCGCCCTCAATAACCCGTGTCACCTTGGTGACGGTAGGCTCTCCCTGGATGATTCTGGTGACTTTTGTAACATCACCAGGAACTGCATATATAAGAAACACAGTACTCATTAAACAAACAATCTTCATGCAGCACAAAGTAATAATCTAGCTCTCTCATGAGTTTCATTGGTGTCAATTACCTGTGATGACTCTTCCTAGAGGGAAAAAAGCGAAACATGATTGTCAGATTTCAAGAAAACCGAATCTTTGAGAAAACAGATAACAAGAAACTGATTGTGCTGAAATGAAAACCATTTTTGATATACATACTCATAAATGTCAGAGGGATCTCCTGAAATTTGTATCCAAAAACATACTGCAAATGAAAGAAAATACACGTTGACACAGACATTCACTTATGTAAATATCCTGTCTATTACACTTTTTAGGCATGGCGGTAGAATTACACTAATAAAAAGAAAAGATGGCATTAGGATCCCACTGGAGATCTGTTTTGGGAGATCATATTATGGCATGAAGGCTGAATTTGGTTGCACATAATCGAGTCCAGATCCTCAGGGCAAACGGGCCCCTAAATGGGTCTTTCTGTGAACGACTTCAAGCTTGTTGCATGTTGCAGTTCAATACCTTAATCTGTATGTATCGGATGATCCTTGTCAGGAGTGAACGGAGTTCCTGGCTACCAACAGGTATATCTTTTAAAATAAAACAGACATTTAGTAATTCTTGAAAAATGGACTTGATTTCCACACATAAAAAGAAAGAAAAGAAAAACATCACAGTAACTGCAATTTCCACTCTCACCCTCAGGGTACAGAAGAGTCCTGACGAAGTGAACAACTCCATTTGTGGTCATTACATCAGACTCAGGAACTTTCACAGTGTTGACCTGCATGCTCTGATTTGCCTGCAAATTGCAATATTTTTTTTCAATAAATAAATGTTATCATAAAACATACATAGTATATATTATTATATTATGTAATATTAGCTATTTTTTTATTTTAACAAACAAGTACAATAACAACAAAGATCAAACATACAAAAAGTGCTGAACTGTATAACAGATCAATTATATTAATGTATATACATATCTACCAGTAAAAAAATGAATAAATAGAAGTACACTCATAATGTATATATATACATATATAATGTAATAATTGAAAAACATAAATGTAAAGAATGGTAATTCAGCTTCTTGTTATGTTTAGGAGCAATACTGATCTGAATATTAATTTTTATTTTCATTGGTGTAAGCTAATGTATTCAGATTTAGTAATATAAAATAATATATTGACAGCTAATTTAGACTTTTTTTGTTATTTAACATTGTTTACTCTTACAGTATAACCTTACAATAATGTTAAATGTTATTTAACCAAAGATTTATGTGACCTTCCCACTGTAAAGGTATATTAAGGTTACAAAAAACAAAACAAAAAACCCTGCTAATCATAAAAACATTCTGTACCTGTTTAATACTTCCGTATATCAAATAAATTCATATAAATCAGAGGTTGTAAGTGGTTTACTACAAAGCATGGTTTAATTTTACTCAGGAAATTCCCACCATAAAACTCTACATTACAGAGCGGAATCATTTAATCTGATGAAGGTTCTTGCATGTGTTCCTATAACAGATGTTATGACTTGAAATTAATTTCAAGGCTGGACTGCAGCAGTGCTTGATACTTACATACAACACCTTCAAATTGCTGCCCTGGAGAGTTTTGAGGAGGTTAGTGACTCCAGTCTCCAAGCCTCCACCGATGAAGACGCCGTTACTGAAGTGATAGAGCAGAATGGCTCTGAGGGCGTTAACGTCACCTGATCACAGAGAAGAGACGCTGTCATATCCTGTATCCTCTGTCTTTCATCTTTAATCTCATTAATCCTGAATAAAACAAAGCTAAACAGTAATTCTAGATGTGGTGTGCCTTGAAAATGACATGTATGAAAGAACTCACTCTTCAAAAGAGACAAGTCTCTCTCACTGAGCCCTGCAAAAGCCTCATCTGTAGGGGCAAAAAGTGTGAAATCTCCTTCCTGTTTGAGCAAATCAGTCAGACCAGCTGCTTCCATCAGAGACAAAAAGATCCTGCAGCAATGAAGTGATAGTCACAACAAGAAAGCGATCTTCACTTTGACTTGATAAAAATTCACTTTTTCTTACTTGAATGCTCCGTTTTTCACCAGAAGTTGGTACATGGTGGACTCTGGTGCCGTGATCAGGGTCTTCATGAGATGGAGGGCACCGTTACTTCCCTCTTTGCTTCCACGGATCAAGCAGGCGTTCTCAATACAGACTGCCTTCATAGGTAAAATATTACAAGACAGTTCACTTCCCCTGAGTCGACTAATGGAATTTTTTTGAGCTATTACTTAAAAATTACAATGCCAATAAATGTCAATGTAAGTAATGGTCCCCCCAAAAAAAGAATTCATACACCTAACATGTTCAGTGAAAACAAAAAATCCTTTTTTTCTCCCCCTGGCTAAAATATATTTGAAATGTATTGTAAATATGTGTTGTAAAAAATATTTGGTTTAAAAGAGGTAAGAAAATACATTTCAAATACAGTTCATATATATGAGCACATAGGGAGAATAAGAACGGATACATGAAATTGTTTTTCAGTTTCATAAAACTATTGGTCTGTTTATCCATCCTTAAAAAGTTGTTTTATTTTAGTACATTGGAGAAAACTACTTTTTTGAATGATAAAAACAAAATATCTGAAATACCTGAACATGTAAGTAAAATACATTTATATAAATAACATTTAAAATAAATATTATTGTATATTAGCAGTTTCATATGAATACAGTATATATATATATATATATATATATATAAATACACGTATATTTTCCTGCGATATTTTGGACATTTTTGCATATTACAATTTATAAATTAGATGATTAATTAATATATAAATATGTATATTTTTTGTGATTTGTTATGATTCTAAATCATAAGAAAATCAAGAACAAAGACATAAAATAACTGACTGTGCGGTAGACGAAGACTCTGAGAAATTTCCCTGCGAGTGTTTCCAGGCGCTGGCCGTTGTATAGCTCACTCAGCACAACCTTGTTCTTGATTATGTGGTTTTCCAGAATGATCTTCAGGAAGCTCTGGTCCATGGACATCACTTCATCTGGATTGCAGAGGAAAACAATTATTTGCACTTGGTTTGGTTTACCATCATGACAAAAAAGTTTTGTGATAACATTTGCATAATCAAGAACATGATATAACGCAACTCAGATTTAGAACAATTAAAAAGACCAATTAACCTCCTCGATCTTAAAACATACACATAACCAAAGAGGCTGTACCATTAAAACATTATATGTTTCAAACTGCAACATGTAAAGACTTGGCCAGCCTTTCGTGGTGAGCAGTTTGTAGAATGTGAATTCCCAGACAGGACTTTCGGTTATCGTAACCGCAGGCACTGTCCCTTTCCCCCATACAGCCAAGTAAAAGGAACGATTTACCCCTGTAAATATAATGTGATGAATATGTTCACCTGTCATTAGCCACAAATGAACTACAAACATGTGATGATGAGGTGAAAGATCCAGCTTAGCCTCCTGTGAGGTCTGAAACGCTCTGTATGGGAGGTGGGATATCAGAAGTTTTCATCTTCTCTTTCTTTCAAGATCTTTTCAGTGCTGGAAGCCCAATGAGGCCCATAAATTAACAGAAGCTGCCATTTTCCATACACAGGCATTGAATGAATCATATGTTTTTACACCTGCTATCCCACAAGGAATCAAAGTTATAGTTATGGGACAGCAGAAGTTAACAAAGGCAAGGCACATCAGCAAGTGAAAGAACAGAAGTCTTGCTAAGGTAGAATTAAAACAGACAATGACAGAGAAGAAACAAGCAGCTGAGTAAAGGCAAGGAGACTATGGAAGTTAGTTAAACAGAGGGAGAGGGAGATTGACATGTATTTGCTCACCGTTGAAGGCTGCGTTGAGTGGAGCCAGGAACGTGTACTCAGCCTGGGGTCTCATGGCTGCAGACAAGCCTAGCTCTGTCAACATGTCACCGAAGGTGCTCTGAGATTGTCCAACCAGCTCCATAGCCTGTTTAGCTTTAATAAAAGCAAAATCAAAGCATTCAGAGGCTATTTCAGTCATTTCTGCACTCTCAGAAAAAAAAGATAAAAAAGACTGACAGGATAAGCTTACCAGAGTCGGGCATGAGGACTTGATCGATGAGGTGGATGACTCCATTGGTGGTGACAATGTCCTTCTTGAGTACCATCTTTATGCCATTGACTGTAAGGCTATCGCCATCACAGCCAATCTCAATATTGCTGCCCTCCAGCGTCTCATGAGACGTGCCGGCCATGATGGCCTCAGAGCACTGAACAGAGTTCAACAGATGGTAGTTGAGGAGAGCTGGAAGAGAAGAAACATCAGTCTCTGTCATCCAAGCACATCTGTTATTCCTCTTACATGCCTCTTGAGATATGAGCAAATCATGGAAAAATTATATTATTTATATTTTTTTGGTGTTTAGAACAGCAAAGTCTGTTTGAAAATGCTTCATACAAACATGGTAAATGACAATTTTACACAGTGATTTAACACAGTATTTACTTTAAATGAATATGCATGAAATCAATTGCCAAACACAGTTTTCCTGAGAGAATGGTTGTAAATTTAAAATACATATATCTGCTATAGGCTTACACTAGCATATAGACACAGTAGCTTCAACATGGACTTTGATTTCATGACCTTTAATATTTGTTATATAGATTATGTAGATATGCATGCAATCCATTATGTCATATCATCTCCAATAAGTTCCCAAAAGGGGAGCCTTGGGAGCCTTTGGGTCCTCTATGCGTCAGTCTCTCAGCTGCAACAAACCATTTGACTGGAAATAGAGCGAGTCTCAAGTCAAAAGTCTAGGGACTAATAAGAGGGCAGAGATCCCATCGCCACCATTTTTCACTGTATCGTAAAGCTAACAGCTGTTTCCTGTCTATAGGTCTCTGGCAAGACAAGGATTATGCTCTTTTCAGAAGGTCTTAGATCTTTCTCCTTTGGCCCTTACAATGAACAGTATTGTTTTATTGGTTACAAAATGTATTCCGCATCACTCTGGAAAACATGAACCACCGGAGCCAAATGGGTGCATATGTTCAAGCTGACAATCATCTCACTGTATTGTTAATTGTGTTAAATGTGTTGGTATTAAATGCATTCAATGGTTAACTGTACAATGCGGTATCTAGGTTAAGCTTGGAGTTTTTCTTTTTCATTTCCATGGCTTCCCTCAGTGAAAGTTGCTTAAGTAGCAGATCAAATGTCTTTCCGCTTGGCACAACAGATTTGGCCATAATATTAGTTTTATTTTAGTTTTCACTCAAGTGTTTAATATAAGCCTTAGGGCATTTCTGACAAACCTTATATTCATGAGAGTGGGATACTATGTCATTCTTTTACATGATCACTGGGAAAGTTAATGCAACTCCAAAGCAAACATCAACCACAGTATTCTGAAAATACTGTAAGACGTACCCATAAACTTCATTTCTGCGGCCGAGAATCTTCAGATTTGATCTCTTCTCCAAGTGGCTCAACTGTAACCTTGTCTAAATCTTAAAGTAGTCCTATAAGTGTTGTTATGGCATAGTTTTCCAACTGTCTGAGAATTCCAGATCTACAACTCGGGGTGCAGCGGGCCCATCTGGTTTGAAAGGGGGTAAAATAATCCTTGGCCTCACTCAGTTGACTCATATCAACAAACACGGCACGAGGGAACTACCAGATCCTCGATTTCCTGCATCTTTGTCTCATTAAATAAGAATAAAGCCTTTCTTTTTGCCAAGTCTGCCATCAATATGGGATTTAATGTGTCCCTTCGATAACTTAAAGCACTCCATTTGAGAATAGTGCAATGGGAAATCATGGGGCTTTATTTCTTGGGTTTACCTTGGAGGGAAACCTTGTCTTTCATAAGCCTGTCCATAACCTCTCTATCCAGATTTTCAAAGGCATCGTTGGTGGGGGCGAACAGGGTGAAGTGTCCCGGCTGACCCAGCTTCTCAATCAAACCGGATTCAGAAGCCACAGTCTGGAAAAGAAATGGAGCATAAACAACTTTTGGTTAATTGGTTTGGTTCATGAACTACACAGCTCCAAGTTTCCTTAACACTTACACTCAAAGTGCTTAGTTCATCGTCGACTTCGATTATATCCTGAATGGTGTTGCCAACAGCTGTGATGACGCGGTCAATGACGTGGACCACTCCGTTGGTGGCTACCTGGTTGCCGTGAATGATCCTGGCACAGTTCACTGTGACAACCTGAACAAGAACCATGTGTAAAATAAGTCCCTCACAAAGAAGAAAGTAACCGGAAACATAACCCTCCATTTCTCAAGATATCAAATTACCCCATTGGAGTAATGATTGATAAGTAGGCTCAAGTCGTTGTACATGGAGGTTGCGGTCATTCCGTTCTTGAGGTCTTTGGTGAGAAGCCGTTTGTTGACCATGTGGTAGTGCAGAGCATTGTACAGTTCGATATTAACATTGCTCACCAGAGCATTCCTCACCTCCTATAGAACAGAGAGGAAGCCAATGCAAAACAGTCAAGGAATTACTCCATTTCCATGTTTGTGCTGAATATAGAAGGAATGAGATGATACCGCATCCAGAAGATCCCATGCATCATTACTGGGAGCGAAGAAGGTGTACGACCCGGAACCTTCAATCTCTTCCCGTAGCTTGGATAGTGCAGAGTATTCCTGGGTATTTTTGGCTTTGACCAGGCCGAGGGTGCCATAAACATTGTCAATGGGAGCAACTGTAAGGAAAGTGACACAGATTAGCCGCAAGATTGCAGCCTAATAACATTTGTTTCCTACATTATAGCATTGAAACTAGATATAAATCATACTTAGCATACTTATCATTGTAAATTTTTATTTTTTTGACAATATAACCAGACTTTTATGACATTATCAGACTGGTCAGTAAGTAACTATTACGAAATCAACCAACCTGCAGGACAGCCTCTCAAGCCATCCAACTTCATGTAACCTGGGCAACACTCATACAACACGGTCCTGAACAAAGGGAGGGAAGACATAAAACCAGAAGAACATGTGTTAAGTGAATATTGAAGCCCAGACATTTGGTGCCACTTGAAAAAATATAATACCGGCAATGTTCTTTTTTTTTTTCTTCCTGGATGCCATTCTCACGTTGTTACAAGCTATCCTGGTTTTAATGATAACAAAGTTCATGGTATTGGACAGACAGTCTTTCCATATGGAAACCATTAACTGTCTTTGTACATAAACATGCTATGTGGTCCCGAGGTTTGTGCCTTATTCCACTATCATTATGTTGTCATAGCATTGCGTTAATACTTAAAGTGCCCTGAAGCCAGCACTGAGACCAACTTGGTGGTTTAGTAAGGCTGAGAGGTATTTTTTGGATCCAGGAAGCCTTTAAAGTAAATTTATAACCCAGTGAAAATCCTTGGTTTGGAAGTTACAATGTACAATGGGAAGGAAATGTCGAATCAGCAGTTTTCCAGCAATGGAGGTTGCATTCTGGTTTTTCTGTTTTCATTGAAATCGGCCTTTAAACTTTCAAACCAAGCTTGTAAATATGTTTCCATGACCACACAAATGGAATCTCATGGATGAGAAGTCATTTTGCTCTGTAGCATTAAGAAACAAAAAAATAATCTAAAAAGAAATTCTAAAACTGAAATTATCTTAAAAACTATATTATTAAACCGTCTGAATATATATCTTCACATGTGTGCTTTAAAATACAACTATTTTATCAAGCATCATGTAAAAGAAGGAAATCCTCACTGTTGTACTTCAGAACTTGAATTATAATGTCAAATACCACCATAAACATATTCTGTCAGACCAAGGTATTTTTGTGCATCATTTATTTTTCCCCCCTATTCCCTTTAGTGTGTGTTTAGCCAGTTGCAAGTTCAAATGCCTTATAACAGGCTCTTAATATGAATAATGGGTTCAATAAAACTCACCTAAGCTAATTATACCAACTATACAGCAGCCATAATAGAGTTAATAAATAGCTGTAAATGGGAAACAGGTTTTTTATAAGGTCCTCTGAGAAAACACCCCTGAAGTGTTACAATCCCTTGAGACGTTCTCAAAGCTGCCGATAATAGACAAACTCCAGCAGTGGTGGAGATTCAGAGAGAAACACTAGTCAGGGTTAGTGCACATGGAAATCTCCACACCAGCAAAATGGTTCCATGTTGCTCAATTCCGAATTCTGAATTTTTGCACCAATCTTTGAAGGAGATCTAAGACTGTCATACTCATCTCAGTTATGCAAGCTAAGGACACTAAACCAGATATTTACAAAGATTGCCAGACCGCTATGTAATGGTCTGCTGAGAGCAGAGAAAATCCCCAGAGCAGAACAGTTCCTGGCATTTCGATATACAAAACTGCAAGATAAGCAGAAAATCTACAGAATATCTCAGGCAAGTCTGGCTTTGCAACTAAGGAAGATTGAAACCACTGGAGGTTACCTCACATCAGTGCTGGTTGGTCACATATGAGAGGCCCGGGAAAACTCTTTAAGTTGTTGTTCAACTCTTTTCCAACCACAGAAAAAGGAAAAGAAACCGGAGGCATAACAAACTCTACATGAATCAACGGTTGTGGTTGACCATGTTGGCCTCCAGAAACCACAACCTCATTACTGGAGCCTTCACAGTAGGACATTGCCGCTCATCTTACGGTATATTGTTGATCGAGATGTTGAAATCTTTTTTTGCTGTTGTTGTTTTACATTTCACGCATCATTAAGTTCACTTAGTTTTGCCAAAGACCTTCTCAAAAAAACAAAAGAGCCTGCTGACATTTCCACCTTGTAGACAGCTGTGTATTATTTGCCCTAGGACAGAAATTTAAGGAAAGGTGTTTCAACACAAGCCAAGCACTCCAGGCGAGTTCTACTGCTTTCTTTAATCATCGATGGCATGTCCTGACAGCGTCAGTGGGTCTCACCATTTTATACCAATTAAGCTTCTGCATCTCTCCGGTGGTTTGTGCCGTAGAAACACATGGAATTTGGTTTGTAGCTGTAGAGCAATTCTCTGTCTTTGTTTTGGCAGCCATGCTGAACTATAAATCTACTGTTGCTGTCTATTTCTGTATTTTACAAAGTCATTTGGATAGGAAGCATTGTAAATTCAACTATTAAGCTGCATTTGGAGCTCAGGTTAAGTAGGAATTCATCTGCGAATGTAACTGTTGGAAGTCTTCACACCATTTGGGACAGCAACCTTTCACCTTTGACCATTGGAGCAGATGGAACTTCCCAGTTTCTGTCAAAGAGACAGGATTTGTAATAACCACCAGAAATCATAAAACATCACACTTACGCTTTCTTTCCACAGATGGCCCCTTGGTACCAATTACGGCAAGTGCTGAAGTATTTCTTCTTTGTCCCCACGACTTGCTGGAGAGCGCACACATTTGGTCTGCAGAGAGGTAAAGGTAAGACAGGATGAAATGAGTAAAGCTGGGAGGTCACACTTTAGATTAGGGTCCAGTTCTCACTATTAACAACCTATTGAGAACTTTTGCCTCAATAAACTCCTCATTACTGCTTATTAATAGTTACTAAGGTAGTTGTTCAGTTTAGGTATTGGGTATGATTAAGGGATGTAGAATATGGTCATGGAGAATAGGCATTAATATGTGCTTTATAAGTGCTAATAAACAGCCAATATACTAGTAATATGCATGCTAATAAGAAACTAGTTTATAGTGAGAAGTAGACCCCAAAGTGCAACAGATGTGTGAAATTGTTTTGTGACAGCATGATGCTTTTCTTTTAAACCTGGGACAGTAATGTTTGACTTTGATGTAAAAGGTAAAATTAAGACAATGAGCTATAATTGACGTTTGAAGTATTTCACTGTAAATAAATAGTTTTTATATTTTGTAAGTCAAAAATATATTTGGTTACACAAGATTTGGTTACACAAAATAATAATAATAATAATATAAATAATTTCACACAGTTTGCATATTTGTTGCACAAAGAAATCTTCAGTTATACAAATATACAATAATAATAATATCAGCAATGTAAATAGAATGTTAAGTAATAACCATATGTAAAATGTTTAAAATATATTTGGAAAATGTTTAAATATAAATTATGAAAATTATTCTTAATTGAAATATATTTAAATGATATAAGCTATTTATAATTTAACAATTGAATAAATGAAAATGTATAATATCTCTTACCCTTCTTTCTTTGCTCGAATACGACTATGGGCAACTATCTTGTCATAGGCTGAGGAGTCTGCCTGGTCAAAGGCAGACAGCACAAAGAGTGCAAAAGTAGCCGCAAAGAGTCGCTTCATCCCTGCTTTCCCCACTGTGAGATTCAGAGCAAGAATGGGCTCCAGCGTAGGGGGAGAGGGCTTTTATAGCTCAGCTCTCTGCAGCAGGACACACTGGCAAACTGTCAGTGCACCAGCCTCTCCTGTTCACCAGTGTGTCTCTATGATCTCACCTCCAATACTGAATAAGCAAAACACAAAGAATGGAGGATTAATTCAACAACGAGCTGAGGTGTGAGGAGGAAATGTTGTCAAATTCCTAACAAAAGAATAATTATATACAGTACATGCAGAGCTATTTTAGTCCATATTAGGACTGGTGTGGAACTTTTAAAAAAAAATCATTTAATTTGATAATCGTTGTTCTGTGCTGGTGGTATTTGGCATATGAAAAAATCTGCAGAAATATGCAGCATACATATGTTGCGGTTTTCATAAATGACTAAGGGTCCAAAAATCTGAGAAATGCTTCTATTTTGCTTTTTTAATTCCACATTTTTCATTACAAATTATATAATCAGAATAACTATTTGAGTGAAAAGTTAAGAAGAAATTAAAGAATGTCTTTGGTATGACAGCAGAACTCAAACTAGTTTGTGTAAAAACTGATGATCATGTATATCCAACAATTGAGAATGATCCAAATAGCATCTTTTGTTTCAATGGAAGCAAGGACATCTGACCTTTTGTATGAAGATCACATGTTCAATGTCACAAATTTAAATCTTAAATGTCTTCTTCATTTTACAGTTTATACGTACTTTTCTTTGTTGCAAATTTTTCTAAATATTTTTAAAGCTTATTTCTAGATACATATATTTTCAGTAACTAGCTTATTTCCCACATTTTCACTATCGTCTCAGACTTTTCGACCTCATGCTACATTAATCAGGTATATTATATAATGTAAATATGTTTTAAAGGAAGTCTATTGATAAACCTGCTACTGTAAAGTATTTTAGAAATAAAACATGAAGAATAAAAATGTGCAAAACGAAGGCTGCAGGAGTAAAGTATAAATCAGTTTTACATAACGCCATAGCTTCACTCCAAGTATCCACATATTGACACAAATACAAATCAAGCCCTGAAGCATCAGTCGTTTCATCCAGATTCATATCTCTGTGCTTGGCTCACTCTTGTGGCCAGATGCAAACATAACTTTGGAAAGATGATGGTTTCTTTACAACCTTTAGAACGGTTTGAATGAGTGGCTCCACTCTGTGGAAAGCTATTGCAACAACAGCAATACATAAATAAATAAAAACACGAAATATATATATATATATATATATTTGACTTCACAGTGTACAGACATATTAGCATGGTTTTGAAGAATGTCGCCCAATTTGAAGTCAGCCATCTCTTTGCCTGATGCCGCCCTCAAAGTGCACTTTGTTGGCCCTGGACATCCAGGAGAAGTTATAAAAGGCATTTGTGAAGTGAACATAAATAACCACTTTTCGAACAAGTTTTGGTCTGCCATTGGTCACAAAAACCTAAGCCTTTAAGGCCCTTTCTTTCTTCTGACCTGCAACCTTTTGTTATTGATTGACCTCATAAATCCTAGTAATTAAACACCAACTACATCAAATCCAGATTTATGTTATCTTTCGAAAACTAAAAAGTTATTTAGAAAAAATCGCACAGAAACGTGTTCCTGAAGTGAAAATGTGTACATGAGACAGAAGACACGCATCTGGAAATAGCTTCTGTGCTTTCTTCCCACTATTTCACTCTTCCCTCCCCTCCCCGTCTGTGCTTTTATGACTTTTGGACAAGCCGTGCTGCAAATGTTGCATGCTTTCCTGTCATTCCTGGCAAGCCGAGAGACATGTAGTATATCAGAACATGAACATAATCCCCTCAAGCTGCGGAGGGATTCTGCTGTAAACAGATAACACGAGATGTGAAAGAAAAGTACAGGACCAAAAGTTACATTTGGAAAAAGAACACTAAGTTATATAACAATATATAGTTCACTAAACTAAAATGACCTCCATGCACAGTCACCGGATCAGTGAGCAGCTTTGGGATGTGGTGGTGGAACAGGAGATTCGCATCATGGATGTGCAGCCGACAATCTGCAGCAACTGCGTGATATGCTATCATGATTCAGGTCAATTAGGACCAAAATCTCTGAGGAATGTTTACTTATTGAATCTGTGCTATTAAGGATTAAACCTTAAATGCATGAATGTTTTGCCAATCTTTACATGTTTGGGTCTTTAGCGACCCGGGTCTAAGTTATATCTGACACGGATGGAACTCTACCTGTCTCTCGATTTAGAGTAACAATTACAGAAGAATACAATAAAGCATATTTTGATACCTTTTGGAGCTTGGAAGGGTTCCGTTCGAGCAGATGTTTTATACCATCATCATGTCCTCGTCAGAGCTCATTTACCAGTAGATTCAACATCTCATATTCGTGATCTAAAACATATTTTCAACATAGATCTTTAAATCAATATTTTGCTTCTTCACCAGATCTAGCATCAAGTGACAGTTACACTAATATTTGATTGGGTTCAGTTCTTGCTCCTCTGCAGTAAATCACTGCCATTTCAAGTTTTGCTGATGATATTTCCTATTATTTTGTTTTCTGTGAGTGAAATATCACTTCATCATTGTGTATCAGACACCTTGTGGGATAAAGGTGAATTTCACTTATTCAGTCATCAAAGATTCAATTATTGTTGTGCAAAAAAAAAAACATACACTGTCACACACCTCAGGTCCTTAGTGACCCTATAATATTTAATAATAATAATAATGGGAAACCAGACATTCTTTTAATTGTATTACTTTTTTCTTGTTATATTGCTTAAAATGAATTGATTGAAGAATAATAAGAAGGTTGATATCTATCTTTAAAAAATGAACGAGGAGGAGGGTAGTGAATGATGTCCCGGTTCACTAGAGACCTGAGGTATGTATAGCCTGAGGAGTATAAAACTAAATCCCCACCTAACAGTTTTGGTTCGTGGATTTATTTATAAAAGCATAAAAAGAGCATTCCTATAACATAGATTCACAACAAATTTGCACCAATACCACATTCACCCCAAAGACACAGGGAGCATCACAGGGAGCGACACACTGATTTCAACAGAAACAAAGTCTAAGAAACTTTCTGCTGACACTTTATTCACTTCTAATTGAAAACGGCATGGTGTGCCCTCAGATAAAGGAACTAGGTGAAGTCAATTAATTAAAGAACAAGACAGGGCACTGTGTTGCCATGGCAACAAAAGACAAATAGCAAGCAATGAGAGTGTAAGATTCTGACTGCTGTAATACCGGTATCTATCAGCTAGCGTAGTGCAACCAGCCGCTCCAGACTAGAAAAATGAGAGATGACATTGTGTGCATAGAGACAAATTCCAGTACATGATGTCTTCATTTTTCAAATTAGAATAAATGTAACAAAAGATTGAGCATTATTAGGCGAGTTTTACAATACATGCTTAATATGGAATTGAAAAAACACTAAATTGGATGCTAGAAATTGTGGGCAGACTTTGTAAGCAGAAAATAAGGATAATCCGAAACTTGGAGCATGTTGCCAGTTTTTATTTCTCAAATAACCACAGCTGAATTATTACTGAATGTCATGTGGTCCATGAAAGTCAGGTGAAACTGTAAGTTATAAGAGCACAGAACATTTCAAGAGTTAGATAGCCTACTTATCCAACATCACAATATTGAGGATAGTGCTTAGAAATCTGGTAACCTGACCCATAGACATTAGTGCTATACTTAAATTGCATAGTCTTTATTCTTTTAAAATTAGGCTGTGCATCATATGGAACTACATCTAGATGATTTGGAGCTCAAATGCGATTAAACTTAATTCTTATTCATTTCTACACCCTTCAAAAGTTTGGGTAAGATTTTTAAATGTTTTTGAAAGTAGTCTGTTATGCTCACCAAAGCTGTATTTATTTGACCAAAAACACAGTAAAAACATTAATATTGTGAAATATTACAAATTAAAAGAAGTTTTATTTGTTCCTTTTTATCAAAGCTGAATCAACACCATTACTCCAGTCTTCAGTGTCACATGATCCTTCAGAAATCATTATTTTATGATGATTTGATGCTCAAGAACATTTATTATTATCATCATCCGTGTTAAAAGTGCTGCTTAATATTTTTGTGGAAACCATGATACATTTTTAGGATGCTTTTATATATGAAAAAGAACAGCATTTCCTTGAAATAGTAAAGACAATTATGATATTACAAAAAAAAAATTGAGATCAATTTAATGCATCCATGCTGAAAAAAAAACTACTTTTTTTTTTAAATCTCACTTCATACCTTTGAACGGTAGTACGGTAGAACGCTTGTGTTATATAATAATAATAATAATACCAACAAGAATAGGCAGTTTCTCTGGGCATTGATAAAACTTTTTCAGGGAATAACAATTGTTATTTTACAATCTGTCATGACAAGAGTGAAAGGATGCTGCACAGTGAATATGTGATGATAAATATTTAAAATAAAATAAAAAATACAATGTAACAGGTCAGTTAACACTGTATAGTGCTTTCCCGAGCTTTCTCCACTTCTCTTCCTCTAGATTTATGGTTGCTTTTGGAGTCTGTAGAGCTGGAAAGTTTCTTGAGTCCAAATTTCATCTCACAAAACCTGGCCCATATCTGTGCATAAGAGGACACTGCTCCATCTCTGACAAAGTACTTCAAGGATTATCTGAATCTCATATTTAGCTGGTTACAAAAGGTCTGTTTATCTAATGTTCATGTGAAGATGCAATGTGCTCTTTCTCTTGGCCCTCCAACACACTTCCCTCTTCCTCCATCAGGCACTTTGATTCATTCTCTTCCTGTTCAACCTTTCCAGCCAGAGGTTTCTCAACCATATCCTCACACACCCAGTCTAATATATCAGGATCTGATTCCTTTCTTGCCTCTTCAGCGAGTGAGTAGATCTTATTTGGATTGAGACTGGTATGTTTCTTCGGGAATAACCCAAAGTCTGTAAAATCTTTAGGGAAGTCCTTCCTGGCTTTGTCTTTGAGTATCGGGTCAGTCAAAGCTACTGGTGATCCATTGACCAGACAACCGAGAGACTCCCTTGTCTCCTCAGTGTTTTGTTGCTGTAGCGCTGCAGTGACATCGTACAAATGTAGTTTGTTCTGCTGAAGAGCCGAGGAATACTGAAGCGAACAGTCTGGATGAGAAGCATCGGAGGCCGCAGTGCCCGGCTTATTCGCACGAGTACTCTTCCGGTTGCCTTTCATCATTCCAATGACTTCATAACGGAAGCTAGATATGTCCTGCTTCAGCTCCTGTTGAAGTGATGACAGTCCACAATTACTGGTGTCTCTTAATCAAATCACTTATCTAAAGGTGCAGTTTTTCATTTAAAAAGTTTCTCACAATGACTAGTATTTTGATAACCATGTTAAAAATGTTTATTTAAATTAGAAGAAGACTAATTTGAATGTACATGTGTAATAATTTGATACAGGAAAGAATTTTTCTTTTATTCAACCAAAGAGAGGTCACCTCATGGTGGCTGCCATGTTGAAATCACATGACCCGCCACATACTACTTTATCTCAGAATTGTATTACAATTTGATCTCTTTCTACTATTAGACACTTGCAAAATACATTAATCAAGAGTCATATCATATAAGGGTACTTCTACAATGGCACTGATAACCTAAAACGTTAAAACGTTCATCCACACCAATAAGTGTCAGAGTAAAGTACAAGACTACTGTTGTATTTGTTTTTAAGACAAATAAGGGCCAGTGAATCATGAGCAAGACATTAGCTTAATGCAACTTGCTTTCAATCTCAAATCAATGTGAAAATAATAATAATAATATAAATAATATAAATTATATACACATATATATATATATATATATAAATAAATAATATTTGGTTTAACCCTTTAGCTGTCACCCCCCCTTTTGATAATTGACATTAAAATGCACTATACAAACTTAAATTGTTGTAATTCAAGAATGCTTTGGAATATAGACCTAAGTTTGGTCTTGTTTTAAAGAAAACAATCAGCAGATTATTACTGAAGTGAAAGCACTTCAAAAAATTAAAGTATGAAAAAGTTATGGAAGGTTATGGATAATTTACAGTAAATCAAATATACTTTATTAATATATTTTTTTTAATATAAAATAAATATTTTACAAAATATTTTTTACTATAAAATTACTATAAAATGAAAGCTATATATCTAACCAAGTTGTGTTCCAAATTTAAAGTTGATATCACAAAAATTGAAGTTCCCATGAGATTTTGTTTAGGCGTAATACCAAAAATAGCCACCGGGTGCCATTGAATTCCATTGAATTTAATTGTATGCATTCTGCCATAACAAATTAATAAATTTCTATCCAAATATCACTTCTGTCACTAAATATGGAACCTTGAGACTCAGATCTTTCTGACAATATGTGTTTTGTCAAGATTAGAAAAGGTTTTGATAATAAATTACGAAAGATGATGCCCAAAAGGGGAGGGGCCTAATAAAAAAATACCATTTCTACGGTAACGCAACGTCCAATTTCAAAACGGTTTTCACAGGATGAATTCTGAGTTCGTAAGCTTTCAAATGATACCTAATTTATGATAACTACTAAAATATGTGATATAATAATAATAAAAATATATATTATATAAAATATATATTATACTTTTTAGAGGACTTCTTACTTTACTTTTTAAAATATAATTTCATCTTTTTTTATTGACAAATACTAGATTATGTTTTATTATGAACTTTTAGCACTAAAAACCAAAGTTTCAATTATTAAAAGTGTGTGCGTCGACTTTTTGTGACAAAGGTCAGAAACTCCTGTAATGACGTTGATTTTTTGAGGCGCACTCTTGTCATAAATTCATATATTACTGTTCATTCGTAATTTGTTAGAAAAAAACAACGCTAAAATATCTATTTAGGAGTCTTAGACCTTTCCAACGATATATAGTTTGTCATGACTAGATTAGGATTTAATAGTAATATAGTGAAGTAAATTTAGTTTGCCCGTATACGGGCAAGTGACAGTTATTTGTTATGGTCCCTTTAACACATTCTGTTGACTAAAGTAACATTGCACCTACATGTCTACTAACTCTACTGACTTCTGACAGAGTGTTAATAGACTGGCAGGGTTAGAATAAGTTGACATGTAGTTGCAAAGTTACTTATAGTCAACAGAATGTTCAAAGTAAAGTGTTACTATATTTAATTTACTAAGCTATTTGTAGACAAATAATTTTTCAATGCTTACTTTAAAATTCTCCTCTGTGAGACCCTCCTCAGTCTTGGCGTCTCGAATCATGGCGGCCACATATCGTTTTACTAAGTTTCTCAAGACTTCCTGCGTTTAGGGAGATAGCAGTACAATTAATTGGTGGAAACAACGACAAAGAAATCAAATCATGGAGAAAGAACTGTATGGTGAAACAGTTTTTAAGTATTTTTTGGTGGAAAACTACCTGGTATTGGTGGTTGAGTCTCACATTTTCAGCAGCTCTTCTCTGAAAGGACAAAAGGAAGGATATTTGTAATACATTAATTCTCTCTGTCCCCGACAACAAAGCACACTACATCTTATGACACATATTTAGTTGTAATGAAATTCCCCTTAAGCTATTACATATTAACCTTTTCACTAAAAATTAATAAAATTCACATTTCTGTGATGTCATATGATTGTTCATTGAAAGAACATTTAAGATCAAAGAAGAAGAGACATAAAATAAACATCAAATAAATTCACAGAGTCTCACCCCTATTGTCCCAAATGTCTCAGTCCTCTTTGACCTCCTCTTGAACACATTCACCTTAATCCATGTAATCAGATAACATATGGATTTGGGACTGGGGATAATGTTGAAGGGAGGTGGCAGGGTGCCTCCTTCCTCAAAATAACTCATCCATAATTTAGTTCTGGCAAATTTCCATTCAATATCAGCATGGTCCTTCAGAAAAGCCAGAACACATAAATATGAGAAATGTACACATGATCTCACCAGATGCTTTCATACAAAAGTGACTAACAAGGTACCGCACACTGTACCGTATTTTCTGGAATATAAGTCACGTCTTTATCATCTGAAACGTACTATGACTTATATTCAAAAGATACTTATATAATGCAACTAATGTCAAAAAATGAAAAAATGCCAGTAGTTTTCAGTTTTGCTTTAAGTTTAAATATTTTTTTAGGCTTGTCCTATTTAATAACTTTTGTTTAGAATTAATTCCACTATAATTTATATTTGTTTTATACTTATATTTTTCATCTTGTTCTGCTCTGAATACTGTTAAATTGAAAGGATTTGGTATGCAGTGAGGAGAACTAAAATATATGTTTATAATCAGTGTTGGGGAAAGTTACTTTGAAAATTGCATTACTTAGTTACTTTTTAAGAAAAGTAATGCGTTACCTTACTTTTGCGTTACTTTTTTTCACTTAAAAGTGATATTTTTTGGCAAATGTAAAGACCTTTCCCCACCAAAAGTGAAATAATAAAAAAAACTGAAAAAACTACAATAACCATCATGTTTACACACAAAGCCTCAACACTTTGATTTGTCTCAATATGGGGACGAGAGAGCTGTCAGTCAATAAATGGGAAAACAATACAACTTGCGTTACTTATTTGAAAAATTAACTCAGATATTTTGTTGTAAATTTTAAAAGTAATGCGTTACTTTACTAGTTACTTGAAAAATGTATCTAACAACGTAACTCAAGTTACTTGTAATGAGTTAACCCAACACTGTTTATAGTTTACCGTCTATAAATATTTCATATGGTATTTCACATTATTTCTGAATGTAACAATAAAATGTGATTCAAACACTGCGCAGACTTACTGCGCAATTTAAACCCAGTGCAATAATCATATGTGCCTTATTTATCAGAAAATACGGTATATGTAATATGCAACCATTTCCTAGAGTAGGACATTATGAAGATATGTCTACAAGTGCTCAGGTCAAACCTCAGAAAGGACTTACAGCAATATGTTGATATGAATTGTTCATCATGGCAATAAGCATATTGAGGAGGACCACCAAGGAGATGACGTTATAGGTCCCAAACATTGTGGCGCCCACAAATTCTGTGAACTTGTGGTCAGCTTGGACATTAGTCACATACAGACTGATCAATCCAAAAATTGACCAAAACAAAGACTGCAAGGTCTCAAATAGCCTACAAATGAAATACAAACAAAATTAGGATGTGCAGCTGCAACTTATACACAACTTTTCAGCTTTCATTGTAACCTAGGGTCCGGAATGAGTAACTATTTAAGATTTAGCTGATTTATAAAAATAAAAATGCAGGTGTAGTAGACAATGAAAAGAGATTAATTATGTATTGAGATATGAGGTATAAGAAATTTAGATATTAGGCCTTTTTTAAGACTTACGTTGAGAAAGCATTGTTTTGACGTTCGCAGCGAATGCCTTTGCAGTTCATGCCATCATTAGTCTCGTAGTAGAAGTAAAGCTGATTGAGTCCATTCGCAAAGGCAAGCAACACCAGGCAGTAGATGAACAGGAACTTTAGGATGTCCAGGAGCATCCGCCCTAATGATATCTGCAAAGGACCTAGGTGAGAGTTGGCGGTGAAAAGCGAGATGAGGCGTAGAGAGCTGAAGATGTTGGCAATGGCGAACACTGCCTCTGCCACCAATGTGGGGTGCCACATTTCCCAGGTTTCCCTGGGTTTGCAACCACTGTACTGTTAGGAGAGAAGAAAGAGTAACTTACTCTTGTTCCATTCCCATCAGGGATTGTTGTGATGTAACATACCTTGACATATGCAACAATCTTCAGTGAGATGGTTGCAAGATACAAGGAATTCATCACAAAGTCCATAAGATTCCACCAGTCATGCATGTAATCTTGAAATCCACCATCCCACATCTGCTTGATCTCCGTCCATATGAATCCTGCAAGAGCGGTCAAGAGATTTTGTTGGTTCATGTTCAAAGGACTTATTTGTTTTCTGGTCTAAGAGGAGTCTTGCAAATGTTGCATAGAGAACATAGTAAAACTGCAATTTTATTTTGTTTTAATTACAAAAATTATATTTATTAATATTAATGGATAATGTTAATTTATGTTTGTACTAATATTTTTTTTAACATTACACATTTCCTAAGTTAAAATGAATGTATTATGAATTATTCAGCAAGGACATATTTGATCAAAAGTGACAGTGAAGAGATTTATAATGTCACAACGGATTCCTATTTAAAATAAATGCCGTTCTTTTGAAATTTATACTCAAAGAATCCTGAAAAAACGTAAAAAAAAGACTGAGTAATGATGCAGAACATTCAACGTTGCTATCACAGGTATAAATCACATAATAAAATGTATTAAAATAGAAAAAAAAAACATTTTTAATTGTAATATTTCACATTATTACTGTTTTACTGTATTTTGCTCATATAAATACAGGAAAACGTTTTAATAGTAGCATTAATCTTAAAGAATGCTGTGAAATATTAATGAAGCTAGAACCTAGAACCCAGGGTAGGATCATCCACTCCACCGTGGTGGGCTTTGGTCCTTGACGGTCAGGATTGTTAGAGACTATGTGCTGGGAGGTCAGCAGCAGGAGGAAGAGGAAGGTCAAATAGGAGGTGGTGTGGCAAATAAACTTGATGAAAGGCTTGCGGATGAAGAGGCCATAGCGGCTCTTGGGTGCCACCAGGTAACAGAGGGACAGCAGGGGGAATAGAAGGCCGATGAAGACACAGGTGATGAACTTGCCAGCCCAATGACGTCTCCTCCAGCCAGGAAATTCATCATACCAGCGAGAGGCCAACAGCTGCTGGCAATTTGGCTGTGCTACAAACTGAGAGAGAAAAGAAGAGAGGAGAATACAGGGAAATCATACGTTACTATCCAAGTATGAACAGGTGGTCTGGGAAGCAAGCTGCCAAATCTGTAATTTTCCGGTCAGATTTCCCAGAATATTCATTTTTTCCATTTACAAGACTTACTAGAATTTTATGTCTGTGTACATATATTACTTTGGGATAGTTTTTTTTATGACATAGGAGAATTAACTTAAAGAAACATTATTACGCCATGTATTCCAGTCTAACTGAGCCATAAACTGTCAGTAAAATTAAATTACAGCACAAGCAAACTATACATCAGTGTTTTCAGCAGTTTGCCCAAAGCCAGACTCCAGGATATACCCATGTAAAGTGAACATTAGTGTCTAATAAAGTCAGAATGATGAAGTGAACGAGAGAAACTCAGACCTCCTGGCTTATTCCCCATCAGACTGCTGAGTCTCCAACACAATATAGTCAACATGTTGCTTCATACTGCATGGCAGTCGAACACTTATGCAAAGGTTTGTAACGTGATTTGATAATCTTATTTTTGTAGCCAACCCCTCAAAAACAAACAAAGCAGCCATTTAGATGCCAAGATCCAAAGGCATAGATTTTGTGAAACGCTAAAAATGCTGTATTATTCATGTCCTTTATTAGACATTTTTGTTTTCTGTAATACAAGTTATAAATATTATATCCAAAATAAAAACAAAAAAAAATTTAAAATACAGAACAAATTAAACTAAACTACAGTTAAACTAACAGTCACAGAGTGAAAAATAACAAAAATGTACATCTAAAAAGGACATTCTGAGAACAAAATATAAATAACTAAATTAAAAATTATAATAACCCTTTGTAACATCCACTGACTATATCATTCATGAAGATGCAGAAGGAATTAAGTAATTCAGTGTATGACCAAGTACGTACTATAGTCTAAACCACCTACTCTAAGCTATATTAAAGTTTTTCCTCAATGCCTTTGAGAAAAGAAAAAAAAATTCGAGAATTTAGTCAAAGCAAGAAGTTCAGATGTCTGAACAATTCGTTTATTGTTCACATCCGTTTTGAATTTCTTATTTAGAATTGCATGTGTTTTGGCATATGTGTGCAAAAGAGTAATATAAGTACAATTGAGTTGATTCTCGTTGAAACTGTCAAACTCTACACAGTGATTCTCATTGAAACTGTCAAACTCTACACAACTAAACATTCCTTCATTGTGTGAGCCATCACATGCAAAATGACCAATTCAACAAACATTTGGGAGAAAAAAAAAACATCTAAACATTTTGACCAGTGTGATGACAAAAACAATGTTTATTTAGGTGGCATTGGGCAATTTACTGACACAACAACTATTTGAAGCATGACTTAAATGTTTTGGGTGAGTAACTACATTTTGCAGACAAGCAATTACGTTCTGATGCTCCAGCAAACAGTTGTAACAATTGCACTTACAGTTTAGAGAATGTTACAAAAGTTTAAAAAAAAAGATGTGTCAAAGCGATTGAGAAAATAAAAAATTAAATAAGCTCATATTCTTTGCAATAATTGAGATAAAAATTCATAATCATTTTTTAATTATGTGCTTGGCCCTGAAACTGCAACTTGCAGCCATACATTGACTCTTGTTCTAGCTGCTTGTTTGTTCTCCTCCCTCATCCTCTTCATCTTGTCTCCTATGATCAGCACAAAGCCATTAACAAAGCATCTAAAATGCCAAGCGGAAGTGGGAGGGCGCCTAACCAAATTACAAACAAATGCATCCTCATTACAGCAGAGCCAGTCGTTCTGAAGGCGATGAGGTCAAGTCTGAGATGGGTTTAAGTTCTCCGCCGGGGCCGATTAGCACAATCTGTTCTCCAGATCGAACTCGGTCTCGGGGCTTCTGTGCAATTGACAACGGCACCTTAATACACCTCAACGGGACAAATAGGGACGCCACTTCAAATAAAAAGAAACATGCTAAGCAAACACCGTCAGTCTGGAGTGGAACGTGTACTTTTTTACTGCTGCACTCTACAGCAACCAGTAAAAAAAATTTAAAACATGCCAACATGACTTTATACAGGACCAAGTTCATGTCTCCTGATTCTTTTTCATAATGAGGCTTTCAGAACTAAACTTACAACAGCTTGAAATATTCACATAACAAATCAAATGCATTTACCGGAATATGAAAAGTGAGGAAAAAGTGATAACATAAGACCACCATGCCATCATGTTATCCAAACTTTGAACATCTGGCACATGAAAGCCCATGTTCTTCTCAGAGCATGAATATCCTCCTGTGAAAAAGTACAATTTCCAAGAAAATCGGATACACTGCCGCACAATGCATGACAATCTGAAATAGATAGATAGATTGATCGATCGATAGATAGATAGCAAAGGTATTTTTTTAATCCATCTCCTCAACTCTTAGAATCTAATGATCAAAAATCTTTACAGCTGAGGTAATATAAAGCATGCTGCTTCTGATCTGATCTCGGATTTTATAATGGATATTCACATGCTCAATTGGAGACATTCTAGTAACATTTAGAATAATAAGATTAGTGCCAGTGTGACTGTCTCTGCCATTTCAAATGATTGTGTGACTACTGGAACAAATGCTATTTAATCTGATCTGTGTAATGTCTAATATAATCACGGGTGGAGAAGAATATGACCAATGGATATTTATGCAACTCGCATTCAATATTCATGACTACACTGAAACTATTGGCTGAGAACTCAGCTTAGCTGGATGATGACATCCCTGTTTTCTGCAGAGCTGCTTTACAGCGGAATTGAACTCATTTCATAATTGATGTACTTTACACAATGTACTTTACTGAATAATGACAGTTTACTGTTGTCTTTTTTTAGAGCTGCTTTACAGCAGAATTGAATTCTGTTTGCATCATTGAATCGTTGTTTTCCAGTTTATCACTGTAAAGCTGCTTTGAAACAATCTTATTGTATAAAGTGCTATATTTATAAATAAAGGTGATCCTTTATTTCCTAAATCCTAAAGTATTGGCACAAAGCGGCAAAATAATTTTAGCAAAATGGCTGCAGGATGTGTCACAAATAGCTGTGTTTAATATGTATATCATTTCTGTAACTGAATTTATGATACATTTGGAATTTATGATGCTTCATTTTCACATTGTATTTAAAAAAAAATGACAAAGTAGCAGAAGTGCTGTGAATATGGCTTCTGAATGTGGACTAATTCCGAACAAAGCAATGAAACGTGAACAGACTTGATTTAAGAAGTAAAGTAATTAGCTATATGAGCCCACATGAGATAGTGGATATGAGTCTTCTTCACTCCTACATGCAGTAAGTCATCACAGGTCAAAAGGGCATGAGATCTGTACAGCGCTGAGGCATGTGATGACCTTGTCAAGAGTGAAAAAATGACCCGATTTTTAGTTTGGGCTTGTAACACTTCAGTGCTTTTAAATGAATGCAGAGGCTTGAGTTTCATCTAGCATCCCTCAAGTATTGCTAAGAGGACCTTCTTAACATTAAAATATATGTGGGAGTTCATTTATTCTTAGCTTAGTCAATCTTAGGAGAGTGTTAATCACAACCAGCAAGAAGTAATTAGCATAATTAGCAATTATGTATTTCACCCACACTGTAAAAAAATATTCATGATTTGTTATCACAACTTTTTATCTTTTGTCAAATCAACTCGGATAATTAATGTGTTTCAGATAACAGTATTTTGAGGGGGTTTTTTTGTATTAAAGCAATCTCCTTAATTGTATAACTCAAATTTTTATTTCAATGAACTTAATTCTAAGGCAACAAGGTAACTTACTATTTTAAGTTGAAACAACAATATGTTTTACAGTGCATAAAAAGCCCCAGAATATATGGATATTTTAGTTACACAAACATTTGAATGTCACTGTTTTATATAACAAAATATCAATCCAAATAGCATATAAAAAAAAGTAAGCACAACATCTTATAAAAGTAAATTTCAGGTTTCTAAAGAAAAGAAAAAAAGGGTCTTGCACGATAATTAATTGTACATTGGATGGAATTACAATATAAAATTGAAAAATTTGGACCATTGTAAGAAAATACATCATCTTCAAAACAGAACTGTACCTCTTTTTGGCGGTATTTGATAGCCAATTTCAGGCGAGCCAGCTCATTATTGGCCTCATCCTGCAGCAGGTTGACATCATCACGGAAATTGAGGATCAATTCAAGCTCGCGTGAGGACCGGGTCTGGTCCAGGAGATCCTTTGCGAAGCATTTGCACTGACGGGAGAGCTCCTCGTATTCAGTTTTGAACTCATTTTCCACTTTGCTGAGTTCCTGGAGCTCCCAGCTGAGTTGGAACGCGGTGAGGAAAGGATCCTCGCTGGATAGGGCAACGAGAGAGGGGCTGGCTAGGGCCTTGTAGATGTTCAGCCGGGAGCGCGAGTGTCGCAGACTGTCCACGTCCGAACTGGAGACGCACTCTATGCAGTTACAGCGCACCTCGTGAGGCTGGGGGACCGACACACCTTTTTGCACCAACATCTTGATGATCTCGTAGTTGTTGGTGTGGGCAGCCAGGATGATGGGGGTGATGTCAGGAGTGAAGTCTGAGAACTGTTTATCCAGCAGGATGGGTGGTACCTGGTTAGAAATAGGAAAAGATGGATCAAATTCATCTGACGAAACATACACACTACACTGTATTTCACTATACAGCGGCCCTAAAAATGAATGACACATTTAGACAAAGTCACTAAAAATATCTGAATATCATTACATTACATATGAAATAACAAATTATAGTATTAAATATGCTACAATTCTTTAAAATAAATGCCACTTTATTTTATATTTTGTCATAGTTTTTTTTTTGTGAATTAAGTGTCCAAATACTGTTGTACACTGTATATATTTGGTATAGGATTAAATTTGAAACCATTTAAACTGCAATAATTTGTGACATTTTTTAGCAATTTCTGAAAGAAATGGCAACTAACACACTGAAATAAACATGAAATTGAATTTGAAATAAAAAGACTGACATAGTATTTTCTTGTATAACCTACTCCAACAATTTTTTTATTTAACTAATTTTCACAGTTTACTAAAATACTGAAATATTTATTAGTTATATATTGTTCTATGCTATGAAATATTTGTAAAAATGCATACACTTGAATAAGTATTCAACAGGGTTATTAGTATTATAATAACAATATTTAATAAAATATTGTTAACAAAAAAAGTAATAAAATATTAAAAAACATTTTTAATTTCAGCTAGTTGCCAAAGCAACATAAAACTAAATGCATTTATTTTAAATTGATATACAAAAAAAATATATATTATATAGACATTAAAAAAATTAAAAGGTACCAAAACACAACAAAATTACTAAAACTAAAACTTAAATTAATATAAAAACGAAAATCTAAAAAAATCTAAATATAAAAATATTCAAAATATTAATAATAACTAATAGTAGAGCTCCACAGTTAAACGATAAAATATCACAATCTCGATTCAAACACCCATACAATCTTATTCCTAAATGACAGTGAGAAGTACCGGGATAAAAGTGTATAGCTATAAGTTTATTTATAGCCTGAGTTAACAAGCGTTTCGTGATGAAAACAATGGTCTTAATGAGGATTGCCATCTCACTGTGAATAGCTGAAATAGCCACACTTGCCGGATAGAAACCTCACAATTAAGCCCTTGTTATTATTCAGATCTCAAATGTGAAGGACAGCTAGAATGACCACTAAAGAATATTCCAATTGGGAGAGAAAAATAAATGCAATGATCATGAAGAAGGGTATAAAACAAGCCCAACTATTGGTTCAATCATGATGAAATGGAAGGTACATTAAATGACCCAGACATTGCCGGGGAAAAGGTCTTTCCTGAAAATCCTCTGAGCACATGAGAAGAACGCTTGGGAGAGAGGCTACAGAGAGGACTATGATCACTTTGAAGTGGCTCCAGAGCTTCGGTAGCAGAGAAGAACCGTATGAAATCCTGTCTGGAGTTTGGCGAGGTTTTTGCTTGAAAAGCATAATAGCGACCCAGTTGCAAAGGGAGAAGATTTTGTGAGCTTTTCTAGCCAAAGCAATATGTGTGGCAAATCTAAAAGTGCCCACAACAACAAACAACATCTACCTCCAATAAATTACGTTGGTTGAAGCACAACGCTGAAGAAATGCTATTCATCAGCAAGGATGGCACACCTTATTAAAATAGAGGGATGAATCATGAACAGCACAATATGGAAGAAAAAATACAGCAATCGGTTTCGGTCTGAAGTTTGGGAGGAAGCTTATCTTCAGGACAATGATATGGACAAGGGCAAGGGTAAATTAACATGATTAGCATCTTAAGAAAAAGATATTGAATGTCCTAAAATGCTAGAGTTTAAGAACTAATCCATCCACCTTATCCAGCCATGAAGTACATGCAGTATTTGAATCCTGGTGCTCAAGAATAATCCATTATCTTAAGAAACTAGAGAAAAAATCTGCCAAGAAGCCTGGCCAAAATCATATGTGAAATGCATGGACTGACATTAAAGACTTAAAGGTGTCATCTTGCCAAATGCAACACTAAAAAAAAAAGATTATAATAACCTATAAAACAAAAATAATTAGCCTATTACAGTGTTTTAGCTTTAACTATAGAACCATATCTAGCTTTAACTTGAAATATTACAGGGGTCAAACCATCTAATAAAGGACATTTAATGCACTACAATGAGAGAGTTAGTTAAATATGTCGTTTAACTGCTGCACTACTAACATAATGAAACAAACAAACTCAGGGGCCATTTACACGACACGGTTTTCAACCAAAAACAGACAACTTTACAAATTTTGGCAGTTCATTTACACGACAGCGGCATTTTGGGTGCCTGAAAATGTAAACTTTTAAAAACGGGTTTCAAAGTAAGTGCAAGTTTATGAAAATTATACCATTATCATCTCCATGTCAAGTCACCTTCATTTATAGCGCTTTTAACAATAGATTGTTTCAAAGCAGTAAACTACAAAAAATATTTTGTAAAATACAAATTTGTGAAAACAATAATGTCTTGCGCATGCATATTACATGCTCAGTCTTATGGTGAGTAGTGTTTCTTTACAAGGTGACATCCCAACTACTGGCCTGGCATGAATAATGCAGTTTTTTTTTTTTTTTGCGGATCTGTGTGAATGAATCATTTTGACAAAGTTGTCATCTGTACAAAGAAAAATGCAAAAAAAAAAGCTTTTCTGTTTTTATTACATCGTTCACGTGTAAACGCACACTCATAAAAAAAACTCCCCCACCTGCCATTGGTCAGACAGCACCAGATAGTCCCACCTCCAAACTCATGCCACTGGTTAAGCCATAATGATGTATTGAAATGCTCAAACATGGCACCAAAGAGTTACACTTTTCTCAGATATATCAACCTGCTTGCTTGTAAAACTTAAAGGGGGCCTGGAGAAAACATTGAGGTGTTTATTAATATATTACACATAATGAAAAGACTACAGTATGAACATTCCAAACATACACGAGGCACATGAAGGGAAATGAATGACTGCAAATCCCAGTTTAAACGGGGAGCTGTAATATATATATACACTGCTACATTAAGTTCTGTGATCACACAACATTTGGGGGAGATGGATTAACAAAAACAGTGAGAGACAGAAAGAAAGAGTGTGAAAGAGAAAACCAAGCAGCATGTGCTAGAAAAAGTGACTAAAAGTGAGAAAGAATAATGAGTTAGGAAGGAGTGAAGTGAGAGAAAATGAGTTGAGAGTTTATAAATTAAAGGCACATGAGAAGAAAAGGTGCGATTTGAAAGTAGAGGGTGATTAGCACATTTCGACCGATATCTCCATCCTTTTCACAAGAGCTCCAAGCCCACGGTGACAACAGCAAAAGCTTGACCATTTGAGGAAGATAATGAAGGCCCCGGTTGGAGAGACGTGTTCAGGCTGGCAGCCACACTGATTATCTACTGCAATATAACGCCTTGAAGCTCATCCTTAACCACAATAGACCGGAAAGGGGAAGGGAAAAGAATTGGAAAAGTAGAGGGCTTGACTTCAAATGTCAGTAAGATGACAGTTCAAGTGAACTTTGTGTTTAATAAGTGAAAAGAAGCCAATTCTCATGATTCATTACTTACATTTCCAACAAAGCTGAGAGACAGGATTTTTTTTCTTTAACTGCTAAAGAAAAAAAGACCCTTTACCGCAGTATAATTTTTAATGACACCTGATCTGAGCAGTGCAACTCATTCCCAAACTGAAAAGAATGCTAAAAATGTCATTTCCATTTCCTTACAATAATTGGACCTATTATCAGATGCTTTCAGTTGTGGAATAATTAATCATGGATGACAATATGCTTGCAAAATAGACTTCAGGTTGAATGCAATGACTGAAAATGTTTTATTTTGCCTGAAACTGCATCAACACAGGCAGGTGTTAGTATCAGTCCAAGACATTTGTGCAAAATAATAATAATAAATTACTCCGTTCACCTCAAGAACAAAAGAACAAGTTCCCTTTCAAGGGAACTCGCGTTGCGTCGAATTGACGCTAAGGGAACGCTTTGCGTGATGATGTATTGAAGCACATGTAAAATCAGTCCAATGGTGTGACGGAACGTCAGAGGCGGGTGACGTCATGAACCAGGAAACTATAAAACCTGCCCAAAACAAAGCGGCGTCAGCTTCTGTGTCTTCACAAGCGCTATATGTGAAACTGTCTGTTATATTTGGTGTTGTCTGTTATATATATATATATATATTATTCAGCATGGCGAGCAAGCAACAGTTCAGAGCGTGTGTGCATCCCTGCCCTCGTTATTTAACGGGTGGGGACACGCACGTTCTTTGTGTTGATTGTTTGGGAGAGGAGCATGCACGGTCAGCGCTCGAGGGCGCTGGCTGTGAGCACTGTGAAGTGCTTCCATTACGGACGCTCCGATCCCGCCTGGCGTTCTTTAGCGAGGACGCCCAGGCTCGCGTTCCCCAAGGCTCAGGTCCCGCAGCTGCTGAGGCACTGCGAAGGCTTCAGACTTGGGGTTCGCAAATGGATCTGTCAGCGGGGTTAGAGACGGGCCCGGCCTTATCTCTGCCTTCACCTGACAGATCTAGTGCATTGTATCAGGGTTCGGAAGCACGCGCTGCGGTTTCTTCCGCCCTGATACAAGCACCAACACTACAACTATCTAGTTCCTGAGGAACTAGATGTTGTTAGTGTTGACTCACGTGATGTTGAGGATTCGCCACCTCAATCTCACGCGTTTGAGGAGCTGATTGAGGTTGTGACGAGAGCGGTCGAAAGATTAAATATAGATTGGCCGTCAGATAAGCAGGACGTTCGTTCAAAAAGTAAACTGGACGAACGCTTCCTGCCCTCTCGCGCACAACCTCAACGCCGGGGTCTGCCGTTTTTTCCCGATCTCCACACTGAGGTGTCGAGATCGTGGGGTAAACCAGCATCATATAGAGTTTACAGTGCACAAACATCTCACTATTCTTCTATATCCCAATATAAAGAGCACGGTTATGGGGAGATGCCAATGGTTGAAGAGACGCTCGCGAGCTATCTCTCTCCCGAATCTGCATCTTCCCTTAAGGCCCCGGTGTTACCCACCAAACCAGTTAAATTAACATCAAATCTGGTGGGTAAGGCTTATTCAGCGGCTGGTCAGGCTGCAGCATGTTTACATACCATGTCTTTGCTGCAGGCTTACCAAGCTGAGGTGTTAGGAGACTTAGATGAAGGCGGGGGTATTGGCCGAACGCTGTTTGCGAACTGCGTCGGGCCACAGATTTGTCTCTCAGGGCCGCTAAGGAGACGGCTAAATCTATCGGCCGGTCTATGGCAGCCCTGGTGGCCACTGAGAGGCATCTCTGGCTGAATTTAAGCAACATTAAAGAAAAAGATAAACATTTTTTAATGGATGCTCCCATCTCTTCTTCTGGCCTCTTCGGCGACGCAGTAAATTCGGTCGTCGAGAGGTTACAGGAGTCAGCCAAACAAGCGGCTGCTTTTCAAAAGCTTCTCCCTCGCCGAACTCACGTCTCCGGGGCTGCTGAGCGGGAGCAGCCCCAAACATCTAAAGCCAGCTCCTCACACCGTGCCACTCAAAAGCAGAGCGTGGCCTCCCGTGCTCCCCCACAAAAAGACTGGGGACACGGGGGGCGCGCTCAGCAGCAGCCTTCTAGGGGTAAGACGGATCAGAGGACCGTCATTATTTCAAAGAAGGCTGCAAAGAAAAGGTCCTGACGTCCGAGGGCGCAGGCCATCGAGGGCAGTTCCCCCCCGAAGTAGAGCGGTTAACACCTCATTACACGGTGCCCGTCTCTTTTCGGTGCCCTCAGGGGACCGTTATGCTAACCCTGCCACCTCGTGTGTTACAGGGCGCAGCGGTCTCCAGCGAGCACATATCTCAGATGCCACCCGGAAACTTAGTGGCCCTGGGATGCCCGCCCCCTCCGAGGAGGGTCCTAGAGCAGTCAGTTCAGTCGTTCCCTGCCGGTTCGCCGTTACAGGGCGACGGGCTGATTGTTCAACAACAACTAAATCCAGAAGCCAGTCTCGAGAGGCTGGTACCTCTAGTAGAATTTTTGGTAGCGTGGAAGCTACTGCCAAATATTTCTCGTTGGGTCCTGCAGACCATAGAAAAGGGCTATCAAATACAGTTTGGGTCTCGCCCGCCCAGGTTTATGGGGGTCCTTCCCACCGTGGTGGGCCCCGAGCAGGTTCTGGTAATGGAACAAGAAGTAAAGAACCTGTTGGACAAGGGGGCCATAGAATATGTACCTCCCTCCAGCAGGGACACCGGGTTTTACAGCCGATACTTCATCGTTCCGAAGAAGGACGGGGGGTTGCGTCCCATTTTGGATCTAAGAGTTCTGAACGAGTCAGTCATGCAGCTGAAATTCAAAATGTTGACTTTGAGACAAATCGTGCCACAGATCAGATCCGAGGACTGGTTTGTCACGATAGATCTCAAGGATGCATACTTCCATATTTCCATCCTTCCATATCACAGGAAGTTCCTGAGGTTTGCTTTCGGGGGCAAAGCATACCAATATCGAGTTCTTCCATTTGGCCTAGCACTATCACCCCGCACTTTCACGAAATGCGTAGATGCAGCTCTGGCGCCACTGCGTCTGCAGGGTATTCGCATACTGAACTACATCGACGATTGGTTGATTTTAGCTCAGTCGCACCAGTTGGGGATTCGGCATCGAGATGTCGTCCTCGCCCACATGAGAGAGCTGGGGTTACGGATAAACGCCAAGAAGAGTGTGCTTTCTCCATTACAGAGAACCACTTATCTAGGGGTAGTATGGGATTCTATGTCGATGCGGGCGCGCCTGTCTCCGGCACGCATAGAGTCCATTCTGTCAGCCGTAAAGAGGATAAAGCTAGGCCAGTCACTCACTGTGAAACAGTTTCAGAGACTGTTGGGTTTGATGGCAGCAGCGTCCAACGTGATAACTTTTGGCCTGCTGTACATGAGACCCTTGCAGTGGTGGCTCAGGACCAAAGGGTTTTCCCCGAGGGGCAACCCCTTTCGCATGATCAAGGTTACGCGGCGTTGCCTACGTGCCTTGGTTATGTGGAAGAAACCTTGGTTCCTGTCCCAGGGCCCCGTGTTGGGAGCTTCTTGTCGTCGCAGGATGCGAACGACAGATGCCTCCCTCACGGGCTGGGGAGCGATCCTGGAGGGACGCTCGGCTCAGGGTCTGTGGGGGGACCATCATCTCTCTTGGCATATCAATCGCCTGGAGATGATGGCCGTGTTTCTTGCTCTCAAGAACTTCCTCCCAGACCTCAGGGGCCACCATGTGTTAGTCCGCACAGACAATACGTCGGTGGTTGCCTATATAAATCATCAAGGGGGTTTGCGTTCACGCCCACTATGCAAACTAGCGCACCAGATCCTCTTGTGGTCCCAGGGCAAGGTGCTATCACTCAGAGCAGCTTACATCCCGGGGGCCCAGAACATAGGAGCAGACATCCTGTCGAGACAGGGGCCGAGGCCCGGGGAATGGAGGCTCCACCCCGAGGTGGTGGAGTTGATATGGAGGGAGTTCGCCCAAGCACAAGTGGATTTGTTTTCGTCTCGAGAGACGTCTCACTGACCACTCTGGCTCTCCCTCACGCATCCAGCTCCTCTCGGACTGGATGCGATGGTACAGACGTGGCCGAGGCTACGTCTGTATGCATTTCCCCCGATTGCTCTGCTCCCGGAAGTTCTGGAGAGAGTTCGCAGGGACCATCTGCGCCTGCTTCTTATAGCCCCGCGGTGGCCGGGCAGAGTATGGTTTGCGGATCTAGTGTCTCTTCTCAACGGGCCTCCTCTGGAGCTCCCCGTCAGAAGAGATCTACTGTCTCAAGCAGACGGCTCGATATTTCATCCTCGTCCCGAACTGTGGAACCTGTGGGCTTGGCCTCTGAGGGGGCCCAGCTCAGAGTCAGGTCTCTCAACCGAGGTTGTGGAGACCATTCTACAATCCAGAGCTCCCTCCACGAGGAAACTTTATGCCCTGAAGTGGAAGGTTTTCGCTTCATGGTGTAGTGGCCGTCAGCTAAACCCAGTTAACTGCCCGGTTGGTACAGTGCTGGAGTTTCTGCAGGAGCGGTTCACTGCAGGTCTATCCCCGTCCACGTTGAAGGTTTATGTGGCGGCCATAGGTGCTTACCACATCCCTTTGGGTGGAATGTCTGTGGGTAAAGACCCCTTAGTATCTCGTTTCCTCCGTGGCACGTTGAGGCTGAGGCCTGCTGCACGCACAAGGGTCCCGACCTGGGACCTGGCTATCGTCCTCCAAGGTCTTTCCCAGGCTCCCTTTGAGCCCTTGGAAGAGGTTCCAGCCAGGTTTCTTACTTTAAAAACGCTGTTCCTCCTCGCTATTTCATCTTTGAAGAGAATAGGAGATCTCCAGGCTCTGTCGGTTGCACCCTCGTGCTTGGAATTTGCGCCCGGCATGGTTAAAGCATTCCTTCATCCTAGGCCGGGTTATGTTCCCAAGGTCCCCACTAATGTGGCCCGATCTATAGTGCTGCAGGCCTTCTGTCCTCCTCCCTTCCAGGATGCGGACCAGGTAAAGCACAATTTGCTGTGCCCGGTTAGGGCGTTAGATGCTTACGTCCACAGAGCTGCCCTGTGGCGTAAATCCGAACAACTCTTTGTCTGTTTTGGACCCCCTAATAAGGGGTCACCAGCATCTAAGCAAAGAATGAGCAAGTGGGTGGTCGAGACTATCTCACTTGCTTATGAGTCGACCGGACTACCATCACCCATGTTGGTGCGGTCTCACTCAACTAGGAGTATGGCGGCCTCTAAGGCCTTATTGTCTGGAGTTCCTCTTCAAGAGGTCTGTGATGCGGCAGGCTGGTCCTCACCTCACACATTCGTCAGGTTCTATTCTCTGGACTTGGACTCTACACCAGGCTCCCGAGTGCTCTCGTCCTAGTGCTGCTCGCCTTGATTTCACACTGGACAGGCACTTCTCGCTATGGTGGCGTTGGTATAGACGTTCCCTTAGCGTCAATTCGACGCAACGCGAGTTCCCTTGAAAGGGAACGCCTCGGTTACGACTGTAACCTCGGTTCCCTGAAGAGGGAACGAGACGTTGCGTCACCTGCCATATCTCCTACGTGCATGTAAGCTACTTGCTCAGACCTTACGAAGCTGACGCCGCTTTGTTTTGGGCAGGTTTTATAGTTTCCTGGTTCATGACGTCACCCGCCTCTGACGTTCCGTCACACCATTGGACTGATTTTACATGTGCTTCAATACATCATCCCGCAAAGCGTTCCCTTAGCGTCAATTCGACGCAACGTCTCGTTCCCTCTTCAGGGAACCGAGGTTACAGTCGTAACCGAGGCGTTTTTTTTTTTGCTTATTTAATACTTGTTCAGAAATTACTAGTATTATAAAGAGCACATGCCACGAAGACAGATCATAATATCAAAATTTCGTCATCAGAATCATAATTTAAGAAATCAAAGCAAACAACCCATGCCTGTGTACTCACTTGCCCTCTTGTGGTCTTTAGATATGCTGATTTAGTCATTTGCATATCAAAAAGTTTTATAAATGTGACTTAATAGACATAGACAGGAAGAGACACAGAGACAGAGGAAAAGCGCTCAGGGATTGCGGAAGGAAAGATCAGTTGTGCAGCTGCTCTGGTGCATCCATGCCATCATTTCTCTCAATCAGTGCCTCAGCATCCAGTATATTCCTACTAGCCAATAAAGGAAAATTCAATCAAAGTTAAGAGGAGAGGACTTACAAGTAAGGCCCAGCAAAGTTGAAAAGCAAACTTTTAGAACAACAGTTATTAATTCACATGCCTGAGTGTCTGAACATAGAGCTTTATATAGCAGGCAGTTTTGTCCTCTGAAATAAAGCAGGCGTACAAGCACACTATTTCTAAAGTGTTCATATCAGCATTGACAACTGAATACGTAATTCCTTTCAGCCCTAAAGCACTCCTATCTGCAATAATGGGTTGTTTACTTTACATGAGAAGTTGATAAGAGATGTTTTGAGGGTCTCGCTTCCAGAGAGACTCGATAGTTAAGCAAGTAATGGCGAACATCTAAATTCAGACCTACTGTACAAGTTCTGTTCTTTTCAGGATTTCCTTTCAGGACTAAAAATGACCACACGTCTGTTCTGGGTCACAGGGAGAAGGGAAAAAACATGCAAAATGAAAATAACAAACGAAACTACTGCAGTTAGGATAGCAAAATAAAAAAGCTTATTAAACTGCAGTGAGAAGAAAACGCTTCCTGTTTCTGTTATTGTTGGTAGAAGTTGACCAAATCAATTTTTAAAAACAATTGTTGGCACCTGCTTAATTTGGCAATTAATTGTTTTGTGCAGACAGCATGACAACATTAAAATTCGAAATAATTTATCAAAACCAAAATTGTCAATGTGTTTTCCTATTCATGTTAATATTTTGCATATTGTTGTTGCAAAGTTAAAACTAAATATGGTTACTTATTTTTTTAAAGACATTTGACTATTTTTAACAATAAGTTTTGAATCAACCTGGTTTCCACTAGTCAGGCTGGTCTAGTTTGACGATTTTTTAAAGGGCTTGGGCACTTTCAGGGTTAGTGTCAGCCAATCAAAACCAGTAAACCACTTCAAAGACTTGAATTATGCACATTTAAGTTATGTTTTTCTGGAAAATTAATTTGATTGTCAGTTTTAGATTGATAGGTCTATGTGAGTTAGCAAACTATTAACTACTTTACACAAACCTGTTTCTCTCCACTGGGCTTCTTGTGGTTCAGCAGGAGCTCCACGGCCCCCACCACCTCTTTACGGATGGCGTGGAGAAGAGCGTCCCCGACATACACGTTGAAGCTGAGGAGCAGCTCGATGATCTCCAAGTTCTCATTCTCAATGGCTATGAGCAGCGCCGTGCGCCCCAGAGGATCAATGCAATTGATGTTGATCTTGAAGTAGATCTCCGCCTCCTCCAGCGACAGTTTCACGCTGGCATAATCGCCCTTCTCCACGGCGCTGAGGTAGGACTTCTCCTGCGCCGAGAGCTCCGACTCGGAGCGCACTATCCGCAGCGGAATACGGTCCCGATACGAGGAGTTATCCGTTCTGCGGTAGTACAGCTGCGACATTGTGGCTCAATCCATCACAAAACAGGTGGAGAGCGAGGAGTAGAAGCAACCTAAAGACAAACACATCCGTGTATACACACTCGAATTGATGGTTTTATAATGACATATAAAACGAAGTATATATATAGCAGGTGCAAGGTGGTCGACCACACTAACCAGCAAGCATCTACCCGTTATTTTATTTTTTGGACATTGTAGCTGATTGATAGAAAGTCGTGCAAAATGATTGGCACATATTTACATAAAACACAACAATAATCACTATTTGTATGGGAGTTATTAAATTGTAAGAATAAAAAGAAAATAAAAATAATAGAAACTTCAATATCAAAGTACAACCACATTAGTCCCTGGTGTTGTAAAAAAAAAGTAATACTAATTTACTCTTAAAATAACGCGTATTTTACGCAGACCTTCCCAGCTCATGTTTTAGAGATTACAACTGAAACGGTTCTTGAACAGAAAACCACGCAAACCTGCCAAAACATCACACCAATCTCAAAATTACGCATGCTTACACAGTGATAGCATCAAACTTCACCGCTTCATACGGCTTCAATTTCATCAAGAATCACGACTAAACATGTGGAGGTGGATGCGCTAACATCACAATTCGCATTAAACACATGCATGCGGTCAAATTAAACAACATCCACAGTTCAAAGCTTTGGTAAATAATGCTGTAGGCTACGAAGCCCAATGCAATACAAAATCCTAAAACTCACCTTGCTGTCAGAACAACTTTGATTCTCAGATTTAATTAAGTTTATGCGGTCAACTTACCCGATTCATCACAGAAAATACTTTTGGAGGTATATTCCTACGACCACACGACACGAGTAATGCTGCGCATGGTGGCTGTGTTGTGCTGCCACGGCACCGACGCACCGCTGGAATCATGCTGGAATTGCAAATTCATTACGCCCCAGTAGACGTATGTCATTGTCCACAGTGCATTGTATTAACATAACGTTTCCTTTCTGTTGTTTCAGTTCAACCGAGCCCTAGTCAGACGTAGATGATGCTGAAAATGGTAACCAAATTAATGAATTGCGTAATGCACGTGCCTCGTCAGAGAAATTCATTAATGCAGTCTTACAATCCGAGAAAAAAGTTTTTCGTAAAGCACACAGCGGCGTTTTGTGCGCTCTTTGAAAGAGACTGCGCGCGCGCCAATGCCGCAACTACAAAAGAGAGACATTTTAGCTAAACAGTAAACTGCCATTACTAAACTTGAAAGACTGCCATGCCATACCTGTTAAAATGTTAGGGAGACCGGTTGTGGATTGTTAAGAATTCTGGATCCAATTTACAGATTTCAACGAAGAGATAAACATATTTTAACAACAGTTATTGAAAAGGTGTGTATGTTGGTCGCGTTGTATTTTGTTTCACTAACAAAGAACCGACTCATAAGGGTAATTTGTTTGGGTATCATGTTGAGGGCGCGTGCATTTAACAGGAAGTGCGCGCAAGACTGTCCTAAAGGGCAGTGCACTGGACATCATGCATCGTGTTCAGGAACTCATGTGCCCCGAGATCACGAGATGTCAAGGAAAACATACTGTAAGTTAAATCAATTAGCCAATTTATTACATATAATTTGTTAAAACAAAGTTTTACACATTTTATTAGTGTATTTTGTACAACATTTGCAACAGCTTTTTATCACTTAAGCCCCACAATTACTAAGTTGTGTTGTCTGTAAGGCTACATAGGTTAACAGTGTTTCCCAACCCTGTTCCTGGAGGCACACCAACGCTACACATTTTCCAACTCTTCCTAATCAATCACACCTGAATCAGCTCATTAGTAAAGACTCCAAGACCAGAAATATATGGGTCAGATAAGGGAGACATCCAAAATGTGCACTGTTGTGCCTCCAGGAGCAGGGTTGGGAAACACTGGGTTAACAGACATTTAGAAGCTTATTTTAAAATGCAAAGAATTGAAATACAAAATAAAGCACTGCAAACACTTGCATTTTAAACTATCCCCCAGTTTCACAGACTAGGCTTAAACCTAGTCCCAGACTAAAATGCACGTTTTAGCTGTTTCAACTGAAAGCAACGTGCACTGACATATCTTAAAATATGTCACTGCAATTGTTTTGTCTCAAGATGCACATCAGTAATGTTTTTTTCCCCCCTAAGGCTTGTTTATAAAAGCGTCTTAAATGTCCTTATTGAACTTGGTCTAATCCTGTTTTAACCTAAGCCCTGTCTGTAAAACCGGGCCTATAAGTGTGTCCCATCAGGTAATCAAAAGCTCTACACACACTTGCAGTCTACACGCCTTGACCACTTGGGCCAAATACAGGAAATACATCATGTAAGCAGACAAGTGGTCAAGTGCAAAGGCCGCAAGTGTGGATATTTGGACAGGCCAATTGTGTTCTTCCTTCACTAAGAAGAAGCAGTTCATTATGGTTTTAATTCAGAAAAAAAGAATCGGCTCAGAATCGTGAATTGCGATACACATTTTCTAGTTTTATTCAGTGAGAACCGGCTCATGAGCTTACATTTTTCGAGAATTGGACTACACTGGTCGCACTGTATGCTTTTAAAATAACTAAATCGCTGTAATCGGTCTGGTTGCATTGGCTGTTTTTCGACTGCATGTTTTGCACTGTAAATTCAGGTTTAAAGGCTAGAGAACTGTGAGCCCTTGTAAAACGGCAATTGCAAAGTTTTACATTACTTGTTTAACAATTCCCAGACCAAATTATTCTCTCTTTCATAGTTTACCATCAATGGGTCAAAGGAAAAATGAAGGCAGTCAGATGTATTCATTCCCATATTCATACACATCTGCATACCTCAAAAATGTTATTCCTCAAATTCAGTTTACTCAGTACATGTTTCCTACTGCTTATAAAACACGAAATACTGAGTTCTTTGTAATCAACATCTATTTGCACAGTTTAAGAATAAGTTGTAGACTTAATAACTAAACCACTTTAATGTGTAGCAAATTAACATGAGTCTCCCATATACGAGTTTCCTCAAAGGTGGTCTCAAGAAGCAACGTGATCATTTCATGCAATTTAATGCTGGCAGTTGGGGTCTTTATACCTATATCAAATAACTAGAAATAAAAGTAATTATATTGCATAATGTTGTTTGTGTAATTCTCTTTAGTCTAATAAACTTTAAGGGGTTTCACCACAGATGTAATATAACACCATAAACTCACAACAAGGTCTACATCTGTGCTGTCGATAAAGACCATGCTGTTCAGCGGATGATTTTGCCATTCCTGACAAGAGTGATAAAATACGATTATGAATGTCCTCTGCTGGTATATTGTCCGCTCTCATATGATCACAATAAATGCCTCATTTTATGTATTGTCACAGACAGATTTGGTATGCAGCTCAGATTTGGAAATTGGGGGATTCAAGTTTTTGTTAAAATATAACAACATTTAGTTAAATTATACTTTGTTAAATTAGCTTTCCATGACCATATGCATATCTGTTAGAATCTCTAGTATATTCCCATAAAATTAAGCTCATTTGATGAATGCAAAAACATAAATATCATTTAGTCGTTTGTCGGTATCATTAGTTACTTATCAATGAATATTGATAGTCCTCTTTTCAGAAAACATAATGACTATCTTGCCGCTGCTGTTCTTAGGGTAGCCTATATTCTATGAAAAGAGAGTGCACTGTAATTCAATTTATCATATTCATAAATCACCTCACCACTCAGTCATTTCAGAAAGTTTGCTGCTTGCCAGACAGCACTTGGGGAGGGGGAAAAGTTTCTCGAAATGTTTTGTTGTGTTGTCTAGACGTTACTCCCATGAGATGGTCTGACCTGCACTCTGTCATGAGGAACAAGATTGCAATAAGGGGATAGGACACTGTTTTAATGGTTCTTCCTTGAACCAATTAATTCTATTAATTTCTATAAATCTTGGCTATAACCTTCAGTTAATAATGAGATCGTAGTGTTGGTTAATTGAAAGATCTTAGTTCATTATGGGGTGGTTTCCCGGACAGAGATTAAGCCTAGTCCTAGACTAAAATGGCCCTTTAAACCAGATTAACAGAAATCTGCTTTCTCTGTCATGGCTTTAAATAGTCCTAGATTTTATTTAGTCCAGAGTTTAATTAGCTGATTTCCTGGAGGAAGACTAGAGTTACTCCAGGACTAAATTGAGGCTTAAATTAAACCTACCTGGAGGCAAGTTTAACTTCAGATTAACTTTGTGTTTCAAAGAAGACACATGCATTACTTGGACACACACCAAAGAAGACACATGCATTACTTGGACACACACCACACACACCACACACACCACACACACCACACACACCACACACACACACACACACACACACACACACACACACACACACACACACACACACACACACACACACACACACACACAAACAAATAAATCATTTAAACATTTCATTTTGTTTTAACACCATTGTATTGGGTTTCTAGTTCAAATGTGATTGGTGTAAACTGACTTGAAATGGTCACTCTTTGTCTTGATGTTTTTTCATTTTGAAATATGTTTCAATAGTAAACCAGTCATACAGGACATTCACTTCCCATCATGAAAACGGACAGACTTTTTAATGTTTAATGTTCTATTATTATGATGGTATTTAAAAGTTTCTGTTATGTTAGTATTTTTGGGGGTTACCATTGTGGTGAAGTGTTGAGCCTGTCCTTGGACCGAGGATCTGCTACTGATAATTGTATTTGTATTTATAATAAAGCAACCACTATGGTATATTGCTTCTAGACTAGCAATACTGAACACCACGTGTAAAGAAATGTTATAGATAGTTTATGTAAATCACAGGAGTAAACAAGAAGCATTAATTATAGAGATATTTGAATTATTCATTTTAAATGAAAACCATTCATTGTTAATGAACACCATTAATACAACTTAGTTGTACATTGTTGATTTTATATTATATATATATGTATATCTCATTACAAACAGATTTCCTGGCATTTCTTTTCTTTTATTACATAGCTGGCGTGTGCATATTATTTAGCTTGTTAGTATTTTTTTTTGAATGCAGTCTTTTTCTGATGCCATTGTTTTGCTTGGATTTGCTTCTCAGTTCCATGCAATTTTAAGCTTTTCTTGGTTCATTCCATGTTTTATAGTCAACCTCTGTCATGCTAATTCAGATTAGCACAGTTGGTTTTAATTTAATCTGATTTATTTTAGTTCAAGACTCCATAGTCCAGGTGTAACTAATCTCTACTTAATCTGTGTTACAGAAAGCCATTTTTCAAGACATGATTAACTATTCTAGATTAAGGCCTACTCCAGGTTTAATTTAAACCCTGTCCGGGAAACCGCCCCATTGTGTTTTATCTTTGATTCTCCTGCAAATGAAGTATTGTTCAGTGTTAGACCTATGTGGAGATTATCTTTAAATAATGCAAACTAACAAAGTACTCTAACAATTCTGAAAGCTGATTCCACAGACAAGTGGGCCCATCTGGGAACCAAAAGGCATAAATGTCACTTCTAGGGAAATCAGTGTCACTTTGTACAGCCTGTCAGCACGTCCTAGTCCTGACACTTCTTTCACGCTAGCACCATATCTGTGAACACTCATAAAACGTCTTTCTTCCCAATTTAATATTTGCATACATATCTTTAGGTTTATCTATTTATATGTAATATAAAGAATGGAGAGCGTCAAGAATGGTAATATTCAACAATCAAGGTTGTTTTTAGTGAGCATCAAAATAAGTCAAACCCTTAAGCATGTGTTTACAACAAACTGGGGTGAACATAACTCAGATTATTTTGAGATGTGCACATGAATATTTTTATAACCGCATACAAAGTGCGATATAGATTATTGCCGTTTGATTCTGAAAACAGATAGATTTATAGATAGATGATGGATTATTGTGAATTATCTAGAAGTGTTTAGTGGCCATCTACAGTCATGGGTCAACAAGACCTGATCCTTGATATGCAATTTAACCCCTTCTAGAGATGTCATTCTTCAATACAGAAGACCAGTATGACTCATCCAACTGGTCAAATGTAATTATGTGCAAGAGGATGTTTCATACTCTGTGGCATATGAGAGTCTGTGAGAGTTATGGGAGTGTTAACTAGGTGAGAATGGACATTCAAGCATCAGCCACAACAAACTGATGTTTCCTTGTCACCTTAACTGAGATTTTTAAGACATAAGATTTCTAATGTTTTCCAGATTGCTGTGTCGCCCAGCTTTGTTTCATTCACAAATAAATTGTCATTAGCATTAGATTGTCACCTACTGGCTATTATTGATTTTTGTTGTGGTTTTTTAATGGATACAATTTTGATGTCAGTAAGATTTGAAAGATGTCTCTTATGTGCATCAAGGCTGCATTTATTTGATCAAAAATTCAGTAAAAACAGCAATATTGTGAAATATTAGTAAAATTTAAAAGAACTGTTTTTTATTTAATATATTTTAAAATCACTGTAATAGCAAAGCTACATTTCCAGCATAATTTCTTCAGTGCCATCCTTTAGAAATCATTCTTATATGCTGATTTTGATGCTAAAGAAACATTTATGATTATCAATGCTGAAAACAACTTTTTAATGTTTTGTGGAAACCTTGATAATTATTTTCAGTATTCTTTAATGAATAGAACATTCAAAAGAACAGCATTTATTTGAGATGGAATTTGTCTGTAACAATGTAAAAGGTCTTTACTCACTTTTGGTCAGTTTAATGAATCCTTGATGAATACAAAAAAAAAACAGTCATACTGACCCCAAAATTTATAACAGTAGTGTGTGTAATTAAAGGTTTAGCCTGTATAGCATAAGTTAAAACGATTGGGCATGAAAATCTTTAACAAATGATGGAACTTTTTTGTCTTTTCCTCTAAACTGTCATATAGATTCAGAAGACTTGGATTCGAGCATGAATCAAATGGACTACTTCACTGTAAAACATTTTTATTTTAACTTAAAAAAGTAAGTATTTGTGCTGCCTTAATGTTTTAAGTTTAGTCAACTTGTGACAACTTGGATATTTGAGTTGACTAAACTTAAAATATTAAGGCAAGTTGTCACTACTTGACTAAACTTAAAATTTTGAGGCAGCACAAATACCTTAAGTTGAAACAATAATTTTTTGTAATTTTTGGAGCTTGACTATGTCACAATCTCTTATTGTTTCAATTTCATGTTCATGTACTTTTATGCTGTGTCCGAAATCGCCCACTATACCCTCATTATCTATTCTCTACATTATTCCACTGGGGGTGGGAAAGCAGAGTGAAAATTCTTCTAAACTTCTCCATTTGTGCACGTTGCATATGAGTTTGGTAAAACATGGGGTGAATAAATGTTGATTTTAACAATGCAACTAAATTATAGACAGGCAACCAAGCAGTGAGGTCTCTATTTACGTATATAAATGGCTCAAAGTAAATTAAATAAACGTATAAATAGCTCAAAGTATTTCACATAAGCTCTGCTCTGATAGCACTACACAATTAATGATGCAAATAATGATGTCTGATTTTTTTGCTAGTGGAATTTCCACTTGTAAGCTCTTCAGATGTCTGGTAGAGTGTTTCATCTCTGAACCCTTGGGGCAGAAAGGAGTTTCTGTGTGCTCATTTAACCCACAGTGCATTATGCAAGTTTATTCAATTCTTTGAAGGGAGAATATGACTAGTTACAAGATTACAAGAAGTCTGAGATCAAGTGACAAAAATCTGTTGTTAGTCCCTCATTCCAGACTTCAACGCAGAGGGGATCGAGCATTTTCTGTGGCTGGGTCTCGGCTGTGGAATAATCTGCCCATAGAAGTTAGGACCGCCTCTTCCGTGATCTCTTTTAAGTCATTTTTAAAAATGCACTTGTTTTCTTTGGCCTATAAATAAGGTTGTTTTACTTTTATTATTTTTCCTTTGAGTATGATGCTGTTTTTTCTATTTATCTAAGTCTGATACTGCCATTTCTGTTTATTATTGTTTATTATATACTGCTTTTGCGACTCCTGTTTAAGGCTGTTCTTAGCTTTGTTGTACACTGTGTTGTACTGTTATGCACAATATTAATGTCTTTTAATTTTGTAGTTCTGTAAAGCACTTTGGTCAGTCGGTGGCTGTTATAAAATGTGCTATATAAATAAAATGAACTTGAACTTGAACTAGTTACAACGATTCCTCTGTCTAAAACATAGAGATTACGCAACATCAGCTATTAATAAATTAATAAACTTGCTTAAAACTTAGCAGACAGCTGACATTTCTGCAGGTAAGATTGTTTAAGAGGCATGTCAAGCCTTTAATTTTATAAGGTTGTAATAAAGTCACATGGGACTTTGTAGCATTTGAATAATAAATCAACGTGTCATTTAGTTCATAATCATAATATTCTTGTGTTGCACAAAGCAAAATGTCTATGTCAAGCCAGAGACAAGTTAAATTTAAAGCACTGATTTGTGAGGTTTATTTCAAGTGTTAGAAAGAGAGAGTAATCTTTAGTCTAGTAGCCTATATATAGCCTATTTTAGAAAGCATTGTGTTTATGTTCAAATTTTGTGTCACATGGCTCAGTGGTGAATGTTCAAAAATGTGGTTTGGAAATTCAGCTGTGGGGATGTAATTTTAGTGTGTAGTTTAGTGCCACATTTCCTGTTGCTTGTGTTATGCATCAGATCCTAGATACAGGGCGGCAGTCCGGAGACAGACCTTGGCGTGTGTTATGTAAGCAAAATAACTTTTGTAAACCGGTGTCTGGATAATGTTTACTTTACTACTGTAATCAATTCACTCTGGCTTTGGATGTTTGACCAAACCATGCAGCTCTGTAGCTTTGTTTCCATTACAAAATAGCTTCTGTCACAGGCATAAAGTTTTTCTTACATCTTTGGAACACTGCAGGAGACATTTTGAATTATGTCTGATCTTTTCCATGCAATGACAAAAATGGGAACTGAGGCTTTAGGCTTTAAATAAGCCATATATGAAATTGGGGACATTCTTTAAGGAACAGACCAAAATTTAAGTCTTTATTAATTTAATTTGACCAGTAAAAAAAGTCTCCCTTTGTGTTCTACAGAAGTAGGAAAGTCATACAAGTATGCCATGAGATTTTTGGGTGAATGATCACTCTAAATTTAATACACTGTCACTTCTTTTGTGTGTGTGGACTAGAAGGAAAAAAAAAACTGATCGCTTCAGCTATTTCATGATGGAACCATTGATCTAGGTCCTAGAAAACACAAAATCCACCTCTGTAAATACAATGCTGTCTCGACACATTGATTCCAGCTGTTGCCATGCCAGTGTGTAAAATGTGGATTAATTGCAGCTTTTCATTCTCTGATTTGCATATTCCTCTATAAAGGGGAGTGAGCAGCTTTTCTCATTGCTGATGGAACTGGATGAAACCCAGACAAGAGAAAAGGGTGATCTGTCTCTTTCATTCATATACAACAAATACACACACACACACACACACACACACACACACACACACACACACACACACACACACACACACACACACACACGTATGTTGGGTTTCCATATGTTTTATGGGGACATTCCACAGATATAATGATTTTATACTGTACAAACTGTATATTCTATCCACCTACTCTAATCCTAACCATCACAGAAAACTTTCTGAATTTTTAGAATATCAAAAAACAAAATTAGTGTGATATACTGTATAAGATGTTTTCCTCATGGGGACTAAAAATTTTAAAAATGTACTAAAAAAAGTACAAGGATTTCGGATATTGCCATAGATGTGGGGACATTTTGTCCCCGTACCTGAATCGCACACACACCCACTTTTTTGCTTTTGCTTGTAGTTGTCCATCGAATCCGATGATGACATCCACTTCTGTCTTTTAATGGAGTTTTCTGATGGCTGAATAGTCCAGCAGAGCGCTGGCCTTGTTGTAGCTAGCCCTAATCCTTATGACATGCCCCAACCAGCGCAGTTGGTGCTGGGTGATTGTGGCCTCAATACTCTTGCAACCTGTTCTCCTGAGGATCTCAGTGTGAGGCACTCTGTCATTCCCAGTATGCGCTGGAGACAGCAGATGTGGAAGTGTTCCAGGGACTTGATGTGGCGGCTGTAAGTAACCCAGGCTTCACAGCTGTAGAGGAGGGTGGTGATGCAGACCGCTTGGTAGACGCCGATTTTTGTGTTGAGACGAACATTCTTATTCTGAAAAACCCTCCGCCGGAGTCTTCCAAAGGCTGCTGATGCTTGTTTGATTCTGTTCTGGACCTCATTGTCAATGCTATTGTCTTCAGAGATAATGCTGCCCAGGTATTTGAATGATGGAACAACTGACAGTTTTTCATCTGCAACAGAGAAGATGGGTGGTGCGGGTGGGATGTTTGCACTCCACTGGCTGATTACCACTGTTTTGGCAGTGTTGATGGTCAACCCCATCCTGCTATATGCCCTCACTGCTGCATCTAAGATGGAGAGTGAGATACGAGAGCGCAGTCATCGGCATACTGCAGCTCAAGTATCCTCACTTTGTGCAGTTTGGTGGTTGCCTGAAGTCTCCTGATATTAAAGAGGTTACCATCCAGCCTGTATGCTACTGTCACCCCACTGTTGTCTTCAATCTCCTTATGGAGAAGCTGGGTGACACATATGAGGAAGATGTCGAAAAGCACTGGTGCCAGTACTGACCCTTGCCTTACAATTTGTGCAGAGATACCCTCCCTCATTTAGCAGTTCTGCAGGAATATTGTTAGAGCCAGGAGATTTGTTGAACTTCAGGGAGTGGATAGCTGACAGAACTTCCAGGAAAGTTGGAGGATGGTTAAGGTTGTCAATAGGGGGAAACTCAGGCAGTTCATCCAGGATGGTATAGACTGCATAAGAGTCCTGATTTAGGAGGGTGTTAAAGTGTTCAGCCCACCTCTCCAGGATGCTATTCTGGTCTTTCAGGACTTTGAGCCCATCTACTGTTTTCAGGGGAGTGATGCAGTGACTTATTGGGCCGTAAATTGATTTGGCTGCATTGTAAAAGTTGTGCATATCATTTCTGTCAGCGTATGACTGAATTTCATGTGCCTTCTCCATCCACCAATTTTTCTGTAAGTTCCGCAGAGTTCTCTGGACTTCCCCACAATCTTTTTGCCATTGCTTTCTGGCGGTGCTGGATACGTTTTTTTTAGGCTTTTCTGATGTTCCTTGTGCATGTTGCTTAGTTGCTTAGTTTATGGATGGACTCTGAGTTGTTATCAAACAAAGTTGTCATCTTGATGGTTCTTGCTCTTATAGCCGATTGTTTGGGCTGCTGCTTCATGTAGGGCTGTAATAATAGAGGTCCACTGCTGTTCTGTGGCATTTCCACCCCTCAGGATGAGTTCTAACTCCCCTAGTTTCTCAGCCAGGGAGCGACAAAACTCATTCCTTACAGTGGTACCCTCCAGGCGGACACAATCTAAATGCCTCCTACTGGGTCCATGTTTTGGCATGGGGGGCCATTTCGCATTTCGCATTTCCATGAGGACCCTGGTCATGATCATGCGGTGATCTGTCCAGCATTCCGCACCTCTCATGGCCCGGGTTATGAGAACATCTCTGATGTCACAACGTCTCAAGATGACAATCAATCAGGTGCCAATGTTTGGAACGTGGGTGCATCCATGATGTTTTAGATGGTCTTTTGGTGGAAGATGGTGTTGGTTATGGTCAGGTTGTACTCAGACCTGACCAATCCCGTGCCTGCCAAGTACTCCTTTCCATATCCCATTATTCTGCCCAACACAAGCGTTGAAGTCCCCAAGCAGGAAGATCTTGTCGTTCTTGGGAATCTGGTGGAGAGCTTCATCCAGAGTCTGGTCAAAGGAGTCTTTAGACTCACTATCAGATGTTGGAGTTGGAGCATACACACTTAGGAGTGTGGCATAGCGGTTCTTCACCACGGGAATACGGAGGGTCATCAGTCTTTTACTGATACCCACTGGTGTTTCAGTGAGTCTTGGCAGTAGTCTGTTCTTAATGGCCAGTCCCACACCATGCAGATGTTGTCCACCTGGGGGACAGCCTTTCCAGTAGAAGGTGTAGCCCATGCCCTCCTCTGTTAGAGACCCCTTATCAAGGAGCCTGTTTTCACTCAGGGCAGCATATCGTAGCGGCTCAGCTAAGCTGCAACCAGGGCTATCCTTCTTTGGGTTCTTATGTTCCATGTTGCCAGTTCAAGGTTGTAGGATTTGTTTATTTTGTTTTGACCGCAGAAGTGGAATGACCTGACAGGCGCGGTATCCTGTCCAGGTTTGAGTTAAGTCGGCATTTTTTAGGCCACCTTTTCTAGACCCTTCCTCAGTTTGAGGTGAGCATTGCAGTCCCTGCCGAGAACACTCAGCCCCAGCTGTTAGCGACCATATACCTTGAACCTAGCTCTGTTTAGGCCCACCTATTGCGCGCCGCCAGCGCATTGCTTTCCTTTTGCGGTGTGCTCCCTTACGCCTGTTTCACACATACTCCGTGTGCAGTGCGTATGCGGTGCGTGTTGCGGTGCGTATGCGGTACAGGAGTAGCACGCGCTAAAGTGCTTTCACATATGCTGCGTTTGAATTGCGCAACTGATTTGCGGCTGTACCACAAACCCATTTACTCACTATTTGTATTTCAAATCCAAAAGTTATCAGCTGCTTTTATTTTAAAAAAGTTTTCTCACTCTCTTTGTACACATACACTCTTTAATAGACGTATCCATGTTTAAAAACAATGTAAACAACGTATTATTCAATGCATTACTTCTATATATAATATATTAAGTTGCTCAAGCAAGTGGTAATATATTGAACCATGTAGCCTACTTATATTAAAATCGCAAACATTTTAAATTAAAACTTAAAATTGACAAAAACAGCAGACTCATACCTTTTCTTTTGCATAATTTAAATCTTTATACAGTAAATCTTGCATAACAAAGAACTTTTTTTTCCACCTCCACAAATGAGACGAGTGTCGTTCATTATGTCGCCTTGTTGAAGTAACTTGTAGTTTTCCTTGTTTTACCCCGGTCTAAGTAAAAAGATGACTGTGAAAATAGTAGTATTTAATTAAATGCATTTATGGTGAGATTACTACATTTTATTGAATTAAATGCATTTATGATGAAATTACTAAATTTTCATATCAATTTGTGTTCATTTTGATCGAACTATGCGCTGTCACTTTAATTCACAGCGTGCAGTACAGCAAAAATAGACTCGGTGCGTAAACGATCATTGCACTGCTGTATACGCACCGCACCTGGAACGGATTGCCAGACTGCACCTGCGTGCAGTGAGAAAGCACTAACCTGTTAACATGGGTACGGAAAAAAATACGCACTGCAAACGGAGTATGTGTGAAACGGGCGTTAGCCTTGCCTCAAGAGGCAAACCCACATGGCAGTGGGGCTATTTGCCCATAGCTGGGGCAGTGGTTGATGGGTGTCAAGGCGTGTCCCCCGTATGGTGGGCCTGCACATAACATCTCTTGGGCCCACTGCTGCTCCTAGATCCCCTGCAGTTTAGCCTGGGACTACGAGGTACCCAGTTACCATGTGTGGCCGCGAGGAGGCACTGCAAGAGTCTTGGTGGTGGAGAGGCTGTGTACTGGTGGAGGAGACTTACGTACTAGGCTCCTCTTTTCACCTCTTTTCAGTGTGTGAGAGAGTGAACTCACAGGGTGTGTGTGAAGCGTCTTTTTTTAATTTTTCAGTTTGTGATGATAATGGCGACAGATCCGAGGAGGAAAAAAATCACTTTAATTTAATTAAGTTCCTTTGTGGATTTTATTCCTTTGTTTTGAAGTGTCTTGTTTCGAACAAAGCACATTAGGATTGTTTTTTGTCTTTTTATTGTGCATCCCATTTGATGTGTGAAAAATGTCAGCCTTTGATATTTGAAAATTAGATTTGTTTTTATTGCCTTTTCTTTCTCACCTTCAGAAGAGAATTTTCTGAAGGAATTATAAACATTTATATCAGTCTAGATGTTCATATTTTGATATTACTTTTATATTCTCGCAGCCTATTTTCCTCCACAACACATTTCCTCTAACATATAAGTTAATGTAGTTAATTTAAATTCCAGATGGCCCTTGCTAAAGCACCATGCTTTAAATACTGCTTCCCCAGTCTTAACTAGCTTAACCATCAAGACGTCTTTTTTAAATCTTAAAGTCGGCATGAAACATATGTTGTGATTGTGTGTTTTTTCCTATTGTGACATATCTGAGTGAAACGGCTTCTCAAACAAGAAAAAGATTAGGGTGGGATTTGATTTTGTCCATCGGAAATTGATTGGATGGTTGTGGTTTGCTATTGGTCGATCTCTTGTGAATGACAGGTCGCACGAGTAAACGTCATCAGAGAAGAGAAGAGATGTCACTGCAAGAGGGAGGGGAAGTTATGTTGATTAAAGATGATGAGAGCACATGAAATTTTAAAAATAATAATAATGGTGTGCACAAATAAACCATTTATAATAAATACTGCAATATTAAAATAGTTGATTTAATGGTGACCAGGATAAACTGAACAAGCATGGCAGTTAATCCGGTTTTAAACGCCTTTTCAGAGGTAGAGCTCTTTGTATAACGATTGATACATAAACAATTAATCTGTCAGACTAACTGAAGTGCTCTTTCTGAAAGCTAAATAGCTGACATTTAGAGAGGCTCAAACACCTGTCTAGTCTCAGTCAGTGTGGGCAGCACTTTCTTCTGGACAGAGATAAATCTGTCTCTATGCTAGGCGTGGGTTTACCTGTTCCTATAGGAGAGAGGTACTTCTGAAGCACATCTCATCCTTTCTCATTCCCACAGATGGAGTGGGTGGTTCACCTCAACAAAATAGATGCAATTTGCATTTTTATAGTGTTTGTAAGATATTTCTTACAGTTACCACTGTAAGGAATGAATGATCGTTTAGTTCTCCATGTGGTAATTTATTGTGACAACACTGCAGAAGATTCTTTCCTAAGGTAGACTCAGTAATTAATATTGGTTCATAGTAATTTATGGAATCAGATCTCCTATCATCAATGTGCATTTTTGTGATAAATGATGTTGACCATTTGATTAAACATTAGTTTTGAGACTGAGAAGACAGATAGCTGATGGGCTTTGTTGTCATTAGATTGTCAGGGACAGATAAAGCAGATCCCTGGACTTTGTGTGACTAAAATAACTTTTTGTTTGTAGAAGTCAAAATCTTTCAAACAAAATTACTATGCCTGTTGTTGTTAGCACTGACTATTATATTATATCACATCACATTACATTACATTATATAGCTATTTGCTAAATTCTTTGGTCTTGGTGTCCGACATTTGTGCTTATAGAGCTATACCTATATTTTCTTTGGTTGAGTAAATCGGCAGCTTACATGTTTTTCTCTAAGACTTTGAACTTCTCCTCATGGAACATCTTTCTATATTCTGTTCTGTTCCTCAGATAGTTGGTGTAGGAGTTTGTGTGTCCCAGAGTTTCATCATTCACCCTCTAACCACGTAGTGAGACATTTCACTTCTCCACACAGTCTCAGATCCCCAATGTGTGAACTCTGAGCACTTACACTTCAGGCCGTGTCATTTCCTGTTTGATATGTGAAAGGGTGTTACTGCAGCTATAGTCACCAATGACTGGTCTATGACTGAGAAAAACAGATAATCTATAGTGTTTGCATCTGATATTGTAACAGATGTAAATGACACAAAGTTCTGGAAAACAACATGTATAATTATCCGTTTAATGCAAACAGTGTAACAAGACCAAAGCATTTTCCCCTTACAATTATAGGAAATCTCAAAGCTGTAAAGTTCAGAATGTGGGAGAGCAAAATACAGCAGCAACTGTTTTTTAATCATCTGCTAGTTTATTTTACAGTGCGGTCTCTGGGTAGCATCATCTGAAAGGAATCTCCTGCTGCAGGTTGTTTTATGATTCAATCATTCAAACAGATGAGAGTATCTCAGGAACAAGAAGAGAGATTTTGAAGGTTCAGTTATGTAATATACCATTTCAATCATGTTTATGGATAGAGCAACTTCAGCATAATGTTGTATGCTATAAAATGGTGACAAGCTTGTTTTAGTCCCCCTGTGGTGAAAATCTAAATTTTAATGTTGTTTGTCTATGTGGTGTTTTTTTTAAAATATGCTTTAAAGACAAACCATGTGCAAATTCATAATTCAACACCATTGCGGAGTATTTTCTCCTTAAAACTGCAGTGAACCAAAGACAGTCTCAAAAACGCTGTTTGAAATTGCTGGTGTTTCTGATGTCACAAAACAGCCTACCTTGCAACCAATCATGTCAACATGTGATCGTCAGCGAGTGGATCTCTTAGTTGGTGTGAGTGTGTTGAGGCGGGGGGCTAATTAACAATAATTTTATTTGAAAGATTTTGACTTCTACAAACAAAAAGTTATTTTAGTCACACAAAGTCTAGGGATCTGCTTTATCTATCCCTGCCAATCTAATGACAACAAAGCCCATCAGCAATCTGTCTTCTCAGTCTCAAAACTAATGTTTAATCAAATGGTCAACATCATTTATCACACAAATGCACATTGCTGATACGAGATCTGATTCCATCAGACAAAAAAGGGAAAAAAAACGTTAACAAAGAGATAAACTCTCAGAATAATACAAAAATATAAACACTGAAAAAAACAAACTCAATTAATTATTAATGTTTAACAATGTTTAACGAAGAATCAAACAGAAGAACAATCTCCCCCTCACACATGAGAACAATTAACTGTGCCTTCTATTGGCGGGAAAGAGATATTCAAACATGGTGGCAGCTGTGACCGGGTTTTGTCTGTTTGATATGGGAAAATGTTCCAGTACGCAAGATTGACAATTTATATTTTGCAAGTGGTTAATTGAAAACCATAAACGTTTAACGTGGTAACCGGTCTTGTTTGAGTTCTTAACACAATACATAAATCAACATAGTGAAATTAAAGACTCTATAAATGTTAAACTAAAGAAAAAGGACATGGTGAGGACAGGAACAACACTGAACCAGCTTCCAGAAGAGATCAGATGTGCTCCTACAGTAGTCACTTTCAAATCCAGACTCAAAACACATCTGTTTACCTGAGCATTTACTGAATGAGCACTGTGCCACTGCTCGTCCAACTGTTTGTACTGTATTTTATTTATTCTAAACTGTTTTAATTATTCTTATTTCTTTTGATTATTTTAATGTATTTATTCTTAACTGCTTTAATTACTCTTATTTCTTTTGATTATTTTAATTTCTTCTAAGTAAAGCACTTTGAATTACCATTGTGTATGAAATGTGCTATATAAATAAACTTGCCTTGCCTTGCCTAAATAATACACAATCAGTGAGACACACATAACACATGGTAACTGGTGTTTTGGCAAAACAGATCATGTGTTACTATGCATACATCCAATTTTCATACTAACATCATGTGTTCTCAGTCCAGTGTCATAATAAGAGTTCTTTTACAAAATAAGAGTCTCTAGTCACAGAGCCTCACTGTGACGCCACATAATTCTCTCCCTCACGGTATGACCCCACTGGAGCGTCTCAGTCGTATTTCGAGGTATAAACTCAACCTCTAAGAGTGAATTATTTCCTATAAATCGTGCAGCAAAAAACTACTTTCTCTGCCTACCCATTTACAGTAGCCCCTGATAAATTTACATATTTAGGTGTAGTTGTTTCAAGAAATATCTCTGAGCTGTTTAAGCTCAACTTTACTCCCCTCTTGGAACAAACTGATATCCCACGAAAAATGGTCGAAGCTTCCCATCTCTCTGGTTGGTAGGATCAATGTAATAAAAATGAATACGCTCCCTAAGTTTTTATACTTGTTCCAAACTATATATATTTATGGAATTCCGTCCAGATTTGGGCCCAAATTCACAAATATTTTGGATGGCAGAGGGGTTCAATCTGTGCCCCAGTTGCCAGAAATCATAGATTCACTCAGCCTCTTAATGACCTGCTATTCTTGCTTTGGCAAGAAAAGGGTATCTTAACATTTTAAAGATCTTTTTGCTGATGGCAACTTCTTGTCTTTTGTGCAATTAGAATCTCACTTTAAAATATCTAAAGCCCACTTTTTCAGATATCTACAGGTAAATTTCACACGTAAGAATTTTATTTATTTTCCTTCCCTTCCTTATCCAAACCCTATTGATCAACTTTTTCCTGACGACCCAGAGCAAAGAAGCACCATCTTATATTTAAAACTTACATCTTTATTATCCACTTCTGTTAATGCACAAAGAGATTCCTGGCAACTGGACTTTAATATCTGCCTGACGGACGAGGTCTGAGATGAGGCTAAATATAGAATCCAAGGCTCTTCTATATCTGTGCAAGACACAGCCTTATTCAATTCAAAGTGGTACATAGACTTTATCTATCTAAGGCAAAGCTGGGAAAGATGTATTCCTCTGTTGTCTCCACCTGTACAAGATGTAAGCAATCCCAATACATTAGCCAATAGCCCATGTGTTGGTTATGTCCTTGTCTGTCTGTTTTTTTTGGATGTAGATTTTTGTATCTTATTCTAGAACATTTAGTAAAGATGTTTGTGCAAATCCTTTAACTGCCATCTTTGGCATTTGGAATTGGACTGTATAGCCTTTACTTCTTTGTTGGCAAGAAGCTTAATTTGACTTAATTGTAAACAGTTCTTTCACCCTTCTTTTAAACAGTGTGCCAGAGATGTTTTACAATTCCTAAGTTTAGAAAAAATAAGACTTAATTTTAAGGGGCTCCAGATCTAAGTTCACCGTCATGTGGCGTCCTTTCATAAATTATCTTCAAAACCAATTATAAACTGTAAGTGGAAGAACTGATGCTGGTGTCAGCTTTTGCTTATGATTTACTGATGTTATTCTTTCTTTTTTCTTTATATGTATACAATGTAAAAGCACAATGTCTGTATGTATGCTGTGTTGTTGGGTGTGTTGGTGAGTGATTATGTTTGTTGCTGATTGTTGTTTAAAATAAAAAATGGAAGAAAAAAAAGAAAAAAAAAGTTCTATTCCCCTATGGGGAAGATGAGATTTTTACTTGCATAATCTAACTGTTGCACTCTAAAGTCATATCTCTCGTATCACACAACTGTCGTGAAAATCAGCTCAGAGGACTTCGTGATTAATATATTCAGTTGCAGTTCATCTTGTTGTTGGGATGATTTTTTTGTACATTTAATGGACTATGGCAGAAGCTTTAAGATAATGTAGGTAGAATTCTAAAATAATTGTAACAAATACATTTTTCATTTCCATTTATTTCTTTATTTAGTGTTGTAATAAGTGGGATAGTGTAGCTAACTATAATTTACTATGCCTTATTGATAGATTTCTATTTCGTTTAGTATTGCTGTCTTGTCTTGCTCACATCATAGGAAATAGTTTCATCCTTGTAAAGCCGCTGTTGTTAGACAGAGAACCTTTGACATTGTACTTTCCTGCTTACACTGCCTGGTGGTGAGGTTGCTTAAAAACAAACCACCTTCATTTTATAAATCAAAACTTCTGACCTGGCCACTGCAGTAGCCTAAAATTCATATACATCTGTAGATAAGTCTGTATTTAGATATTCTTTGTTGAAAATAATAAAGCATTCCTAATGTTTCATAATAAGTGGTAATGTGCAGCATGGCTCTTGTTCCCACATCACTGCGGTCTACGAAGAGCCAACAAAACTGTTAAACAGACAGTAAACCAAATCAGTTTCATGAGGACTGATCTGCATGCCACTGATCTGTTCCCTCAATGATCATTCAGATGCCATTACACTACTTGTTTAAAAACAACATGCAGTCCTTAAGATTACATAAGGAAATAGGGCTCAATTTGAAGGACGACTAAGACCATTGACCTTTTGAACCAAGTAAACATTTGGTTTCCTGTAAAGTAGAGAACGTTGTTGTTAATTATGCTGACGTGAATGTCACCATGGTATAAAATTGGAAGTGTCAGTTTTGGTCATGTTTTGCACTATATGCCATTGGTTTCCAATTATATATGGTTTCTAAAGAAAAAAAAAATCAACTCACTAAAATTGAAGTGATAACCTGCACTCATTGCACTGAATTTCAACCATTCAGAATTTCATTACTGATTAAAAGTCGAAACGCTGATACAGTAGATTAGTAATCATCACTGGAGAATGGAAATGGTCAGGTAGAGTATTCCATGAACAATGACAATCTGATTCATCTGCTGCTCATTAGGCTGCTGTTTGGGCAGTTTGCTTGTGGTCAAATACTGTTTAGTTTGCCTGAGTTGCATGTACAGAGTCATGGTGAAATTAATTCAGGCGGTGGTTGTTTTATTAATTGGACAGTTAACGCTTTCATTACCTTTGTTGTTCAGAACAGCAATTTAAAACCAGCAGATGTAAACAGAGGAGATTGAATTATCCAATCTTACATGAAAATTTAACTAGAATGAGGTTAAAACTAATGGTTGTATTGAGTTTTATTGTATTTTCAATTGCAAGCTTATATACATAATATCCATAACAATCCAATTTCCTGTTTTTACATGTGACTTAGTTAAAAATCGATGTATTTTTCTTCTTTTAATACAATGTTTTGTGATGTAAAGGCAGTGGGGAATTTTCCACTTTTTATTACAGCGCCATCTAGCGGCACTTCGTTTTTTTTAATCCTAAATTAAACTTTCTTTTTCTTGGTTTTGTATAAAATAGAGCTATCCTGGATGAAGATGATAGTATGTATGCTTTATGGGTTTATTAGATTACATTTTGTTTCATATCATTAAAACGGGTGCATTAGAATAGGGTTTTTCTATAAATAATGACTTGTAATCGGTTGCATACCTGTAAAGTGGCACAAGGGGGCAGTTCAGACCTATATAGAGTAAAATCAAATTGCACACCTGATTTGTACAAGAGGGACAATGGAGAGGTTACATTTTTTGTCCATGTATTGTTGCATTTATGTTTGCATGCCCCGAATCTTTTTCTTACAAATTTATAGCAAATATAGACCTGGGGCCGGTTGCATAAAACTCTAAGACTAGTCTTACAAGTTAACCATCGATTTTTTTTTCCTTTAAAGTGACTGAGCATTGCAGCCAAACTAATGTCCCATTTTAAAAACAAAGCCTTACAAGGCAACAAAATATAAAATAAAAAAGAATGGCAGACATCTGGCCAAAGTGGCAAAGATAGAAGTCTTTGTCATTATACAAAGATACACATTACATACACAACATATAATATGCAAATGAAATAAACGGTGCTTCATTTTTTCAGCTACAGTAGGTGTATTTAACAGAAACATTCAAGAAAGAAAGAAAAAGTTAAAAAATTAAAATGAATAGTTCCCCCCAAAATGAAAATTGTCATCATTTACTCTCTCAAGTTGTTTTAAACCCAAATAAGTTTCTTTCTTCTGTTAAAAATAAAAGGACAGTCAACCAATAAGAATGACACATAAGACTAGGGGAGCACAAGACATAATTACATCGTGGCAAGGGAAACACATGACAAACAGGAAACATGAGCATTTCAAAATAATAGACATGAAACATGAACATTAACAAAACCCAAAACTAAATGTGACAATATTATTAGAAATTTAAAAAAAAATTCTATTTGAATATATTTATATAATGTAAAAATGTAATTTATTCCTGTGATGGCAAAGCGGAATATTTAGCATCTATTACTCCAGTCGTCAGTGTCACATGATCCTTCAGAAATGCTGATTTGGTGCTTAAGAAACATTTTTGTGGAAACTGTTTCTTCTTTTTTTTTTTTTTACAGGATTCTTTGATGAATATAAAGAGCAAGAACAGCATTTATTTGAAATTTATTTGTTAAAGCTAAACGCCTTTACCATCACTTTTGATAAAATTATTGCATTCTTGGTAAATAAAAGTAATTACTTTAAAAAAAATATCTTATTGACCCCAAACTTTTGAACGGTGGTGTGGATCTAAAACAGACACTACATTGGCCAATAACTGTGCCACCTGGCCAAACACCTCAATGGTTAATTGTGAACACTTCAATCAGAATGTAAGCAGTATGAAAAGACCACAGGTGAGCACCTTTTTTACAACAACAATGGAATTATTACTATAATAATTATTTTTCTAGAATACTTTTTTTTCTATATATTTTTCTGCAATTTTCTTTTTCAGTTGACTGTTTTTTGTGAGAATATTTTTGTTCAGTCCATTGTAAATATATCTGCTGTGCATTAGTTGCACTGACATAAAAATGTTTCAACAGCATATATGTGTGTATCTGCAAATATTTCTGTACATGTGAACAATCTGAAGAATTTTCTACAATTTTTCTACAATCAAACTGTTTCAGTATTATGGCAAAGCATACTGAAGATAAGAGTGCTTTCCAATATGCCCAACAGTGTGTAGTTGGTTAGACAAAATTCTGGTAATATGAATAAAGTGTGTACCATTTCGTGCAAAAGTTTGATTTTGATAATGCTATATAGTTTTGGTTGCAGTGCTTCATTTTGCAGGATATATGAGGTATTTTGGAGTTTGGGTGTGTGGTTTTGTGAATTGTGTTAAGTATTTTGATAAAACCAGCCCTAGTTTGCAAAATTGTGTGTTAGCAATTGGAAAAAAACTGTATAGGTTTTTCGGACTGTGTAATACTCTATTCACAACCACAAACGATTACAGTAAAAAAAAAATGGTTTGGTTTCAATCTTGCTTTCGTATTTACCGTGAATTTTTAACTCTCTCTGCCAAATACTTTCAATCTTGTACAGAAATGTACACAAGCTCCTGAAAGAAGAGCTTTAGGTTTTGAATAACTGTGTATGATATATCCAAAATATAATAATATGGCAAATACAACCTAAGACAAATGTTTGCCTTTGAGATGTGTTTGTGATATTTTAAATGCAGTGCTTCATTTTGCAAGAGATGTGAGGCAATTAGAATTTTGTGTGTGCAATTCTTGGATTTGTGTAAGTTTTGAAAAAGAGGCAAGGTTTTGAAAATTTGTGTAAAGAGTTGAAAAACTGTAATGCTTTTTACCATTTGGTAGGCTTCCAGTCGAATAACATTCTCATAAGTTACTTTTTCAAGAACACATTAGTCATGGAGCAGGATTGAGAACTGAGGAAATCTCTCTGACTTGACTTTCTGTCAACGGATACCCGGGAATGCACGGTCATATGTTAACAAACCAGACTTACATTAACCTGACATGATTAGCCCTGGCTAAAAAGTTATTGCCAGTGGTTTAAATGGGAGTTTATGTTGATTCTGAAACAGTGAATTTGAGTTGAAGGTGTAAGGTGTTCTGAATAGTTCCGTACAACATGAGACGGTAATAATGCCGGTTCATCCATTCAACATAAAAAAAATTTAATAAAGAAAAAAAATCAATCCCTCGAGGGGATTGTATGGCAAGAACAGTATTAGTTAGATCGTCATCTGCTTGGAATAAATTGGATTTAAAAACAAGGCATATATCCAACATATGTAATTTTAAGAAGACTCTAAAACAGATTACAATTAATAGTATTATATCAGTTAATTTGTGACTGTTTATAGGTACTGATATTGTCAAATGCTGTATGAGTGTGAATGTGGATATGTGGATAAATGTATACATGTGGTAATGTTATACGAATGTTATATTTATGCATGTTATATTTGTGCATTTTAACTGTACATATGTTTTAGTACTTTTATGGGCCCCAGGAATACTAGCAACCACATTGTGGAAACTAATGGGGATCCACATAAATAAACAAATAAACAAATAAATCCCTCGAGGCAGATATTTTGGACTGATAGTGTCATACCTGCTGTTAAGTCTAGTGGAAAAAGCTTAACTTTTGGAACATTTGAGAAGCTCAATGAAAGATTAATGTTGCACTTAATTAACGCCAAGCAGGGAACAGTGAAAATATTTTTGTCAACCCCAAAACAAAGAAGCATTAGCTGCCATTGATGTTAACCTTTAGCAGGCAGTTTGACAGGACTCTGAAATAATGACATTATTGCCAGAGTATTGCTTCTCTGTGCTCTTCGTATTGAAACTGTTATGAATGTCATACAGTATATCGTTACATATAGACTCATTTGTGGGATTAAGAAACATAAATCAGACACCTTCTCTTTTTAAACAGATGCAGTGTACAATAGTATGTCGAATACAGTGTTATTTACTCTTCATTCACTTACAGACATTGGTTGCTCTGTAAATACACTTGTATTCATATCTTCTGCATAAGGGATGATGGCATTTGCAAAATGTAACAAGAAAAAAAACATTTTACAGGGAAGCAAAAAAACACGCTATTATACAATGTGAAATAAATCAATTGAAATCAAATATGTATGTGTTAAAAGACCTTGTAGGCTTTCAAAACGCTATAATACGAAACATATTTCTGCTAAAACCTTTTCTTGGCAGCAGTAGAGAGTGTGTAGACCATGTGCCAGCATGAGGGTCCATCGGGCAGAAATTGTATCATGCTGGGTGTGGATATAGATTTGGCCCAAAGCAGGATTAGAACAAATGACCCCTAATGCACCTTACTGACCACTGAACAGCTGGAGGCCCTGAGAATTATTAACAACTGTTTAAAAGTTTAGGGTCTGAGGGGTTTCTCCTGAGCAAGCTTGTTTAATAACTGAGTAACTTCTGATGTTAATGATCTATGACTAATTTATTTCTAAGCGCCTCTTCCGGCACAACTTTAATATGAATTTATCTTTCTCCTCATTACTATTTCAGCATCAGTTATACTCATCTCATGCAAATGTAGTTTTAGGCCAAATTTGAAAGTTTCAAAACAAGATATCATGTAGATAAATCACATTGGGTATAATATAATAAAAGTGAACCACTTTGATTATGATAACAGTGGAGACAGATTTAACTTTAAAAAACTTTGAAATGTGTGACACGATCATTCAAATATTGTGGAAATTTTGATTATTAAAGACGTTTACAATGTTTCAAAAGATTATTTTACAAAGCACAACTGTTTTCAACATTGATAATATAAAGGAATGTTTCTAAAACAGCAAGTCAGCATATTAGAATGATTTCTGAAGGATCATGTGACACTGAAAATAAAGCTTTGCCATCACAGGAATAAATTACTTTTTTTTTTTAAATATTAAAATAGAAAACAGTAATTTGTATTTAGAAATATTTCACATTATTACTGTTTTAAAAAAAAAACCCCACTGTATTATTGATCAAATAAATGCAGCCATGGTGAGCATAAAAGAATTCTTTCAAATACATAAAAAATAAATCTTACCGACCTCAAAGTTTGGAACGATGGTATCTTTACCTGTAAGTGCATGTAATGGTTGTTTAGACAAGATGCAGATGTAAACGAGCATATGAGTTCTATCTAGCTAAGCCAAGAAGAATGTTGCATCTTTATGGAAAATCACAGACCAACTCGTTAAAGTAATTTTAAAACCATTTTATGTAAACGCATATGAACAATATCTCTTGATTGTAGATCTAAAACTAGCTTCATAATAATAGATGATACTTTCTTTGATTTTTCACTCCAAGTTTTCTCAACCCTTTCCTTATAGACTCGAAGACAAGCCCAGACATCTGCACCGCTGACATATTCTGTTTTGACCTCTGTTTGCCGACCTGAACTCGTCTGCCATAAAATTGCCTTGACATGTTTTTACAACAAGCTTCCCTCTTCCGGATGGAAAGCATGTCCAATCAAAGACAGAGTGCAGTAGTGAACTAAAATAGCAGTAATGAAACACAACCGAGTGCATTTCGAGCAAAAAATAGACCCGATAAGCTCAGCAATTGTTGCAGTGAAAGGCAGAATGACAACTGCGAGGCTAGGCAGCTGAACGTTGAATTCCAAATGGAAAGTCAACAGCATCCAAGAGCACAGCATGTTTTCTGTGATGATCTATATCATGATGTCGTATTCATCGTCGATTCGTCTATTTAATTCTTCTGCTAAGCCATTTTAAATTATAGGCTAATGAATTCAAATGTAAGACAAGACAAGTTTCTGCTTTAATTCTTCAACATTTTATTCCAACACCCAGTTATGAATGATGCAAGGTAATGTTTGTGTGTCATAATTTGTCATAGAAGACAGAACCTGATGCAGAAATATATAGTATTTTCAAACATAAATGTCTTTACTCTCACTTTTGACCAATTTAATGCATCATTGCTGAATAAAACATTTCTTTCATAAAGAAAAATCCCAACCCAATCTTTTGAACAGTATATTATATGTGGCCAAATTTAAATGTAAAGTGCATTCTGAGTCAGAATGCAGTAAAATTGATCTAAACGCATGAAGTGTCCAGGTGTAAGCGCACCCTCAGGGAACAAATTCCCTGACCAACATGTCAAGTCTGGGCACACAACCACGTGATGTTCTGGAAAAACTGTATGCATCAAAAAGAAGACGAACCGCTGTACTGTCTGGTGTCAAAAGTCCGTTACTCATAATAGCAAGGAAGGGTATATGCTTAAATCAAGCCTCGAAGAGAACATAAGTGGAAAGTCCCCTAGAGGAAGTGCTTTAGAAAATAAATGGATTTGAATTGAAACCCAGGTAATATATTACCTGGGTTTATACTCTATCAATAGAGATGTAGAGAGCTCATGCTGTAATTGTCGAGGTAATGACAATAATCTGGGCTCATGCGAGAGGATGTAAGAGGTTTCAAAGTCTCTTACATGTTATTTTTCTGCAACATGACTTTATAACCATGTAAAAGCAAAAGATATAAAAGATTAAGAGTGCATTTAATGAAAAATGATCAAATCTGTTTTAAATGCACATGTAAATATAGGCTGACTAACGCTCAAACTGACTGTTTCACTGCTGCCTTTCATCTTTTGTGAACATCTGCCGCTTCCTACACATCCAATAAGACCAAAATAACTATTATGTTAAATACAGGGCAGCAGCCAGGTGATGATAAACTCATAGAGCTTTCACTTTGACCATTTCCCTGAAGTCAGAGTTAACCCTTTTCATTCTTCATCCAAGACACATATGAGAAATGGTAATACAATTATTATATATTTTATGATATATTTTGTATCATACAATTAAGACCCTTTAAGTTCTTCTGATTGTGCATTAGAAATAGAAAATTGCAAATAGCTGGCAATAGGTCCATAAATCAGCACTAGGCCCCTCTAATCACATCTGTCTGATTCACACTGGGGGTGTTGACAGGGCTGAATTCCTCTGTGATAATTTTAAGCCTTTCTGGAAACATCAGCCAAACAGCAGGATGCCAGAATAGTTGGCTGTGTGGTTTTGTGTGACTTTATGTGTAGATGGAGGTTTATTTGTGCATTTATGGCAGGGGTGTTTATAAATATAATTAATTAAAATTGGTTTCATGGTATCATTTATGCAGAATTGTTCATGGATGATTTTGCATAAGTCCTGGTTGGATAAATTGTAAAAGTGTATATCATATAAAGTGTACATTTTATATAACCCTGTTTATGTCCGCATACCTCGGGTCTTTAGTGACCCGGGACGTCATTCACTACCCTCCTCCTAATTCATTTTTTAAAGTTAGACATCAACCTTCTAAATATTCCTCAATCAATTCATTATGAGCAATATTACAAGACAACAATAATAAAATGAATAAAGAATGCCTGTTTACCCTTTCATTTTCTGGATAAATTATAGGGTTGCTAACGCCCTGAGGTGTGTGACATTGTAAGTATATTTTTTTCTGCACAACAATAATTTCTTTGATGACTGAATAAGTGCAATTCACCTTTATCCCACAAGGTTTTAATGTCTGATAAACATTGATGAAGTGACGTTTCACTTATAGTTACCACAGGCAGAAAACAAAAAAAGAATATGAAATATTATCAGCAAGAAATGGCTGAGCGATTTACTGCAGAGCAAGTACTAAACAAAATCAAATATTAGAGTTTTATATTATCGCGACAGGTAGAAATCCATCTGTGTTAGACATCGATCCGGGTGGTCCCGAATATGTAATAATGATTGGCAAAACATTCATGCATTTAGGGGTTAAATGTAAGCACTTCAAATGGTGAGTATGTCTATATAATTTACAATGCAAGCATTACTGTATTACAAACTGTATCGCATTTATTGAATAAAATATAATGCTATGACTTAAGAACGCTGTTGAGTGTGTTCTCTTCTCTTCCTCTCTCCCCAACACCTGCTCTGTTCTCTCACATCCTTTGGCAGTTGCCCAGAAAGATGTGCACGTCTTATCAGTCAATAAAACCCATCGCATGTGTGAAATACAGCTACGGTCCCAAGGAACATTTGACCTAAATAACTGACATGCCTGATTTAGAGTCTTATTTAGAGGGTATCATAGATGGAATAGAACAATGCAATATCTGAATGCCAGAATATCACTACCATTTTTTTTCATGTTTTTATTTTTTATTTTTATGTTAAGGACCCCAAATGTAAGAGACCTATTCTTAAAATATAAAAGCAGCTGAATGTTTTAATAAATTCAGGCCCATATGTGAAGTGTGAGAAACGGCAAGTATTCTATAGTTTTGTAAAGAGGATATTTTAAAGACAACATGTTGTTTTCAAGGTTGCAGAATGAGTGCCTTTTATTTGGCCAAAATATATTTAAATATGTGGAAAATATTTATTTTGTATTAAATCAATAGTGTCTTTTTTTCTTTCCCATAATAGAGAAATGTTAGAATAAAACTCACCTCAACTGAATATATTGCAAAGAACAGAAAAAATGTTGCAATAAGTAGTGAAGCTCAAAAGATCTACTCTGCGCAATGATTTTATTTTTCACCACCAGAGAGAGCTGACACAATGCACAGCAGATGTAATGCATGTAAGAGCATTATAGAAATGAAAACATCTTTACATCATCTTTTTTTTTTTACCAGTTTTTATCCATCTATCCCTTTCAATTGTTCTAGAATTAAAATGTTATTACACTTACAATAATGTCTCATTTAACATTAGTTAATGTATTATCTATCATGACTTAACAGTGTAAAATATATTTCTTAACAACCATTAATCTTTTTTAGTGTTAGTTAATACAATTATTTTTTTTGTATGTTAGTTTACAGTGCATTAACTTATGTTAACAAATACAACTTTTGATTTTAATAATGTATTAATAAAATGTTGAAATGAACATCAACCAAGATTAGTAAATGCAGTATTGTTCATTTAGTTCATGTTAATGTAATATGAAACCTTATTGTAAAGTTTTACCAATGTTATTTGGTAATAAGAATGTTATTGTTTTGTTCTGATTATTTCATGGGACCAAATAATAAATAATTTCAGAATTATGGAATACATCCCCATTTGTTGTCTGTACAATCTTATGATGGAATTATAGGTTACCTGTTCAGTACAAATGGTGATGACTGTGCCAAATTCTGTCAAGAAGGCTACACTGTGGTAAGATGTGTTACTGTAGGCTATTGGTTGTTTTTTGTAGAAAAAAAGTAGTCATGCATAAATAACATTCTAGATTACAATTATAGGCCATTACAATTAAAATAAAGAAGAAGTTCAGAAGTGCGGGATTTCATGTCATTATAATTTAATTTCAAAGCTTATAGCACAGGTACAAAACTAAACATTAAAAATAGGCTTAGGCCACTATTAAACGTATAATTCTGACAGGTTTTCGTTTCGACAGGAGGTCGTGAAAAAGAAAAGAAGGAAAAAAAACACCGATTTTAAATATACCCAGATGAAGAACTAAAAGTTTTCTACAATAATAATAGATAGTAGTTAGTTTAAAGGAAGGAATGCTAATACGGCTTGCCATAATACGCCACAACAAGTCATTCTTTCTGAATACATGCCGATCTGTCCCCGCTTGCCTTTGTGTGACAGTGCGTGCGACCAATCAGAGCTCTCCGAACAAATTCCATCTTAAAGTTCAGTCAATAGCGTTAGAGCGGGCGTGGTTTCCCTCGCACGGCTCCGCGAGGCATGAAGTTTATTCAGAGTGCGAGCTGCCCAGGGAGAATGATGCACCTTTGCGCGGATGCGAGTGGGAGATTTTTCTGTTATACGCTTTAACTTTTCCCACTTTCTCATCTTGCCACGGATTGTGCCGAACGTGAATGAGTAATTCTGTCTCACATTACAAATGGCTTGGAGTATAACAGAGCAGCGGGAACGTAGAGCGTGTCATGTGCACTTGTTTCTCTTTATATTGACTTTGATTCGCCATGCATCTACACAGGGATTTGAGAGTTTGGGATTAACCTACGGTTTAAGATCTGAACTTTCAGAGGATGCTATTCTTGTTGCCAATAATGGAATACGTGTTCCCTTCGGCAGATCTGTTTATATTGATCCAATCAATGACCTGGTTATCCAAGTTCAGCCCGGAGACAAGTGCACCATAACAGTTCTGGATAATGACCCACTGTCACAGAGACCAGGACAGCTGTCCCCGAAAAAGTTTCCTTGTGAATTTGGTCCCAATGATGTAAAGTACTCGCATTTCGGATCCAGGAGCCCTTCAAAAGACAGAGTAAGACTTCAGCTCAGATATGATACTCAGACTGATACAGTCATCATTCCCTTTATGATGGAAGTGGAGGTTATTTTCACTCAGCTTGAGATTCTCACCAAACACATGCCTGTAATTGTAGAAAAACTGCTTGGAACGAGTAATCCTATTGATAAGAAAATCCTGGAGTTTACTTATGATAGAAATGCTAATTTGTGTAAAGTTACATCTCTGGCCAGTGGCAGCTCATTACCCAGGTATGGAAAGCTGGTTGATAATGGAAAATTAAGCAAACCAGTGAACTGTGATGAATTTGTCAGAATGGACATTCGCTATCAGCACACTTTTGCACATCGTTCTCCAAATCGAGATTATATTCCAATGTATTTAGAGTTACAAGACAAAGAAGTGAATGTACTGAAACAAGAGTTTTTCCAAATTGTGGTGCTTATAAAAGAGGGTGAGGAAAACACAGTTCCTAAACCGAGTTTTGTAGCAATGATGATGATGGAAGTCGACCAGTTCGTAATGACAGCTATAACCCACGACATGCTTGCCGCTGAGGATGTGGAATCTAATCCTGATGATTTAATCTTTAACATCACTTCTCCGCTGTCCTTTGAGGAGGGCTACATTGTAAGCACAGATGACAGGAATTTGCCCATCACGTCTTTTTATCAAGCAGACCTGAAAGATCTTAAAATAGCCTACAAGCCTCCCTCTGTTGATTCAGATGCAGAGAGAATTTTCCAAATTGAATTTGAAGTTGTAGACACTGAGGGGGCTATATCAGACCCTTTTGCATTCATGATAGTGGTTAAGCCCATGAACACTTTAGCACCGGTTGTGACCCGTAACACTGGACAACTGCTTTATGAGGGTCAGTCCAGGCCACTGTCGAGCTTACAAAACCTACAAATTAGTGATGAAGACAATTTAGACAACGTCCAAATCACAGTTATTAATGGGCTCCGCCACGGAGAGCTCACTGTTCTGGGGTCCAGGCGAAAATTTTTCACCCCAGCAGATCTTGATGTAGGTAGCGTCATCTACCAGCATGATGGCAGCGATACGTACAGTGATAATATCATTTTCAGAATGACTGATGGCAAAAATGAAGTTGAGTTTCTATTTCCCATTACAGTGGTGCCAACAGATGATGAACCTCCCATAATCAATGCCAACACAGGTTTAGTTTTGTTTAAAAACCAAATGATGCCCATTTCTCCTTTAATGCTTAGTGCGGCAGATATAGACTCTGAGGATTCAACTATCAAATTCATCATTGTGGCTCCCTCCTCTAATATCGGAGAAGTGATACTTCGTCAATCAGATGCACCAGAGGATCCATCCACATGGAGGTTCAATGCTGAGAATGAGATGTATGAGAAAGTAGTGACCGAGTGGTTCCAGTATGACATCACAGAAGGAAAGCTGTTTTACAGGCATGTCGGACCACATAATACAAAAACCGTCATGGACCAGTTTGTTTTCCGTGTGCAAGATGACAATGACCCACCGAATCAATCAAGTGAGAACTCTTTTATCATCAAAGTTCTCCCCATTGATGATATCCCCCCAGAGTTGTACCCCGGGACCACCCTCCAAGTGACCGTCCACGAGTACCAGCTCACCCATTTTCGGAAGAAATTCTTGCGCTACACAGACTTGGACTCGGAAGACAGGGACCTGAAGTATACAATTACCCAGCCACCCACTAACACAGATGAGAACAGCCCTGGTATTCTGGGAAGCATCGTTTTAACTGAGAGTCCAAACTCAGAGGTCACCGAGTTCACTCAGGCACAGATAAACCATCACAAGATAGCCTACAAGCCTCCTGATCTAGAGCTCGGAATAACTCCACATGTGGTGCAGTTCCATTACAAAGTCGAGGACATGTCGGGAAACAGTGCCAATGGAATTTTCACTATATTTTTACAGCCTGTTGACAACAAGCCTCCCCAGATCACCAACACAGGCTTTACCCTGCAAGAACGAGGGGTGCATGTCATCACACGTGCTGAGCTGGACACCACAGATGCAGACACGGAGAGCTCACAGATTCTGTTTTCAATCACCCAGCCTCCAAAGCATGGTCAGGTTAAGTACACATTCACTGATATGACTAAAGGGAATTCATTCAATTTGGACGATATATCTAATGGCAGAATATCTTACATCCATAACGGTGATGAGTCAACCAGTGATTTCTTCCAGCTTGATGTCAGCGATGGTGTCCACATTGTCACAATCACAGTCAGGATCAATGTGAAGCCTATTGATGACGAAGCACCAACCATCAGTCTTCCAGAGGGCACAATCGGTTCTTACATAGATGTTTTGGAGAACGGAGCGACTGAGATCACCACCAATGTCATTCAGGGTCGAGACGAGGACACTGATGACCTCAGGTTGACCTTCATCGTGGAGGAACCCCCAGTGTTTGGTGAAATATTAGTGAATGGTGTGCCGTCCAATAGGTTCACTCAAGCAGACATCATTAGTGGATTGGTAGTGTATACACATAGTACTGGAGAAATTGGCTTGACAACAAAACTTGACTTCTTTAATTTGACGCTCACTGATATGTCTGATGAATGGACAGTTGGGGGAAATAAAATCAAAGGGGTTCGTGTGCAGGTCACCATTCTGCCGTTGGATAGTCAGGCCCCTGAGGTCTTCGTGGGCCCCCGATTCATTGTCGTGGAGGGTGAGAAAAACGTTATTGAAATTTCACATATTAGTGCTAAGGACATTGACACCCCTAATGATGACATCCTTTGCACAATTATTGTGCAGCCCACCTCAGGATACGTAGAAAATATCTCCCCCGCACCTGGCTCTGAGAAATCCAGATCAGGGATTGCAATTAGTGCTTTCACCATCAAAGACATTCGGGAAAACCACATTTATTATGTGCAAAGTATTCATAAAGGCGTCGAGCCAGTTGAGGACAGGTTTACTTTCAGGTGTTCAGATGGGATAAATTTTTCAGAGAGACACTTTTTTCCAATCGTGATAATCCCATCCAATGACGAAAAGCCAGAGATCCATATGAGAGAGTTTGTTGTGATGGAAGGCATGAACATTGTGATTGACACTCCAATATTAAATGGCGTTGATGCTGATGTTCCAGCGGGTGAGCTCACGTTTATTATTTCAAAACCTCCGAAACATGGATATATCCTCAATCAGTTAACCTCAGGCACTATTCCTGTCACAAATTTCACTCTTGATCAGATACGAGAGGCTTCAAGTATTGTCTACGAGCATGATGATTCAGAAAACACAGAGGATAGTTTTGAAGTTCTTCTTACAGATGGCAAATTCACAGTGGAGAAAACCGTCATGATTATGGTCATTTTGGTTGACGATGAAACTCCAAGGATGGCGATTAATGATGGCCTTGAAATAGAGATAGGAGAGATAAAAATAATCAACAATAAAGTTTTAAAAGCAACTGATCTTGATACAGAAGACAGCATTCTGACCTACATCATCCGTTATGGTCCAAATCAAGGGTTTTTACAAAAGCGAACACCATTTGGAACACTTGAAAACATAACCGTTGGAATGAATTTCACACAAAACGATGTTGCCCAAGATATGATCATGTACATTCACAATGGACAAGAGGGAGTTCGTGACCTTATCAAATTTGATGTTACTGATGGCATTAACCCCTTGATTGACAGGTACTTCTATGTAACTGTGGGTGGAATAGACATGGTGTTCCCTGATGTGATCAGCAAAGGTGTTTCTCTGAAAGAAGGAGGAAGGGTGACTCTAACCACAGACCTGCTCAGCACCAGTGATCATAACAGTCCTGATGAGCATTTGGTGTTCACCATCACTCGTGCCCCTATACGAGGACACTTAGAGTGTACTGATGTACCAGGGATGCCCATTAGTTTGTTCACTCAGCTTCAACTAGCTGGTAATAAAATATACTACATCCACACTGCTGACGACGAGGTGAAGATGGACAGCTTCGAGTTTGAGGTGACTGATGGTTACAACCCTGTGTTCCGCACCTTTCGTGTGTCCATTACTGATGTTGACAACAAAAAGCCTGTGGTTACCATTCACGGACTGGTTGTTAATGAAGGCGAAAATAAGTTAATCACTCCTTTTGAGCTGACGGTGGAGGACCGTGATACAGCCGACCAGCTTCTAAAGTTCACAATCACCCAGGTGCCTGTTCATGGCAAGTTGCTGTTTAACAACACCCGACCTGTCACTTTCTTCACCAAGCAGGACCTAAATGAAAACATGATCCGCTACAAGCACGATGGAACCGAGTCTTCTTCTGACAGCTTCTCATTTACGGTCACCGATGGAACTCACACAGACTATTACGTCTTCCCTGACACTGTTTATGCAACTCGCAAACCCCAGAAGATGAAAATCAAAATTTTTTCGGTGGACAACAGAGTTCCGCAGGTTGTGACTAATAAGGGCGGTACTACAATAAGAATTCTCTCTACTGGTCACCTTGGGTTCCTAATCACTAGTAAAACATTAAAGGCAGAGGATAGAGACAGCCCTCAAGGAGCAGTGACTTTTAAAATTACTGTGGGTGCTGAACATGGCTATCTCATTAACTTGGGAAAAGGCAATGCAACTATCACCACATTTACCCAAGGTAAGTTTTGTGATATGAATTTATTGCAATAGGTTATATTAATTGAAATAATTTAAATGGATTAATAGTAATGGTAGATTAATGCTTAATGCATCAGAATAGTATGTGAGAGAATACTGGATTAACATAAATGTGAGAAAACTATATTAAAGGGATTGGTCATGCAAAAATGAAAATGCTGTGATCATTTATCTACCCTTCTGCCGTCCCAGACCCAAAAGATGTTCTTTCTTCCATGCAACACAAAAGGTGAAGTTTTTGAAGAATATCTTGGCTGCTCTGTGATTTCCATCTAATAAAAGTGAATCGGGAATGAGTCTGTCAACCCCATCTTGATGAAATGAAAAAAATATTTTTCAAAATTACAAAAAGGCACAAAAAAGGATCATAAAAAGAATAGGAGCAGACTCAAATTTAATCAGTTTAAATAAAATACAACCTAACTTTGTGAGTGAGTCTATATGGATGAGAAAAATGGTGCATCATCACTGCTTTGGATTGTCTCAAACAACATCAACGTCAATGGTTTGAATTGAGAGCTGCAGATTGCTGGGAATGTTTAGTGAAAAAGTCTGTTCATCACTATGAAAACACAGTATAGTTTCACAGTATAGATCCCTTTTATGGTGTTTATTCAATTTTGGAGCTTGACAGCCTCAAGTTTCTTTCCTTTCCAGAAGAACAGCCTGGATAGGAGGGTTAATAAATGATGACAATTTTTCATTTTGGGTGAACTGTTATACTGTATACTGTCTTACAATGTTCTGAACCGTGTTATGAGGGATGATTGTCCTGAAAAGCCTATCTGGAAAAGTGCCCACATTGAAGAATGAATCAGAAGAATGGCATCAGTATCTATTGTAAGATATGTTTGGCATCAATTAAGACCAATAATTAAAAAAAGTCCTTTTTCACCAATAGATAGTACAAAGCAAACAGTTATACAACCGTGTTACACAAGTCAAAGAGTTACAATAAAGGGCTTTCTGAGCTTTCAGGTGTATCAGGAAAGCCTTAGTATAGTTGTACAAAGTTGTAAATGTCAAAACTAGCAGGGGACATGCTCAACTTGCCACTGTGCTTCCCTGTTCTAAATAAGCTCCTTTTTGAGGATTCTCTTTGAATATTTCAAGGGAATTTAGCACAGTTGGGGGTGAGGGGTGTTGGTGTGGGCTACTGACAGTAAATAAAGTTGCTGCTCCCTTGCGGGTATTTGAAAATGATGGGTTTACATTTTTATGAGCTGACCGCTTTGAAGAGAAATGTTTTGACATCAAATATTGAAGATAGGCTAGTGCTCTGGATGTAACACCCTCTCAGAGAAAACAAATACATGAAATGCACTTTAAAGTTTGAGCACAAGAGAGGGTGAGGGAGAAATTAAAAGATGGGTGCCAGCTGGAGACCTGCTGCTCTGTGGCTCCTTTCACTCAGAAGGGAATTGATGTACCATGGCTTTTGTGCCATATATATTTTTTCACTCTAAATTAAAAACTGCCCAGCTGACGAATCTCAGACATAATGCAGTCTGGTGCCTGCAACCCTCTGTGCAGGAGCAGATGGACAATATGCACTTATTTGAAAGTGGTTTTCAACCTGGTTCATGTAGACCCTGTCCTAAATGTAACCCTGCACCCTCATGGTCCTTTTCACCTTTTCAAAGTCTATACTTTGACACATGGGTTGTTGGCTGTTAGGTAATAGTTCCTGTGCAGTTCACATCATGTGGGCCATTTGGGATGGCTACACTTGTAGGAAAAATGTGCAAAGATTTTACATTTAGGAGTTCTTCTTTGTGCCTTTTGTACCCCTAAAGTGTGTGCAGTGCATTAGTACCTATAAGGAGTACATATTATTACATTACGACAGGAGTAAATGGCAACATATATGGCAATTATTTAGTTTTTAATATCACACATTACTAATTTCAATCCAAATTAGTCTTAAAATATACATAAATAGTATATAGCTGCCTTTATATTTTTAGGATTTTCTATATACTTGCAGGTCCTTGGCATTAAAAAGTTAGAAAATTCCTGCCTCCTGTACTATTATGTCTTTTTTAGGTATAGAAAAGATACTTCATGTACAGCTGAATATATCGTTTATATATAAAAAAAATTCCTTGTAATATAATATAATTTCCCATGCAATATAATATAATTTCTATATATCATTCTGTATATAGAAATGTTTGCATCCGAGTATGTGATCATTATAAAAATAGATTCTGAAAAATGTTTGAAATGCATAATAAAATGGATCTTGATCTATTTAGTATCTATATAAAGCAATAAAGTGCATCACAACTTAGTTTATTAATATAGTTTAAAAAAAGTTACTTATCTGTTTGAATGTTTTGTCCTTCAGCTGACATTGATGACATGCATATATGCTATGTGCTTCGAGACGGAGACAATGCCACAAGCGACACATTCCACTTTTCCATTGAAGACAATGGTAAGCCATTTCAACTTTTATTTATTATTTTTTCCTCAGGATGTTTAAAATATGACTAGTTGGATTAAAAAAGTGTGCATTCCTATCTGCATCATCCTTCATTGCTTTGTGTGCTCACGAAGTGCTTGTGAAGGTGTGACTGCAATAGCAATAACTAGAATCTGTACGATTTAGTTCTGTCTGGAATGTCTTTTGATTGACACATTGGCATATTGGGCTGGAAAACTTTGGTTGGGTTTTAATCATTTTATTGAAAAACATTTTTCAGTCTCAGACTCTCACTCATGGGTTGAATGAAACTGTCCAATTATAAGCCCACCATGTGCACTTAGTACCCAGTGAGGTAGAAGTCCCAGAATGCAATTAAGGACTTATTGCTTGACTGCCAAATAAAATTAGAGCTCATATGTTAGAAACAAGTGTTCCACTTTGAAGATCACTTGTGCGATGAAGGCTTTCGTCTAAATTTAGCCACCATAATATCATTTTAGAAGGATGACTGTCTGTCTTAATGACTGCCATTGTCAGGCTACATTTTTACAAAGCTAATTCATGCCTTCATTATTTGATTTTCTTGTAAATTTGTGGTCCTACCTGTCTTCCCTAAATCATTTTTGTACACACAGCCCCTTGAAAACATTAAAGGCTTCCACTTTTACATTATGCAAATGCTGATTGCTTGTTTTAGTGGGCTTTTGAGGGCGCTTTACGTTTCGAGACCCTCCTGACAGCCTGTTCATTGTTCTCCTTCGCCATGGCTATAAAGAAACATGCTGTATTGTGATGGTGCAATTTCTCTTTTTACCCATGAATTTGAAGAAATGCTCTCACCTCCAACTCCCAATCTTCTGTGCCACAGTGGAATCATCTGGTGAAAACCAGCGTCATTTCGCATGGTTGTGTATGGGGAATGTAGATATATGAATATTTAAAGAGGTTGGGAGAAGACTAAATCGGAGCGTTTCGCGTGGTTTACTTCGGATCTGCAGAATGAGTTTGAACTCTTCCTGAGTAGGTTCATTTGTTAATCATTTGCTTTGTGTCATAAAAGCAAAAATCATAAAAGATGAAGACTGACTTATTTTTTTATGAATTTGACATTCTCTGCTGTGGTTCTGTGTGCATGCTAATTAGATTACTCATTTGCTGAGTCAATTGACTGGCACAATTAACTGGCACAAAGAGCCTTTGTCTATCAGAAGTTGGCACGAGGTGTGTGTGTCTTCTGAAGTTTGGCAATTGTACAATGGGATTCTGCTGAATGTTTTCATACACTCCTTTCAGAAAGGGCTCAAGATGCCCTCATTTTGTCTTATGGCTGTTTGTTTTCTAAATGAAGATTTCTCCTTTCATTTTACTGCTTTTCAAAAGATTGAGGAATTTTGTGCTTCTTCAGTTACAAGTGCTGAGTTTACTATATAAGTTTACTATATAAACTCTGAAAAATAATCTCAATAGTGTATATTCACAAATGCAGGAGAAATTTCTGAAACATCATGATCATTTCCACTGCATCACAACTATGTTTAATTAGGTATTTTGTTTAAGTTCCATTCTGTAGTGGAAATGATATTGATGGAAATGACTCCATTTTCTAACTAAGGTTAAAGGTAGGGTAGGCAATTTCAGAGATGCTAGCAATAGCAAGCTATACCTTTGAAAGCATAAGATAACACCCTTCCATCAGAGCGCTCTCTCCAAAGCCATGCCTCCTCCAAAAAAACATGAATGCTCACGGCCAGAGTAAAGCATCACGGTCTGCAAAGCATCACGAGACATGACGTTAAATCACCTCAAGTCTTAAAGCACATAATATTACAATAATAGTGTCTGCTGTTTGTTTGTGGCGCTCGGTGACTGTCTGTCTACAACTCTGCATAGCCTTACGTGCCACGCTAATAACGTGTGATGTCTGCGCGAGCAGGTGTGCGGAGGTATGGAAATGCATTCGCTGACTGCTACCTTAATCATATTGGACTTTTTTTATTAGCCATTCATTAGTGTTAGTCATTAGATGCATCCCAATTCCCTACTTATTTTACTTATTTTGAGGTTCTTTTCATACTGTGCAGCAGTAAAAGTACACATATTCAGAAGCAGGGTCAGTTTGAGAATTTAATTGTGTGCTTATGACACTCTAATACTGGATTATTGAGGCTGCTGATGATATTTGTAGGCATGAGAGCCACTGTGGCAGCCAAACTAAATTCCCCAGGTACCCCCTTCGGCTGTTTCACAGGCAGTGTATCAGGCAACCACACTGGATTGTGAGTGCTCAGATACAGCTGTATCCTGTCATGTTCCAGCAGCCAAAATCACTCTGTAGGTTGTGCTTGTATAGTAAGAGGGCAAAACAATGAAGATGAATCCAAAAGACTGTTTATTCTTTATCTGAATGCAACAGAAGGTGAGTGAGCTGCAGTACAGCTCATACAGGTTGTAAAACAGGGCATTTTTGTTGCTTGTAGAGATTGTGTTGGGTTTATATAGGGTTTATTTAGGCTAAACTGAATAAAGTCGAGAAAATGCTACTAGATGTGTGGTCAGATTAAGCAGTTTATTTTATGAGGCATTGCTGTGTTTAAAAGTGTATCTGTCTTCTCAGATAAAAATATTTTAATCATAGGCTTTGAGCTATTGGGAAAGTTAGCCAGTCGAAGTGGAAAAACCATGAGTATTCTCGCTTGCTTTCAGAATCATAATCAGATTTCATGTCTATTAGCCAATTATTATTTCAAATATGGGAATTTGGCTCAAAACAACACTGTAAAACAAGCCATATCAAAACATGCCATTACATATAGATGTATATACAATACATATGGGGTGTATAAGTGAATAAATCCAGTAAATGCATTGCATTATACAGCAGATTCATGCAGCTAAGTCTGGTATTCATTGAGTGAACTGAAGCAAATGTCTTTCTAATCGAAGACCTTACATTTACATGCTTTTTCCCACTGTTATAGTATCAGCATTTGCTTTAAGAATAATTTTATTTTAATTGTTGTTAAAATGTTTTTATTGCCAATAACCTTTGTCCTTCTCCTATTCTAATGGAGGCCAAATTACATCTATTACAAGTAATTAATTAACATCATTTTATAAGAGGAGTTAATATTGCCCTTCAAAATGATGCTGTTATTTGATGGCAGATTCTTTAGTTTTAGTTGTCCCTTTGGCTCATGTTCCCAATGATTAATATAATTGGTCTCCCAAAGGATGATTAAGTTTGCAAACTTTGACACAAATATCAGCAGGTGGTTACTAAAGGATCCAAAGATGTTTTTTGGATGATTCCAGATCTTAGTGGAAGTGGTTACATTTCCAAAAACATGCCAGAAATTGTACGCTAGAAGATGAAGATGCTAGTAGATATTATGCTTTAGATGATGAAACAATATACACTGGAAAAAAAAAACCCGATTATCATAAAATGCAGCAAAATATGATTTTATAGATGTTTTTGTGTAATTCTGTCCTTACCACCAGTGGTGCATGGCGTTGGAAAATTATAATATAAAAATACACTTTTTTATTTCATTTGATTTAGATTTTTTTAGATTTTTTTTTTCTATTTAATAAAATTTATACTATTACTTTTTATTGCTATTTAAGTTTAATGAAGCTTTGCGAGTATGAGACTATTACAAAGTTATGCAGAGTTGTAAACAGACGGTCACCGAGCAACACAAACAAACAGCAGCCAAAACAAAAGCTTATGCTGCATTCATGCCATGTCGTAATCGTAATTACGAGATGGCAACCCTTGACGTTATACCCCTAGCTGTTTACGTCCTCAAACTCAGATGCTTTTCTATGTCAACAACACTATCAACGCTGACATGAATCTGCAGCAGTCAGGTGGTACAGGTAAGAGCTCTGTAAGTTGTTTACGTTCATTATTATTGTAATGTTATGTGCTTTGAGACATGAGGTAATTTAACGCCATCTCTCGTGACGCTTTGCAGACTGTGTACTTTAATGTCTTTTAGAGAAGGCATGGCTATGGAGATGCTCTGAAGGGGTGGGATCTTACTCTTTCAAAGCTAACTTGCTACTGCTAGCCTCTCTGAAATTGCCACCTTTAACTACAGAAATAATCTCACAGCCCTCAATGCGGAAAAAAAATAGAATGGTTCTGATTTAATCAAAATTGGATCAAAATTACTTAACTTAAAACGTTATAAAGAGAAGCACTGTTCTGCCTTGTTCAATGTTTTGTGTATGTTTTAGACTGAACACTGCTCAACAAGGAATAGATGAACATTACTTGTCATGCTGCTATTTACAGGCTGAAATAGCAGTTACCTGAAGGCACCTCATGAAAATTCTCAGCAATGTTTTTTTTTTTTTTTTTTTAAGTCCCACACTTCACAAACACAATCTAGCGGTTCATTTAATCTTCTTGAGGTAGACTACAAAAGCCTGGTTTTCTCCTTTTTGAGAAATAATACTTTCTTTATCAGGTACGACATTTTTTACCACAGTTTTTTTTGCATTAGTTTGAATAAAGACAGCTGCTAAGCTTGAAAAATGGTATTAAGGAAGAATAAATAGGAGACGAAAGTGGCAATAATTGTTATTTGTGAGACCTGTCAGGTTGCTGAATGGAGATAAAAATAGAGTGGAAACTTCTGCTTTTCTTTGGCTGAACCCAGCTAACTCTCTCACCTTTCAAACTAAAGATTCCCATCTGCAGTGATCAAGACTGTGTGGATGAAGATACATCGTCTGGTTTTTGTTTAGTAGATGACATGGAGGCCTAAGGGCCAGTTTTTGGCATGTTTGTTCACTTAATTGTTCTGTGTAGCCACCTTTACCCCTCCCTTTCATTTTCTCCTCTGCTTCTTCTCCTCCGCCCTGGAAATTGAGCTTACCTGAGCACACACAAGTTCTAGCACTGCCTGTGGGTTGTTTGTGGAGCTTTAGAGAAGCTGTCTGCCTCCAACCTCTAATCCACTCAGTCAGTCAGTGGAGGAGATGTCCCCACTGACAGATTACCGCCTGCACCTTGCTCTTTGTTTTCAATTCCTGCCTTTTCTTTCTTTCTCTCTCCCTCTCTCTCTTACCTTACCATCTTGTTATCTCTCTATCACTTAACCGTCTTGCTAGCACCTCCTGTGTCCAGGAAGTCCAGGGAGGCTTGTTTTCTCTGTTTGTGTAAGAGGAATATGCCCACAAAATATGAATTAACAACTTAGTTGTTTATTTGATTGTAAGAGCTGCGGTCCATTGATTCGATTTTTTAATGAAGTTCCACTATCTATCCACTCACTAAATTCATGCTATTTTATATGTGAGCTGCCAGTGAAGATGTTTTAATCATTATTTTTCAAGACAAAGAGTCAAGTCAAGACAAGTTTGCATGGGTGCTTCCTCAATTATTTTATTACTTTATTAACTTTTACAGCAGGAATGGGGAACATCTGGCTACACAAGGCCTTTTGAGAATGCAATTTTGTAAGTATAAAAATAGCATTGATTCTGTTTACTATCATAAAAGAAAAAAATATAAGTTACATTAAAATAATACACAATACATAAAACTATAATGATTTTTGTTTTTTACAAATTGGCATGTATGGCAGCGTAAATAACACAAGACAAAGAACAGAACAAACGGAGGGCACTTAATGAGAAGTGCAAAAGAAACAGGTGGCGAACATAATCAGTAAGGTAACAAATTAGAACATTACAACATTACAAATTAGAACAACCCATGATGACCAATTAAACAGAAACTAACAGGAACAGGGAAACCAAGAAAAACTGAAAGAAGTAATCTTCTCTGAACACAATATAATATATGAATTGGATGCAAAAAGCATATGCAAATAATCCACTACATTCATTCTTAGTGAATTCCTCCCACTTTATTATTTCATTGTAAAGGAATTGTTTAGGCTACGTTGACTTCCAAAACCTGCTCAAACGTTGGTCGCTCAACACAAAACTTTTGTGCTGATTCATAACCATTGACATTGAGGGGGTCTCTTTCCAGCTCATCTCTGAAGCACCACCTCACTCCAATCTCAGGTTAGCAAAAGGATTATGTTTCACCACATGCCATGAAGTGCTACGAAGACAACAAGTTCATACATGCACCGGTCAGGTCAGAGAGTCTCTTCCAGGCTTTATCCTTCATCTTCACAACGGATGTGCATAGATTAGCATATTTTTTCCACTCTCTCATCTGTTCACATTCCATTATTAATGAAAATACCACCTTTGGCTTTGCAGAATGGTGTTTTAGCAGTGGTACAGATCCTCCTGTGATTAGAGCAAAGTCGTTCATAATTACAGGATAAGCACAATCATAAATCGCTGCAGCCTATTTTGGGCCGTAGACAAAAAACGTGCTATTCAGCACATTCGTTGACGGCAGGCCTTGTAAGTAGTGATTTTGACACTATAGACACAGATTCGCATAAACCATCTGGTTGTGGATTATAGACCATATACAGGTAACATCTGCTGCCCACAAGGGTGTCATTATTATTTTCCTGGATCGGCACATCAGTGTTTCACAGGAAAATGTGAAGTGGTTTGATTTTAATATCCCTTTCATTTTCATGTCCACTGTCAAAATATAGGCTTATAGTTAGAAAGTAAAATAGTTACAGTAAAGAAGTAACAAGCACTACACTTGTTGATGTAACAAACGCTCCCTCATCCTCCATGCACACTTCTTTTGCACAGTAACTTCAGTACTCTTGAGTGGAAGTTTTGTTTCTTAGCAGTGGAGCTTGCTTACAAATACACAAGGTTAGCAGGTCATGAAAGCAATGCTTAAAGGTGCAGTGTGTGATTTTTAGCGACATCTAGCAGTTTGGTTGCGAGTTGCACTAATGGCTCCGCCCACTACTCACCGCTCCCTTTCGAAGAAGCTACGGTGGCTAAAACGGGACAAACATATCGTCGACTGAGACAGCAGAGAATAGCCAGAGTAAGCCGAGAGTGTGTAACATTGTCACTGTTTCTCTACCACAGTCCATTATGAACCACATCATGGATAAAGTTTACAAAGCCATAGTCAGGTGAGGGTCTTAATATATAATATAATAATAGTAATCAGCTGACAATAGGCTTTTTTTCTCTGATTTTGAAAACTCTTCGCAAACGACTTAAAATGCTTCCAAGATCGACTTGCCGCGATCGACCGGTTGGTGATTCCTGTAACATACTGTTTTATGGTCAATGAAAAGAGTACTAATCAGCTGTCTCATGAACGCAACCAGCACATTTATCACCACATAGCAAAGCCATAACACAGCGATGGAGAATAACTGTGTTACATGAAACAATCCAACTACATATTTTACACCACTGACAAGGGAAAGTCACTACTGATGGTGTCTATCTGGCTTCTAGCTTTCTGCGGCTTCTCTTTCAAGGTAGTGACGAAACGCGGTCTGTAGCGCTGTGTGTTCGCTGTCGGCTACGGTAGAAACATGAGGTCACAATATGGCAACCTTCATAGAAGGGGATTCCCGCGCCTATGTAGATATAAATGACTCATTCTAAGGTAATACAAACTTAACGGTTCATTAAGTAAGGTCTTTATACACCACTAAACACATAGTTATGGATCTTATATTGCATTTCTGTCAATAGATCCACAGAAATATTACACACTGGACCTTTAAACTCCACTGCCATACTTATTTGTTCTTTTGCCTCTCCGTGAATTTAATACTTTAACATTGGGGGTTATAGCGCATCTCAAGTAGGAACCTTGACAAGTAGTGCAACTGTCATGAGTGAATATTGTATAAAACATCCACACTAGTATTAATACAGGTTTGCAAGGCTATTTAAAAAGAGGTGCCAGCAGAAGGCGCTAGGAGAGGCAGAAATAGCGGTTTCCCTGGTAATAGCTGTAAATAAAGCAGCGTAGCGCTCATAAACGCTGCTTTATCAGGAAAGATAAAGAAAATATTTAATTGAAATAACATTGAAACTTTTCTAAAGACCGTAAATTCACTTTAGATACGTTCATATAAAAACACCCGTGCCGCGTTTTGACTTTGAAACGTGCAGTGCTCATATTTTTTCAATGATATCAATGGCAACCACAAATAGATTTACCAAAAGGCTGTGTTAATATTGAAAACCAATGTATGGGAAACACTGTAATATAATTTGACAGCTACCAATTATAGTTTAACCTATCCATCTTCACCGTCACGCTTAGTAACATATAATTATTTGTGTGTATCTTGACATTGTTTGCACTTTGGCCAACTGTGGTCGTTTTTAAATGTGCTATACAAATACATTTAAATTTGAACTTGAACTTCAACTTGAATTTGAACACACCAGTTTTGCGGTATATTAAAAATTCATATTATAACAAAAATAAACACTGGTATGCGGTATGAACCGGTACACAGCCCAACACTATTGTGAGTTAAAGGTTTTGCTGCTGACAGCCCTGGTAATGTTAATGACACAATATATTGGTAACATATCAGGCATTTGCAGTTTTTAGAGGATTTTCTTTTTTCTTTTTTTCAAATTAGCAGTAATTGCTGATATTGGATATACAAAGTTATGTCATGAAACCAGGCCAGCTGACAGTCTTGCCTGGGCCCGGGACAAGATAATCTTAGATGGGACTCGGAAAAATAGACTCGGATCTGGCCCATTATCTGTTCACCGATGCCGACAGTGATGCATTTCAGCCGGCTTTTTATTTCTCATCTCCATAAATATATCTAGTAGTAAAGCTAATGCAAGGGCTAGAAATCAATTAATTCTTTGCTGATACTTCCTTGTCATCATGGAGAGCGCAGTTCGCACCGCTTCCTCTTTTCCAAGAGCGCTTACTCTCCCGTGGCGTCTGTCCTGTCGTTGCTATGCAACAATGAACTTAGGGCGCTTGGGGAAAAAAAAATTGTACCGACTTGGTACCGAAGTACCGGGTCTTTGACAACACTCATAAACGTTGGCTGCGCTGTTTCTTACCTTGCTCTACGTTGAAAAATACTAACGTTAGTTCCAGCTTCACCGTCACCACCTTTTTAAAAATATTTGTTTAGGACATCTCAAAGGCCTCTATTTGCTTCTTCTTCTCTTTCCTTTTCTTTTCTGAGCACCGGACTTGTGCTGAACGGACATTTTTTGAGCGTAACGTTAGCCTACTGAACTTCAAATCAAATGACAACATCAAATTTTGATCAGTGGCCAAACCATTTTTGTTTTGGGGTGGGGGGTGGGGGGGTTCTTTGCCACTATTTCAAGGACAATTAGGAAGAAAACAAATAAAAAGCTTTTATGTAACTCAAATGTTATATATTTTTTCCACAAATATGCCTATTTTATTTATTTTTTAACAATTATTCCATAATTTAATGAGGGCCCAGTTCTGCCCTCAGATTTGAACTAATTTGCGGGCATCAGGGAGCCGCGATCAATATTCGGTAGACACTTGTCTGATGTCTGATATTTACACAACGCACACATACACTGCATATCAAATCTGCCGCCTTTTCAAACAGTAAGTATTTTCCACTGTCGCAAACCTCAACTGTGCGCATGCGTCAGTGGAACCAGACGATAGGCTTAAATGTTTCCCGGCTTGACTGTTAAAAGCAGACAATTGGCTTTCCAGTGGGAGGGGCGGGACGTGTGCATACAACAGCCATCTTTGGCGTTACGGGTTTTTCCTATATAGTTGTATTGAGGATTGAGTAAGTGGCATGTCTCTATATAAATAGTCTCTGGCCATAGGCACAATGCCGCAGGCCGAGTGCCTTACTAAATGCACTCGTGTAATAAAGATTTTTAAAAACTCCATAATAATTATCAGTTACTATGTTGTAATAAATACATGCCGATATCACAGACCCCTGAGTGAGGCGTCAAATCAAGCGGCCTATAGAGGAGAGGTGTGCTATGACTTTTCTAAGAGATCGGGGGTACGGTATTCGCCCCAGGGGCAAAAAATTGGGTTAAAAAAAACCATTGTGACAAAATTTGACGACTCGTAGCACTGAGCGAGGATTTCGCATTTGAAGAGGCTGACAGGCTCTGTAAGAACATACCTCACAATGGGGTAAAAGTTGCACCCCTGGGGGGCAGGAGCTGCCCAAAGTTGCCCCATTGTCTTACTATGGTGAAGGACGTACCATGAAATGCATGTGTTTTTACTACTATGGTAAATTGCATAGGGATTTTGTATTGAACATAGCTCTGGATCACAGTGTCATAGAGACAAGGGGCCAGGCTCATTTTACTCGGACGACCAATCAGTCTCTCAGGATCATTGTGAATCTATCAAGCCACGCCCTATCAACCATTTAGAGCACCTTAGCAACAAGTCCCATAGACTTCCATTGAAAGAGATCCATATTCAATTCTGAATGTCACAGACGGATGGGAGTTGTATTATAGCGTTCATACTGACAAGCAGCCTTTGGAGTTTCATGATTGGCAGCTGCCAACCCACTCCCTAGCAACCAAACAGAGTACCCTAGCAACCATTTTGCAAGAGCTATATCTCTGCATCAGAATATTGTATCACGATGGGGGTTGAGTCTTTTGACTCATGCTTGCACACAGGACTTCCAAGATGCTAAACATACTAGCTGTGAATAGCTACATGCTAATAGAGATTAGTTAAGTGCTAAATCATGCCAAGAATATATTAAGAATTCTATAAAAACTCTATAGTAACCATCTTGGACAACTACCAACCACCTAGCAACACCATAGCAACCACCTAGAACACCTTAGCAACCACCTAGTAACACCATAGCAACCACCCAGAACACCCTAGCAACCCCTTTGCAACACCCTAGTAACCGACTAGCAATACCATAGCAGCCACCCAGAATACCCTAGCAACCGCCTAGCAATACCCTAGCAACCACCAAGAACACCCTAGCAACACCCTAGCAACCACACAGAATGCCCTAGCAACCGTCTAGAAACACCATAACAACCACCCAGAATACCATAGCGACCGCCTAGCAACACCATAGCAACCACCTAGCAACACCATAGCAACCACACAGAATACCCTAGCAACTGTCTAGCAACACCATAGCAACAACCCAGAACACCCTAGCAACACCCTAGCAATCGCCTAGAAACGCCATAGCAACCACCCAGAAAACCTTAGCAAGCACCACTTCACATTTTCTTCTGGAAATGTATATTCTAGTTCATGTATGCTATAGTGTGCAGTATCAGCATGTCTTACTTGCTCACTGCAGCGTGTCGTGTATTTATTGGCAGTTGTAAGGTTTCTGTCCGGGTTCACGTGCCCGACACACATTCTCCCCATTCCGTCCAGGCTTGCCCCTCCGGATTATTTGAGTGTCGTCATTCCCTCCCTCAGGATGTTGCTCTTGCAGTCAAGGATTTGAAGACGAGTTTTTACCAGGCTGCACATTCCATTCTAAAAGTTTACAGAAAACCAGCTATTAAACTGGGTCAGCTTTTCCATGCCAGTGCACCTCAAGACCTGTTCTGCCTCCGGAACTGGCTGTTGAAGTATGGAGTAGGCCAGTGTTTAAAAAAAAAAAAAAATTCAATAGCCTCTTATTGTTTATGCACTGTAAAATGTGTTAAACTCTAACCAGCAATTGTTACCTTAAAGTGCGGTACGTTTTTTTTTCTACTTGATTCAACCCATACAATTTTATTTATTACATATATATTTTCATTGCAAATTTTTTTATACAAATGTTATTACAATTTAAAATGACTGTTTTCTGTTTTAATATTTATTGAAATGTAATTAATTCCTGTGAATTTGCAGCATCAGTACTCCAGTCTTCAGTGTCACATGATCTTTCGGAAATATCTTTCTAATATACTGATTTGGTGAAACATTTATTATTTTTATCAGTGTGGAAATCAGCTAAAAAAAAATTGTGGAAACCGTGATACATTCTAACTTTTTAAAACGTATTAAAGCATATTAAAATAATATACAATTATAAAAATTACAAATATACAAAAATAATTAATTTTTGAATCACATTATGAAATAAACGTTTTCTCCCAAACACATTGAACACAATTATTGGCACCTCTAGAATTTTTTTATGAGTAAAATATATCTGAAGTATATTCCCATTCATTTTATTTTTTATTTTTAGCACGACATGAAGTTGTCCAGCTATGACTTCTTCTTCCACAGGAGTATAAATATGAAGAAATACAAAGACCAAATTGCCTTAATCATTCATCACAATAAGTAAAACCAAATAATATAGTTCTGATGTGAAGCAAAAAATTGTTGAGCTTCACAAAATAGAAAGTAGCTAATGCACTGAAAATACCCATTTCCACCATCAGGGCAATAATTAGGAAGTTCCAATCAACTAAAGATTGTTACAAATATGCCTGGAAGAGTAAATATGTGTCTCTATTGTCCTAATGCACGGAGAGGAGGAGAGTTTGAGTGGTCAAAGACCCTGGCTTTCACGCCTGAGCGTTTGTTTCGGAACCTGGTGCGTTTTCTCCCCGTTTTTCTCACCTGAACGAGATGGTCTCGACTCGATTTCAAACAAACTCTGGGGAAATGTACCATATAAATAGCAGAAGCGTCTGATTCTGTGAGTGAGCACATTAGTTATCACTGTTGAAAACCAAAAGTTCTTAAATCTTAAATGTCTTCTTAAACATCTTAAAATGTTGTGTTATTGAGTTTTTCCATTTGAGAATGCTGAGAATGCCTTGATTCCTGCTCTAGCTGCATTATAACATTCGTATAGTGTTTGCTTGTGTCTTGACACTGTTAACCTCTAGACAGTGCTGGGAGATCCAGAGAGAGCGTGTTTGAATTTGCTGTAGTATTAATACGAATGTAGTATATAATTTAACAGCGGCAATGCTCTGCCCAATAAGAGGACAGTTGTACTCGCATGTGACTTGCATAAACACATTTTAGTATGCTTTGAAAGGTTGCTTTATGAAAGTGAACCGAACCAAGAAAAAAATGTATTTCTATGCATTGTAACAAATTAATTCCCTGTTTCGGAACAAAACAAACTATCTATAGGTGTGAAAATGCCCTAAAAAATAGCTTTGCAAACAGGGATAAAAAGTATGCCATGTCCACGGTTAAATATACCACTGGATTTTTAAAGTTGTGGGCCTATTTTTTTTGCTGAAGGTCCTGGACATCTTGTTCAGATACATGGTATCATGGATTCTAGCAAATACCAATAGATAAAAAATCAAAACCTGATGGCCTCTGATAGAAATATTATAATGGTTGGATCTTACATCAGGACAACGATCCAAAACAAATGTCAAAATCAACACAAATGTGCCAATAATTCTGACCACAACTATAGATATAGTTAAATATCCCAACATAATTGGTAACATTTCCAAACATTTTTAGGCTATAAGAACTAAAATAGACTATAAAAATCACAGAATGACAACTGTGACACAGTATATGATACATTGTCAAGCCAGTCATACAGTTTTCATGTTGGCAATGTAAGGATGAATGCTCCTCACGGTAAAGCCAATCTTTCATCCTTTTTTTTGTGGGTCGCAGTCATGGTTTTCAGAGGTAATTTCCTGCAAACAAAAATACCTTGTTTGCTGTTCTTTCGGATGCCCCAGTGCTGCAGACACGCTGTCACTCTCCATCTGTAAGTCTGGCACTATCACTCAATACATCAGGCTGCATAATTCTTCCCTGGCCTTCGCTTTCTCACCGCCTCCTTCCTGCTTCTGTCTTTGAGGATCTACTGACAGCGAGGGCCAAGCTGCAGCCTCGCAGTCCCTTCCCGCAGGGCTTGGGTGTCTTGACTTGAATCTGACAAGCTTTCCTCCTCCACCCCCCCCCCCCCCCCCCCCCCATCTCTCCCTCTATCTTTCTTTTTCTCTCTCTCACCCTCCTACTCACTGACAGAGTCTGAAATTGATAGCTCACCTCATCGTAGAGCTCCATCAGAACAGTGTATCGTCTTGATAGCTTGGAGAGAAATGAGATACCGTCCAAATTCTTGATATAAAGATGTAGGTATTAGGTGCTGTCCAGTATGGAATAAAGTGTTTAAAATGTTGTTTTTGGACTGCATGATCATTGACTGTGGTGTAATTTTTATTTTATCATTTATTTGTTTATTTTATTATGAGACTTTTTGATCTCACTACAGCCCACACTAATGCATGTAAGCTGCCTTGTATGTTCTGGCATTGTGCTGATAGTCAGATTCAAGTATCTCAGGGGAGGGAGGTGTGAGCAGCCGGTGTTGAGCATCTCCTCCTGGGAGATAACCTGTGAAGCACTACCCACCTGCCCCCACCTCCACCTCCCCTCGGGATAAGGGAATTTTTAGTTCCATGTAATGACTGGGAGGAAGTGCAGGGGGAGATGAAAGATAGAGAAGTGGCTCAATCCCTTGGAGTGGTTATGAGCAACATCCTAAAGCCCTGAGCCATGTCACACCATTCTTTCATTCTGTTGCCTCAAATAAATTCTAATTTCTGACTTCTAGCTATTTACTGTTACGTGGCTCTTCTGAAAAAGAATTCAGTTGATAAGAAAAGCACAGTTTAGTTTTGATCTGAATTTTCTTAAAGGAATAGTTTGCCCCAAAAGGACAATTCTGTCATCATTTACTTGCCCTCATGTCTTTGCAAATCTGTATGACTTAATTTTTTTCCTGTTGAACATCATTTTAAATAATTGTATTTTTTATTTTTTTTATCAAAAGCAACAATAGTTAAAATAATTCATATGACTTTATATTCAAAGTCTTAGTAAAGAAAAGTAAAGAAACCATACCTTTGTTTGGTCAAGAAACGTCTCAGGTTACGACTGTAACCTATGTTCCCTGAGAACAGGGAAAGAGGCGCCTCGCAAACATGGGCGCCTTGCAAAAAGGGCGCCTTGCAAACATGATAATCACCTTATCATCTGAAGGGACTGTCAAGGCAGGCAGGCCCTGAGGCATGGCAAAAAAACGCTCTTGTTCCCTGTTCTCAGGGACCTTCAGTTAGGGGAGCTAAAGGTCCTTAAGCGAACTAGGCTGTAGGCAGATAAAAAGAGGTTCCGGGAGGGAACCAGTAGCAGAGAATGAATACTTTAGTCGAGCCAGGGCACAAACTTGCCTTCAGAAGCTGCCTTCTAAGGCCAACTGACCTGATAGCAAATGGCCATTAGCTGCCCGAACCCAGCATCGCTGGGAAACCACTTAGATGGAGACCTGGTGAGGCCTACTACTTGACAACCACCACATGAAAACTTCGTCTTCAGGGAGGCCTGGTGAGGCCTACTACCTGGTAACCACAAAATGTGAAATCTCGTCTTCCGGGAGGCCTGGTGAGGCCTACTACCTGATAGCTAGTCAGGCTAGTGGTCCAGTTGCCTGTCCTTGGGACTTAGCCCTCAAGGAGGCCTGGTGAGGCCTACTACCTGGCATGTATGTTTAGTATGTTTTAGTATGTTTAGTGGCCCGTAGAGTAAGATCTGTGGTGCGGCGCAGCTCAGCAACCAACTCAGGGGACATCCCTGCCCCCTGGTCGAGATCACCCAGCAGGTCGGCCTAGTACGCCTTGCAACACCACCATGGTGTGCAGGGCAGCACCAGCCTGACCCGTTGCCGTGTATGCTCTGCCATTCAAACGTGCTGTAGTCTTCAGCGGTTTGGATTGCAGGGTTGGAGCTCTCAGTGTCGACGCCCCCCCAGACACAAGATAGTTTGCAAACGTCTCGTCAATAGGCGGCATCAACACATACCCATGCTCTCCGATCCCCTCAACATCAGCAAAACTAGCCTGCTGATGTCAGTGGATCCGGGCAGAGTATGGGTTCTTCCATGCCCTCTCGATCTCTGTGTGAAGATCAGGAAGCAATGGAAGGCTCGTCCTGCCGGCGACGCATTCCATAACATCCACCAGCTCAGCATACACGGGGCAGGGTGGCTGAGAGGGTCATCAGCCATTTCCTGCTCGTCCTGAAGAGCACTCGCTGCAGGAGAATAGTTGGAGAATAGTCTTCCTCGTCCACCTGCAACTCACCCTCGTCAGCCGCCGAATCATCTTAGAGGTTTACACTCAAGGCGATCAGCGAGGTCTTTCTAGGAACCCCATGCATGCATGCTCTGCCTCAGCACGAGCGGGATCTGAACCACGAGGTCCAGACGCTGAGCCCTCCATATTTACATAAATGGAAGAGAAAGAGGGCCAGACGAGAACTGAGCGTTCTCAAAGAAAAACGCTCACAGTTTGCACAGGCGGGAACTCGAGAACCGCCTGTGCATACTCCTCACCCAGACCCAAAAATGGACAGTTCATGTGTGTCACCCGGCATCAAATATCTTGGGCATGGGTCAGCACACTTCTGAAAACAATCAGTCTTCCCCGTGTGTTTCATTTTAAAATTTCTTTTTACCGTAATCCTTCAGTGTTTAAAAAAAGAACAGTCCCTGAAGACGAAAAGATGATTATCATGTTTGCAAGGCGCCCTTATATTTCCAGGTCGCAAGCTGATTCATGGGCTGTCGACGGTCATTCTGATTGCCATGATTTGATTGTGATTTCAGACACCTGTCACGCCTGAGGCGTTCCCCAAAGCGCCATTCGACGCAGTGCGAGTTCCCTTTTGAAAGGAAACAGACCAAAATAATACAAAAATGTAATTGCCTCAACACTCTTTTGTGTGTTATTAGAGATGTCTGACCCAGAATTGGATATTTTGAATTGGATCTTTTCAATTAATCAGGTAATTCAGTTCAGCAAGTCTGAATGATTTGTTCATGAATTAGACTGATTCTCAAGTTCATCTATCTGACTCAGTGATCCATTTGGTGAGGTTAACAGCTCACTGCAGAGGAAGATGATTGAAAACTAACCAATATCTAAAAAAGTATTTAAAAGCATAAGTTTCTAGTTTTCTGGATGACACCAGTACTCATACCATGAATGAGGAGCACTTTGACTGAACGGCTTTATGGACCATGAGGGATAAAGCTAATGAAAGGACAGGCTTTGCACCAGTAAAGTGAAGCCCCCTTTTCCCTTCATTCATTCAATTAATTTATTCATTTATTCATGATTAGTCAATAGATGTCATTAACACTGCATGTCTTTAGCACTTGTCTAATCATCAGTCGACACCTTTGCCCAAGATGTAGCACTTTTCACCGCTGTCCTTGTAACCTTGAGTTTTAGAAGCAACTAAAGGGGATTTAGCGCATGTTGCAGACTGTGAAAGAGCCATCAACAAGTACAGCCCAATCCCAGGGGATGAAAGTCAATCTCTCCTGGCTGTGAGTGTAACCTTCATCCTGTAAATCAATGACACGCATGCTGACCGCCTCTTCAAGCCTCAGGACAGCAGCATGAGCACCTTAGTCTGTAAATGCTGCAATGCATTTCCTATTCACTGCTCTTCATCATAACACTGTACTTATGCGCTAGCTTCGGCATGCCTTTTTTGCCCTACTAAATAAAGTAAATCACTTGATTTATTTGTTTTTTTACATGTCGTCGGGACTTTAGTCTGTTTGGGAACTTGTCCAGGGGCCTGAAAATGGCCAGCGTTTAGTATGTTTACATAGCCATATGATTTATTTATATTCAGATTCCAGCAACTTGGATTTTTCTTTACTCCAAAGCTTTGAGTTGCAAATACAGTTGTAGGGAAAAGTATGTGAACCCTTTGGATTAATTTCTTGTCAATTGCAAATCTGTGAGTGTTTTTATAGGTCAGAGCCAATCACCTCCCATCTTGTCTCATTGTTTGACCTGCTGGTTAAGTGACCCCTGACTTTAGTTAGCTTTTGCAGTCATTGGCTCAGAGATTTATATACTTTTTTCATTGAAGACATGAAATTGTTTGTTATTTATTTGGAGCACACTGTTTTTGTCTTTTATAGTGACTAAGAAGGCACTGATTAGGCACTGATACAATTTTTTATTCGTTATTAAAGCAGATAATTTTCAAGTTGATGCGATGCATACATTTCCATATATGTGACTCTGGATAACAAAACCAGTCACAAGTAGCATGGGTATATTTGTGGCAATGACCAAAAATATATTGTATGGGACCACAATTTTTCTTATAGATCTTTCTTAGATATTTCTGATTATAAATCATTAGGATATTAAGTAAAGATCATGTTCCATGAAAATATTTTGTAAATTTCCTACTGTAGATATATAAAACATTTATTTTTTTGAGTGAATGCAGCACAATCGCGAACATAAATGGACAACTTTAAAGCCGATTTTCTCAATGCACCCTCAGATTTTCAAATAGTTGTATCTCGGCCAAATATTCCTTCTTAGTCCTATCCTAACAAACCATACATCAATTGAAAGCTTATTTATTCAGCCTTCAGATGATGTATAAATCTCAATGTCAAAAAATGTACCCATGTGACTGGTTTTGTGGTCTTGGGTCACACATGTATACATACATTATATTTAATTTGAATAATTTATTCATTTTCATGGCTGATAACAATAAATTGTCTAAATAGATCAAAAACAAAACACTGAAATACTGCATCACAATATTATAATTTACAGTGTGAGAAATGGATGCTAGATTGCTATATTACATATTATTATGTGTTACAGATTACATATTAGAATTTTTAAAGGTTAACTTGTGTGTTAAGTGAGAGTTTGGTTATGGCAAATGTCATCTAAATATAAAAACAGCCTAGGTACTAAGAAATCTCTAATATAGGCTGATATTTATTTTGTGTCTCTAATTGTGATTTATTTGAATTTCATGGTCGATTTATCCATGTTGATCAACTTTTTCCTGTATCTGATTCTGAAGTATCTTCCTCTTATTCGCAGCACATTTGATTGTCAGTTCATCCTTTCAGCTGTGTTGCTATTCTGCTTTGCACAGCCTCTTAAGTGAAGATCTCTTAGAAATGGCACTCTAAATACCACTTTTCAGTGAAAAGGTCACTGACTGTCGAGAATGCATCAGCACGCCACTCCAGAACATGGTAGTGGCCTTTCATGCTTGTGCAACGAGAAAGTTAAGGGCAATGTTCCTTTTTAGGCCCTCTTCGTGTATGTCACATCTGTCAGACTACTCAGGTATGATGCTGCACTATGTCATATTTTGTTACTTCTAGTATTATACCTGTCTTCTATATTTATTGTATTATTTATTTATTTATTTATTTTTGCTTCTTTTTTAGTATGAACCACAATGTAGCTCTTATACTTTTTTTCTTAATTGTACGGCCACTAGGGTTTTAGACTTCAGTTTAGTCTCGAAACGAAAGTCGTTGGACATCAGATATGAATGGGGTAGTTTCAGGGCAGACAGGGACCTAGGCTTATACTGGATTAACTCAGACTTTGTCAGACCTATTAAAAAGTTTTTCTTAGCCTCTGGAGTAAGACTGAAAAGGACATGTTGGGCATTTGGAAACCGTGATTAGAGCACTTTGTTTAGAGGTTTTTGTGGTGTGCTTGAACACCAAATAGGCTCATTTAAGTTAAAGCCTCTGTGTGCTGCTCAGTACTCAAAATTCATGTCTTTGCTGATAAGCATTGAAATGGTTGCATTTAATTAACTGCGATGAAAGAACAGTGTATAAAAGCATAAATATGTGTTTTGACTGCAGACTGCATTAACAGATTAGTGCTAGTCAATAACACTAATGAAACATTTCATTGTATATACCAATTGACCGTTACATAAAGCAGTGTTGACCAGAGGAACATGTCTGTATACATTACGTTTTAACTTTTAAGCTGATAATTTTTTATACGACTCTCATGTAATGCCGATTGCTTTAATACTGCCCGATAAGCACCTCTTCCCTTAAAATCTCATCGAAAATGAAGCATTGCAGTATGTACAAGTAATATAAATGTGTATAAATACAAATAATTATTTATATACTAATTATTTTTTATATAATTTGTTAATATCATATAAAATATGGATTAATCTATGTGTCCTTGGCAATACCGTCCAAATGTGTTGGCTATCTTAGAGCTTGGTAAGTTTTTTAAGGTTTCTATTGCTGCATTTATTTGATCAAAAATACAGTAAAACAGTAATATTGTGAAATATTGTTACAATTTAAAATAACTGTTTTCTATTTTAATATATTTTAAAATGGCAAAGCTGAATGAATTTGAGCATCATTACTCCAGTCTTCATTGACACATGATCCTTCAGAAATCATTCTAATATGCTGATTTGCTGCTCAAGAAACAGTTATTATTATTATTATTATTATTATTATTATTATCAATGATGAAAAAAAGTTTTGCTGCTTAATATTTTTAGGGAAACTGTTTTTTCAGAATTCTTTGATGAATAGATTTTGTTGTTTTTTTGCATTTATTAGAAATGAAAATTTAATAGAAATTGTATCATGTCTTTACTGTCACTTTTGATCAATTTAATGCATCCTTGCTGAATTAAATATTCTTAAAAAAAAATCATACTGATTTTGAACAATAATGTTTTATTGTTCAAACAACCTTTTAAACAATAGTGTGCATTATCTTGAGCTCACGTTTCCCTACTTGTGAAAAGCACTAGCTTCCACCACCCAATTGATTTAAGGCAGTATCTCTAACCCAGTATGCTATGCACCATTATTTTTCATCTTTTCATCTCCCACACGTTATGCAAAAGAATCTTGAATCAAATGTTTCTCCTTTTAATCACTCCCACAATACAGAATCTCCCTTTAAAGAAAACTTTAAAATCTTTGTGTTTTTGACGTGTTCTGTGTTTTTATCTTCCCAAAATGTATTCTTATCATATGCTGCTTTTCTGTAGCTATAAGTTAAGAAACATGACCATAGCCAGTCTTTTTCCACTAACTCCCCATTTTACCTTTTTGACAGTTCGAAAGAAATTGTTTCAGGCAGTGCAAATTGGCATTCTCTCTCTGCTTGAATTTGCAGAAGAGATCCCTATTTTTGAGAAAAGATGCGGCAAGCCACTCAAAAAGTTACAAGTGACTAATACTGTTCAAACATGTCCTTCCAAAAGAGGCAGCTCAGTTGGAAACTCTCCCAGAGGGGAGAATAGGCTCGCCACAAACAACCTGAGAGCTATTAGCATGAAGCTCGACAGTCAGGGGGCCCAGCTTTTACTCGCCGTGTCCTTGCGCTGAAGCCATTCAGCAAACAAGCTGCCATTATTCTGCCTGATGAGCCAGCAAACACTGGGCATTGAGGGGTCAAGAAAAACCACAGTCCCTCTCTCTTTGTCACGTCCTTCTCATCCTGAATCATTAAATGCCTGTGTTGTTTTTTTCCTTTCTGCTTCCAGTGTTTTCACTCTGGCCCTTTCGCCGCCTCCTCTTCAAGTCACAAATCTTTTACTTCAGGGGAAAGTTGTCAGGGGTATTTTTTTAAACTATTTAAATTGGGGTAGCAAACAATATGCTAAATATCAATTTAGATTTAAAGGAATAGAAGCTACAATTACTTGAAATTTAAAGAAATTCATAAAACTGTAATTTCTTAAGAAGAAAAACACGTTTAAATGTTTATTTGTCTTACAGGCAGATAGACACAAGATATTGATTTTCTTTACCATTTTCAAGTGTTTTTTCAGGTACAAAATTCTTCAATAATACACTATCATTAAAAATGTTGTGGTCGGTAAGATTTTTAAAAGAAGTCTAATATGCTCACCAAGGCTGCATTTATTTGGTCATACATACAGTAAGGACAGTAATATTGTGAAATTATTATAGTTTAAAATTACTTTCATATTTGAATATATTTTAATATGTAATTTATTCCTGTAATGGCAAAGCAGATATCATTCTAAAATGCTGATTTGAACGTTTATTATTATTATCAATATTGAAAATAGTTGTGTTGCTTAATTAAAAAATTTTTTGGAAACGGTGATACATTTTTTTTTCAGGATTCTTTTTTCTTTGATAAATTGACCCCAAACAATATAATATAATATAATATAATATAACATAATTGTATTATAATTATTATTATTTTTAATAAATAACTTTTGTGGATTAGAAGGAAGAAAACATTTCCCAAAATGCATTGTATTGAATTGAATTTCTTTGTATTCGAAGAGGATTACAATTCCTTTTCAGGTCAATGAGAGTTTTTCTTCAAAGAGAATGCTGCACCACATATTGCTTTATTTTTTCTATGCCAATCTATTATTTTTGTATGACAGATAAACTCATATAAACTCACCATTAAATATACACGTGAAAAAAAAAACTGGCCTCTACTCAGTCATTCTTCCTAAATCGACTAGAAGGTGATGGCAATCTGCTAAAATGTCCATAAACAAGTGCATTTGGCATGCCAGCATCAGCTCACGCAGTATTTCTGAAACGTTTAATTAATCCCACCTCAGTAGAGATGTCCTTTTTGAGTGCTCAGTGGCTGTGCATAATTGCTACTTTCAATATTTAATCGTCAGTGACCTTTATGTGTGCACACTAGAGATTTTGCCATGCTAAAAGACTTTGTTGTTGCTTCCAGTGCCACCATGAATTCCTGATCTTAACATCACAACAACGGTGGTAATTAAACAACTCAGTGGGTGGAGAGGACTTTCCTATGGATATAATAGCTGACAAGGTCATAAATTAGCAAGTCTCTCATCATGGAGCGCCTTTAATGACTGCCTGATAATTCCATTGTTCTATTTCTGCTGCAGTTTTCCATTAGCCAATCAGTGGATCCACAGTGGCATTACAGCCAGTTATGAATACATTTATATTCACTTTTCAAAGTCGCAGGGATTGGGAATGTATTTGTGCTATTAATTGCTATTTCTTTCCTTGCCATAGAAAAAGAAAAGGGTTGGATTATCCTGGAGAGGTTATGTTTTCTATCCTGAAACTGAAGAAAGCAGAGACTCTCACATTGACTCGCTCATAGTTGTAGTTGATCTTTTTTTAGGGGGAGGAGAGTTTATATTAGAACAGGCTCAATATTGTGGATTACACCTACTATCGCTTACTTGTATTCAAACACTTGCTTGATCCTCAAGAAACTGTTTCAGAGCAGGCCATTCAATCAAAAAGCAGTGAAAGAAAGCACTGTTAAATAATCTTGTGTCCATCCAAGTCTGCGCTCTAATCCTCTTTTTTTAATGAGCAGCGGTCAAGGATAAGACCCGACCTTGGTGCTTTGGAATGACATTCTGCCTTTCTCTGCCTTTAAAGGAGATCGCAGAGAAGGGAGAGAGAACGTTTCTTCCACTTAGATTATAGTTTTGTATGAGGAGAACCTTTAAATAGCTTTACATTTTTTTTTTTTACATTTGAAATGGTGCATCAGATATTTTGAAGAATGTTGTAACCAGACCCCATTGATGTCCATCGTATTTTTTCCTAATATGGAAGTCAATGGGGTCCATCTGTCTGGTTACCCACATTCTTCAAAATATCTTCCTTTGTGTTCAGCAGAAGAAAAAAATGAATACATGAATACTTGAGGGTGAGTAAATAATGACAGAATGTTCCTTTTGAAGTGAACTATTCCTTTAATGTTTACTGAATAAAGCTCGGTCTCATAGATATACACGCTACCATTCAACAGTTTAAACAGTCGGTAAGATGCTTGTTGAGTAATAAAAGAAGTCTCTTCTGCACTCCAAGGCTGGATTTATTTAATTAAAAATACAGTAAAACAGTAAAATTGTGAAATATTATTATGATTTAAAATAACTGTTTTCTATTTTCATATATCTTTTCAAATGTATTTTATTCCTGTGATGGCAAATCATTACTCCAGTCTTCAGTGTCACATGATCCTTCAGAAATCATTCTAATTGATTTCTGGCTGATTTGCTGCTCAGACATTTCTTTTTGTTGTTGTTGTTGTTTTTCTTGTTCTTGTTGCTGTTGTTCTTCTTCTTATTTCAAAATATTTTTTTAAAATAATAATATTGAAATCTAGTTTTGCATATAAATACCTGAGAGAGGCACTGGTTTGTGCTTTTGGTTCAGAGTCTAGCATGAACTTGTGTAAATGAACTAGTGCTAATAGGATTAGACTCCAAATTACAGGATTTAGTTTTTGTGTGCCAGTTTTCCAGGCATATAGAGTGACCTTCATAAAATCCCCCTGCCCAGTGTGATAGCAGAGTGCGTGCACTGTGAAGACCACAGTACGAATGCGGTGTGCTAAATGAAAGAAATGCCTATTGCCATGGGCGTCAATTTGGTTTGAAATGTGCTGGGGACAGAGACGCATTCGGAAGTGCAATGACGCAATATACGTCGTAAATATATGGTTAGAAAAAAATCTATTAATGTCATAGAACTGATGTACCTAATACAAATAAATAAAACATCTCCAGTTAACTAGCAGAGCATTCATTTAGTTAAATAATGTAACAACATTTAGTTTTACATTAAATTAGCTCAAATTATATATAGGGAATTTTAATAATTAATCATGAATATGATTAATATATTGCATATTACAGTTAAATTATCGAAGTTGAAAATAGATTGATTGTACACACGAATGATCAATCACAACGAATTATAATTCCTCATTCATATGTCAATGGTCCATTTTCAGATCGATTATATGAGATAACCTTTAATGGAGTTAATTTAGCTATCAAACTGTTTGTCCAGCAAACGGCCGTAAGATTAACTTATCAACTTCTCAACAAAATTATCCCTTCTTATAAACTCCAAGAAATATCAATTTTCTGGCCGTGAACATTAATTTTCCTGTGTTTATAAAATTAGACTACGCAACGTAGTCAATAATGAAAGCTTTGTAGCTATGATCGAAATTTCATTGACTCTGTAAAATGAGCATTTTAGACAGAAGGCAATCAAGAATATAATGGTTTTAATAGTTGGACTAATAATACATCGAACTACAATTCACACAGAATATATGTATATACACCCGAAACAAACAAAACGAAAAACATTACAAACACGAATTAAAATAGGATGAGAGAGAAAGATAAAAATGAGAGGGAGAGAGAGTTGGGAAGAGAGAGAGAGATCCGTAGGATCACAGCTTGGCAAAATTCACCTGGACATTTAAACCTTTAAGAGACAACACGGAAAAACAGTCTTAATGCTCTAAAATCTTGGTAACTCAAATATACTTGCATATAGTTCTCAGGTGTCTGAGCCCTGCGGCGTGTGTGAGCTGCTGGTCTTTGTGTGTTCCGTTGGAGCGTCACGTGGTTTGCTGCGGTCTGGAGCGCGCAGTTTCAAAGAAGGCTTAAAGGTCTTTGACGTAAATTACCAAATAAATAATTCAGACTAAGTTCATTTCTGGTGAAATGAACAAAGGAAAAACAAACTTAAACAAAAGAAAAGAAGAGGAAAGATCCCCCAGGGCGGGGATCACGAGTATGATGGTTACATCGGATCGAAGGAGAGGGAAGAGTCCAGTCAAAGGTCGAAGTTCCCTCGAAGAAGGGAGTTCCCCCAAAGATGCAGTTCTTTCTCCCCCCTCCTTACTTCTCACTCCTCCTCAAAGATTCCAAAACCAAAAACCAAACTAAAGATGAGGTGCTTGGTGGTCTTCTTTAAAGACACTTCTGTTTACGCCTCCTCTGGCGTGAATGCACCAATCAGCTGGGAGGAAAGTGTGCGGATAAGTGTTCCTTTGTTCCCTCGAGATCGACTTTGCATGTTTCATGACCGTGATGTAAAAATGCGTTCAATTTTACTCCAGAGATGATAAAACATAGTAACATACATTTTACGGTTTGCACCCATATATATATGGTTTGGTCAGATCAAGAGGATTCTAAAGGTGTGAAGAACGACATACAAACATTATAGGAAAACACAGTTACATTAAAAATGCATCTAAAAGCACCTCTGTTCATTTAGAAGATTATAATACGATCACATCTAACCCCAATGGAACATGGGCAAACATAAAAACATATCGAATATATCATAGTACAAGTCTCTCAATTGAGGAGATTGGAGAAAAAGTCCTTGTGTGTGTGTGTGTGTGTACTGTGAACGTGGCTGGGTCATTCGTTGGTGAAGATGTGGTGAACTTTTGCTCACCCCCCTCCCGGGCAATGATATGTGTGTGCGTATTCTTTGAATTGATGAGTTTTAAGTCTGGTTACAATGACCAGTGTGGTTCATCACACAAGGTTGTCTGTGTTTGTGAGGTGTCCTGAAGAGGGGACACCACGGGATCTCCGGCCAGAGAGGCGCTCCTGTTGGGTCACATGTGGTAAGACAGAGGACCCTGTGATTACTTATCAGCGAAAAACGCCACGGGGGCACTTCTGGCATCGGTCATTTAATTAAGTCCCATCGCCATTTGCTTGTGTGTGAATCAGTAACTTAAAAAGTCTCATGACATCTCCATTCTTCAGATTGTGAAAGAAACAGGAGTGTTTACTTAATTGGAGACTTAGTTGATTAAAACCACATGATTGCGCTGATCATCTGATTATTGCTACATTCCCCCCTTGATGGTTCGGCAGGACCCGTGTGGGTGGGCCTCGTTGAACCATCACGACCGCATTGGTCAGGTGGCAGGTAAATCATGGAGGTTGGATGCTGCAGATGATGGTTAAGGCTGAGGGCTCAGCTCTATGAGGTTTTCCGCGTTCTCTAGCGGGGAGTCTTCTTTCCGAGGGCCCCTACGGAACCCTCCGGACATGGCTTGGGTGAGCCTGGCTGTTGAGGCTCTCATCTCGTTGAGTCGTCGGTATGCATGATGATTGTCGAAATGCAAAGTGCTGTGTCAGCGGCGGTCCATGCTTGAACAACAGGTGAATTGTTCAGGATGGGCAATCTGGACAATGCTTGGAGGGCTGTGTCAAGGGCAGCGATGTCGATGATCTGTGACCCCCCCCCTTCCTCAATCCATTTTTCCAGTTCGGATTGGTATTCTTCACTAGGAAGGTGGTACAGGGCTAGGTCGTCCAGGTGAAGGATGGTGCAGTGAGTGCAGCTGTGCGCACTGGAGTGTTAGCGAGCCACCTGTCACCTACAATCTCTGCTTGGGTCTCGATGCCTTGAGTGCGAGGCTTTGCTTCGGCAGGGCAGCGGGTGTCGCTGATCTGCAGCCTGCAGATTCCGTCAGTGTTGTCTCTGAGGAAGGGTCTGTTAAGGCAGAGATAGTGAATGTCTTTGGTCAATGTGCACATGTGCAGGTTCGGGGCCAGGTACAGCTGTGGGTTGCTGTCGTGGTAGGCCGCCACGTCTGGAGTGCGAATCTTGATGTGAGTGTCACTTTTCAAAAATCCGACCTCGACAATGTCTTTTACTTGGTAGAGTCGGCTTGACTCTATGATGGGTAGGTTCAGGAGAAAACCCACTTTCCTCTGCTCGGAGTCCACGCAGAGTGGGATGGCGCTACCCAGAGAGTAGGTATGGTGTGCTTGTAGAGGGTCAGTTGGCGTGGTGATGGCAGGAGCCAGCATGGTTTGCACCAGGCTTAAGGGTATCAGGTACGGTGGAATTCTACCCATGGCTAGGCTGTCAATGGAGGAGCTCACCTCCCGCAGCAGGTCTGTCATCCGGGCTGTGACCAGCTGAGTTTGAGCAAAGTCATTCTGGGAGACAGTAAATAGCTGTTTCATGGAGTTCACTGTCTGGTTCAGCAGAACGCTGTGAGTGTTGAGAATTACCACTGTTCCCTTAAATGTCTTGTGGGTGATTGCAGGGAGGCACTCTGTGTCGTAAGTTGCTCTTTTAGCAGTGGGATCTCAGTTTGAATTTCAGTCACATGCCGTCTCACGGTGGCTAGGTTCACTGCATTGACACTGGATATGTCAACGTTAAACAGAGTTCCGACAGCAGCGGCGGCTCTGAGCAAAGCTCCTAGGAGCCGTTTGGCACGGCGGTTGTGTCCACTTAAGTCCGCTTGTGTGACAGTCGTTTTATCAAGTTGGTTGAGTATGTGCTTAACATTGGCCTCAGCGTGAGCGAGGAATGGCAAACCACGGCAGCATCCTGGTAAAGGCAAAAAGAAGAGAGAGAAAGGTAGGAAACATTTCAGCGAGTGTCGTCCTTCTTTGGCTAGGACAGTCTTTTCGCTTCAAGGACAACGGTGTGTCACTTGCTTCGGTGTCTTGTAAGTGGTTCTGGTGCTGCAGTGTGCAGCACGTGATGCGTCATGGGCATACATTGGCATGACCCCCCTTCTGCATTGTGGCACCACAAGCCTTGGCGCTGTGATGGCATCAGGTGCATAACGTAGAATGTTGTCTTGTGCACGCATCATGTGTTTGGTGAGCTGCAGTTGTCTGGGGCACCGGTTATCGGTGGTTGCAGACGGCGTGCTTGGGTGGTTGGAGGGGTCTGAGAGGTGGTTTCTCATATTGTCCATTGTTTTGTCATAGTCTTTGGTTAGCTGGAAGGTTAAGGTCAGGTGAAGCAGGGGCTCTGTGACATTTTGTCATACTTGTGGTGAGAGACGCATGCATGACCTTAAAAGTTCAGAACCACGGTTTAACTGGTTCGCTAGGTCTGTAGCATAAAGCTAGGTGTTTCACGTGTAGCTAGCTAGTGAAATGTGTCTTGTATCTTATCTTAGCTGTGGATCTTAGGAGGCTAAGATGTATGTGGTTCCGAGAGTATCTCCTGGAAGGGGCATAGCCAAGATGAAATAAATGACTTAAGATGGTTCTTATGACCAAATTATTTCTCTGGACTGAACTAGTGGTTCACTACGGCTTGACGAAGTGAATGATAGGGGGAAAAGGACAGCTTTCCTATTTGAATTGTGCTTATTATCAATCCTCTGGACCATAGTTGTGCCCTAGTAAATTGTTGAAATTACTTGTGTTGCAGGGTCACAAAATGAGTACACTGGTTGAAACTACGCCAAAATAACAAATAAGGGTGTCTCTGTTTCCTTTCTGGGCCCTATGGGGAATGGAACCACATTTGAACAAGAGAGGAAATGAAATGAAATCATATAGATGACTGAATAGCCAAGGGAATAGCTGACTGCTATTATTATCAAAGTCAAAGAAATGAAAGAGTTAACAAAGAACAAAAACAAATTAAAATTAAAAGCAAAAGGGAATAAAATGATCAAAACAACGGGAATGATCTGAAGGCGAGAATAATCAGTGGCATTAGTGATGAAAATTCCTATTGCTATATGAATTCTTCTCTAGCTACACAGTTTACATGTAGTCAAACTTATGTTTAATTAACAGGGCATCTGCAAAGTTAGCCTTCGACGGTTAGCAAGGACTATGCCTAAACTAGTGAAGGTGAACTTTAGCTAAGAAGAGTTGCAAACACGGAAAGTGAATTAGAAATCCTAACTGGTGTTAAGGAAAGTATTCTAGAATACTTTGCACTGTGGAAAAAAAACAACGGTGATTAAGGGTTCAAGTAAATGATGCTAACTTCTAACTGTGGAAGTTATTATTTAGCTTAGCCTACGCTGGATGGATGCTATGTTAGGTTAGCTTAGCCTAAGTTGGATGGATGCTAGGTTAGGCTAACTTAGCTTAAGGCTGGAAGGATGCTAGGTTAAGTTAGCTTAGCCTAAGGTAGATGGATACTAGGTTAGGGTAGCTTAGCCACCTAGGCTGGTTTGTTTACAAAGTGACGTCACAAGTTAGCACTTCCTGTGACAAGTTGTTGTCATGGGAACTAGAGTATGTCAGAACAATTCAACAGTCCCTGAAAAGTGTCTGCACCTTTTAACGGGTTAAAAGGGGGCGCCTATACTTTAAGTCTTTCGAGAACTTGATGTTACATTAAGTAAAATGCGACTGTTTTGGCATTTGCTAATTTTACTCATGTAACTCTGCTCTTTACTTTACACAACTTATTCTATTTGTTTACCGAGTAAGGAAATAGATTTGCTGTAAGTCAAAGGTTGTCTAAGCATCTATAGTTACGTTCCTCTCATGCATAAATGCTGACTTTTCAGCGAGTAAACAGTTTTGATCGCTAGGTAGCTCTCTGCTTGTAGATGCAGCTAAAATTTAGGTGAATTACATCAATCTAACAATAATTTGTAAGGCCTTTACATTGTAGAAAGGGGAGCATCACCCAGGTCTACATATATACAACTCTGTTCTGAGCTTTCTTTTTCAGACACAGGTTTAGTCATACTGCAATTTGGATTTCTTTTTGACCAAAGCAGAATAGATATCGGTACAGATTAGAGGCTGCTGAAATGAGATTCCTTTGTCACACAGACTTACGCTTTACGGCTGAACTTACTGATATTAGTTGGAAATCTAAGACTCTTTCACTTAAAGTAGAGATGTCAATTCCAGCTATCGTTTTATCTGCATTTAGACAAGCCAGCGATCAAAAATGCGTATTGCACGTTGTATTCTAGTTGGATCGCAAAGATCCAATGCACGCCTGTAGGTTAACAGTAGTTTAAGGCTGAGGTGGTTTTCCTACACTCTGGCGGTAAGGTGACGTATGCCCTATTTGGAGCTAGTGTTTCTTGTAACCCTTCATTGTCAGGAAACCTAATGTTTAGCAGTGTCAATTCAACCAGCATCTAGAAACTGTTTGTTTCAAAAGAGTTGTGCATAGTCTGTTGGCCGTTGAGATTTACACGTCCATTTAAGATTCTTTTAACTCAGTAAAATTCTAATTTTACGAATGCAGAGTCTTGCAACTCTTTGAACACACATTTTCATCTACTTTTAAAAGTTCTATGTCCTATGCTGATCAGGGACCCTTTTAGCAGAGTCTTGCACTGTGTTCTTGCAGTGTCTTTTGGTTTTGCAGTTCAAAATCAGTGGGGTTTTAGGACTTCTTTCAGAAGAGGCCTTCTGGATTAGGTCACGCATCGTTGAGTGGGCATTGCGTGGTCTTTGGCGAGCTGGAAGGTGCAGGGTAGCGGACTTGAACCTTGACTTGGTGCTGAGGCTGTGTCTTCATGGATGGCTGCTGGAGTTCCGGGGAACTCTGTGATTTTGGAGTCTGGCTTTGTTGTAGTTCTCGTGACCTCTGTGACCTGACAGTCTGGCTCTGGTGGCCTGTGTGACTGGAGGGGGAGGGGTTCTCGAACTTGAGCCCAAACTTTCAGTTGTTTGAAGTCCAGTAAAGGCTCAAAGCGATCAAGCAGACCTTTGCCAATTAGAAGTGGGTAAGTGTTCATTTGTGAGATGTACACCGGGTGGATCAGACTCATAGAACCAATTGTCAGGTGAATGAGAGCTACCTGTTCGAGCCGGATGTCGTTCTGGCTGTACGACTGCACAATCAGCTCACACGATTGGGATGTAAGAGTTCGATCTTGTCTCATAGCTTTAGCTCTGAGTTTTCCAAAAAGTTCAGCTGATATCAAAGTAAAGTCTGCGCCGGTGTCTACCAGTGCTTCAAGTCTCACGTCATTTTCCAAAGTGATGGCTAGGTAGGGTTTCCGGGCCACCCCCTTTTCGATCAGGTTCCCCAGGAGCTTTGGCGTCCGGGTTGGTGTGGTGATCGATGGGCGGTTAGGGCCGGTCTTGTGTTGTTCGCTATGGAGGCAGGTAGACAAAGCAGCATTTCCTGGGTCTTTGTGATGTTGGACCCAGTCGTGGTAAACTGTGCTGTCATGCTTAGGGTGTGCAGCTGTCAGCTGTGGTGGCTGGGTGATGCTGTCACTTTGTGGTGTGACAGTAAGCTCTGTGGTCTGATGCTCATGAGCAGTGTTCTGGGTGCCTGTTTCAGGCCTTACGCTTAGACGTAGGATGTCTGGGTTTGAGTCTCTTGGTGATGGGGGTCGGCTATTTCTGGGTCGCCGGCTGGCTTCCCAGAATCTTTCAGAGCGCTCGCTCTGGTGCCTTGGATGAGCACCGTCACGGCCGTGCTGCCTTCTGCTGGCCTGGAACGGTCTTGACTCTCCGTAAGAAGGGCTGTGGTGTTGTGGGGCGCCCTCTAGAGGCAGCTCTGAGTAGTGTTCAGAGACAGAGTAGATTGTGGGGTCTTTAAAAGTCTTTTCGTACACAGTCTTTTGCTTAATGTGAGCTTTGTGGGCCAAGTCTCGTAGCTGTTGGGTAGACATGCTACGGGGACAGGCCAGGATGCCTAAGTAGTGACTCACTGTGGGATGCAGATTTCGAAGGAACAGAGTTCTGAAATTGACATCCTCTTCCATACCTGGCTGGTTCCGTGCTTCGAAGTAGGCTTGTCGGAGTCGGCTGTAGTAGGTCTGTGGGGTTTCACGTCGGGCCTGCTTGAGGTCCATGGCGGTGAATAACCCTTGGTCTGATTCTGGATCAGAGAATTCACGGATCAAAGCTTGTTGCAGCTGCTGGTAGTCCGTTTTGATAGTCTCTGGTTGACGGTCAAGGAAGCTGCGCACCTCACGACTGGAAGTAATTCTTAGCAGGTACAATCTGTTCCATGCGGTCGCGTTGGTAACAGTTTGTAAGTGAAAGTCAATGTCTTGCAGGTATGCGTGCACATTGTGGCCTCCTGCAGGGTTCAGAGTGAACGTCGGGATGTTTCTGGCCAGCTTGTCAAGTTCTTTGGGAGCCATGCCGTGGTTAGTGGCAGGGGTTCTTTGGAAAGGCTCCCCCCACCTCGCTGCTGACGGGGATTCTTGTGGGCTGGCTGGTGGTGTTTTGAACAGCGGGTTTTCGCCCTTCTTTTCAGCTCTGGGTTGTTGGCTGAAAGGTGCGGACCGGTTGGTCAGGAGAAACTTTGTGGTGTGTGTTTCCCCTTCCCGGTCACTCTGCAGTCTATATGAGTGTTTCAGCTCTCTGTGAACAATGTCAAGTTCGTCTTTGAGATCGTGTCTCTGCTGAACACGCTCGTGGATTTTAGCTTGGGCCGCTTGCAAGTGTTTTTCGCAGGCCTTGGCTTTATTGTCTCTTTCTTTTAGTTCAGTCTCTGCTCTTGCAAGGAGAGCTTCACCTTCTCGGAGTTTCTTGTTGAGTTCCTCTCTGGTTCCTTTCTCTGACTGCTCTTTTCGGTCTGTTTGTATACGAAGATCACACAGGGCAGTTTGAAGTCTTTCCACTTCCTTCTGTAGCTCGGGGTCGGTGTCATCCTCTTCCTGGGTTTCGAGGAGTAGTTGTTCTAGGCGACTGTGGATCTGGGCCTCCTCCGCTTGCATCTTTAGCGTTGCTACTTCATGCTCCAGGGCGATGCGGCTCCTTTCGTGGAGGCGTGCTTGTGCAATGAGCTTGTGAGCGAGGTTTCCGACGTGTCGGGCCCAGTCTTTGTCGTTGTAGCTTTGACTCGGTTCGTGAGCTGTCAGCTTGTCCAAGTCGGCGTCCAGCTGCTTTTGGCTCGGGGGCTCTGAGTCACTGGCGACCTTGGGCAGGAAGGTAGTCGTCATGGCTTTCAGCCATGTCTCGAGGTTGTCCCAGTGGACTGCGGGGCTGGAAGATCGGAACATACTGGCTCACTGTGGGCGAGAGGAACACAGCACACACAAAGAGACCAATGCAAGTTCGTTTACAAGCTATAATACTAATACGGGCGATGCCGTCTACAAGAATTTCGGCTAACTGATGCAGGCAGTTAGAGTTATGTGGGGACAATTTGCGTAGGTCAGCGTGGGACCTAAATAAAGATTTTGACAGGGCGGTAGCCTAGTGGGTCATCTGTTGATGCTAACAGCTTGGTTGTCAACCTGTTATTTAGCTTTCCTCGGTGTCTCTCGTAGGTTCTGCCTCTAGGTGAACTGAAAGGAACAGATCACAACAGAAAAGAAAAATAGCAAGATGGGAAAGATGGAAGTAAAATGAAACAATAAAAGTGAATAGGTCTGTAATGAAATGGAGTGAATAATAACACAGGAAGTGTTACAGGGGATAAGGAGGCCTGAGCCTGCTATGTGTGGCTTGGAGAAAAGGGGATGGGCCAAACACTTAAATGACCGGGGGAATATCTAATATTCTGTGGCCTATACTAAGTGGATGGGTTTTACCTTATGTTAGCTTGCCTGGGGTGATTTGAGGTCCTCCCTGGTCGGAGCCAGCGTCGCGGTCAATCTTTCCGTCGTCCCTTAACACTCAACCGCAGTGTCCCCGGGCCCCTCCGTTCATCTGTACCAAGGTGCGCCCTCTCAAACAACTTGACTTTAAACACAACCGGCAATACCAAGGTGTCAACTTGCCAGACGGCACAGCAAAGTGGATTTTCCCCAGAACCCTCAAAAAGAGTGGCCCCTCTTCGGGCCTTGGTTTGAGTAATTATTCCAAAATTGCCTTGTGTGTCGACTAGTGTGGTTGACTTCCCTTTGGAGTGCCAAATTGCTGAGTCTTATTGCGTGCCACACCAATGGAAAGAAACAGAATGGGTCCGAGACTCACGCACGGCAGGCGTCGGTAACGCCGGTCAGACGACCCCGCTCGCTGGAAACCAACCAGGGATGACTGTCAAATCACCACAGCATAAGAGAGTGTTCTACCTATGAATACAAAACAGGATGAAGAACAAGTGAAACTTAAAGTGAATTAAGGCTTTCTTTGTCTAAACCAAATTGAGTACTTATGTAGAAAATAAAAAGCAAAGGCTTTACTAAATAATGGTAAAAACAAAAGGGAATTATGACCATGTTAATTATCAGAATCACCTAATCCCTAAAAGAAGAGATATCAATAACTAAAGCAGGATGTCACAGGAGGAGGCAAGCTGTAGTAGCGGGTTTGTGCCACAAGGGGGCGTACTTCCTCTCAGTGGTCAACCTGGTTGAAAAGGCAGCTTAATTTAAATTGCAATTCAAACTGGTTTAAACTCAATTTAAATAAGTGTATAAAGAGATGTTAAGTAACATCTAATCTAGTAAGGATACAGTTGTGATGAAGTATCAATACGAAGAATAAATAAAAAAAAATAAAAAAAAAATTGAACTGAGAAAGTTAATTCAAATTTAAATTCGAAATTTGTTTGTTTCAACCCAAATTTGAATGAATGTAAGAAAAGTAAAGATCAAAATTATATCTGATGATGATCACGATTACTGTAAGGTATCAGTGATAAATAAAATAAAGCCAATGAAAAACTGGAAATATACCACTTCAAAACAGAATGAAAGGAGGAAAAGTGATGCACCGTCTTAGCAGGGGATGCCACAAGGGTGCGTGTCCCTCTAAGTGGGTATCAGTGACTGACAGGCAAACACGATGTAAATTTAAATTCAAACCGGTTTAAAACCAAATCTAATTAAGCGTGTAAGGGAATTGAAAAATCAGGATAATATTTTATAATAATTAACGATAACAGCAAAGTATCATCAATAACTATAAAACAATCAAAAGAGAAAAGTAGAGATAGGCAATTCAAAACAGAATTTGAAAAGAGAGAAAAGGAGAGTTGAGTGAGCCGACTTAGAAGAAGGCCAATAGGTGGTGGACTTTTAGCAGTAAGAGAGCATTATCTGAAACGGCCCTCGCGTAATTGCGCTCATGCATGCCAAAGTCAGAAGGCGGGGCGTAATTTGAGACTTCTAAACTCCCTGTAGTGTTTAGTCAGCGGAATTACAACCACCTTTTAATGTGATTCAAAAGCTAAGAGCTTTCAGCTCGCGTCACGCACTGATTTTCTGGAATAAATCACAAGTATACAATTAAGATCTCTGCGGATCTTTTTGGTGCTATACTGCACAAGAGTATATGGCGGGATTTCTTCGCCGCACATACACAAATGTGGACAACAGGAATTTTCGTCTGTTGGTTCGAACTCCAATAAACATTTTTCACAATAGCACTTATGATTTAAATGTATTAGATCTTCAATTGGGTAGCTACGCCAATTTTTTGACCAGGAGTTTATCGTTTTTGTTGAATATCACTGGGTTAACCCCGAATTCAATAACGATATTTGCATGCAAGGCCTATGTTTAAAAGGAATCTCGCTTAAAAACATATTTATTCAAACCGGTAATACGCACGTGAGAATTCTTCATTCACAGCGATTTAAAACAAATATTAGAAATGTATCAACTGCAGAGGTATTTATTCATCTCTTAACAGGACATTTGTAATATTAAAGTACTGCAGTCTTAGCATTTAACAGTGCTAACAACTGTCTAGGCATATTTTTAGCAACTTGTTAAAAATGTAACGTTACTGACTTCGGCTTTTTGCCTCGGTCGGTTAGGAGTGAGTTCGCGTTGCGACTTATCTCACAATTTCATAATTTCATAGCGCGCACAAAAAAAAAAAAATTAATAACCATATACACAGATTGAAACTGGATTGCTCATAAAACAAAGTTTGAAATTGCCCGCATTCTCCACCAAAACTGTAACAACATTTAGTTTTACATTAAATTAGCTCAAATTATATATAGGGAATTTTAATAATTAATCATGAATATGATTAATATATTGCATATTACAGTTAAATTATCGAAGTTGAAAATAGATTGATTGTACACACGAATGATCAATCACAACGAATTATAATTCCTCATTCATATGTCAATGGTCCATTTTCAGATCGATTATATGAGATAACCTTTAATGGAGTTAATTTAGCTATCAAACTGTTTGTCCAGCAAACGGCCGTAAGATTAACTTATCAACTTCTCAACAAAATTATCCCTTCTTATAAACTCCAAGAAATATCAATTTTCTGGCCGTGAACATTAATTTTCCTGTGTTTATAAAATTAGACTACGCAACGTAGTCAATAATGAAAGCTTTGTAGCTATGATCGAAATTTCATTGACTCTGTAAAATGAGCATTTTAGACAGAAGGCAATCAAGAATATAATGGTTTTAATAGTTGGACTAATAATACATCGAACTACAATTCACACAGAATATATGTATATACACCCGAAACAAACAAAACGAAAAACATTACAAACACGAATTAAAATAGGATGAGAGAGAAAGATAAAAATGAGAGGGAGAGAGAGTTGGGAAGAGAGAGAGAGATCCGTAGGATCACAGCTTGGCAAAATTCACCTGGACATTTAAACCTTTAAGAGACAACACGGAAAAACAGTCTTAATGCTCTAAAATCTTGGTAACTCAAATATACTTGCATATAGTTCTCAGGTGTCTGAGCCCTGCGGCGTGTGTGAGCTGCTGGTCTTTGTGTGTTCCGTTGGAGCGTCACGTGGTTTGCTGCGGTCTGGAGCGCGCAGTTTCAAAGAAGGCTTAAAGGTCTTTGACGTAAATTACCAAATAAATAATTCAGACTAAGTTCATTTCTGGTGAAATGAACAAAGGAAAAACAAACTTAAACAAAAGAAAAGAAGAGGAAAGATCCCCCAGGGCGGGGATCACGAGTATGATGGTTACATCGGATCGAAGGAGAGGGAAGAGTCCAGTCAAAGGTCGAAGTTCCCTCGAAGAAGGGAGTTCCCCCAAAGATGCAGTTCTTTCTCCCCCCTCCTTACTTCTCACTCCTCCTCAAAGATTCCAAAACCAAAAACCAAACTAAAGATGAGGTGCTTGGTGGTCTTCTTTAAAGACACTTCTGTTTACGCCTCCTCTGGCGTGAATGCACCAATCAGCTGGGAGGAAAGTGTGCGGATAAGTGTTCCTTTGTTCCCTCGAGATCGACTTTGCATGTTTCATGACCGTGATGTAAAAATGCGTTCAATTTTACTCCAGAGATGATAAAACATAGTAACATACATTTTACGGTTTGCACCCATATATATATGGTTTGGTCAGATCAAGAGGATTCTAAAGGTGTGAAGAACGACATACAAACATTATAGGAAAACACAGTTACATTAAAAATGCATCTAAAAGCACCTCTGTTCATTTAGAAGATTATAATACGATCACATCTAACCCCAATGGAACATGGGCAAACATAAAAACATATCGAATATATCATAGTACAAGTCTCTCAATTGAGGAGATTGGAGAAAAAGTCCTTGTGTGTGTGTGTGTGTGTACTGTGAACGTGGCTGGGTCATTCGTTGGTGAAGATGTGGTGAACTTTTGCTCACCCCCCTCCCGGGCAATGATATGTGTGTGCGTATTCTTTGAATTGATGAGTTTTAAGTCTGGTTACAATGACCAGTGTGGTTCATCACACAAGGTTGTCTGTGTTTGTGAGGTGTCCTGAAGAGGGGACACCACGGGATCTCCGGCCAGAGAGGCGCTCCTGTTGGGTCACATGTGGTAAGACAGAGGACCCTGTGATTACTTATCAGCGAAAAACGCCACGGGGGCACTTCTGGCATCGGTCATTTAATTAAGTCCCATCGCCATTTGCTTGTGTGTGAATCAGTAACTTAAAAAGTCTCATGACATCTCCATTCTTCAGATTGTGAAAGAAACAGGAGTGTTTACTTAATTGGAGACTTAGTTGATTAAAACCACATGATTGCGCTGATCATCTGATTATTGCTACAATAAGTTAAATAAGAGATAGCGCTTACATCTGTTGTTTTTTAAATCTAGCTGAGTGCTCGTTGCCGATGCATTTCAGCTCATTTGAAAAATAACAAAAATCTACACTCATGACATTCTTTAAAAAAAAGATAGTCAGAGAGAATTATACCAGCATCATGTCAAAAAGAAGTGGATGGGACATCAGAGCTTTTTTTTAAGTGGTGGGTACAAAATGACTCATGACGAAATCTGGTGGGTACGCATACCCACCGTCCCCACCGAAATCGACACTTTGCCTATTGCACTTTAGAATGTTCAAAGAATGTTAAAACACCTTGCACAACCAACAACTCCGGAAAGCTGAGAGGTGAGAGACAACTGTAGAAAGCTTTATGGGTGAGAAGCTTTCACTGACAGGATTGGTGGAAGGCCATATAATTTTATTGACAACGTGAAGTCCCCGTCATCCTAGACTGTCACAGGATTTGGTGCTCTTAGAAGATTCTACATCCTCTTAGCTTGTCCTTTTTCCATTTGGAAAAGTGCAGTGTGAAAGGCATTTTGCAATGAAAAGACAAGCAAGGTATTTTCTGGCACTTCTCAGAGTCCTCTGTGTGTATGGGGGGTTGGGTTGGCAGGGGACTTAAGCCAGTGTGTGAGGGAACTGACCTCAGCAGTGATTGCAAGTGAAGTCACTAGAGCATGGTGCAACTCCCAAGGTTCAGTTTGACCTTTAGGCGCTAACACACTTTATTTCTCACTCCCAGTCTCCTTGATACACACGTAAATGAGCTGCGCTGACTTCAGTGAACTCCAGGCAGCTCCTCCTCTCAAGAGTGCGTGGGAATCCTGCTTTTGTGACCCAGGTAGTGAGCTTCAGAATGGTTTCGACAAAAACTCTGTGGAATCAAAAAGAAGAAAGAAATGAATGAGAGTGAAAGAGTTACATTGTCTTTATGCATTTGTAAAAATTACAAATTAGATCTATTTAATGTCTCATTTGTTTCTCCTACACTGGAATGGGTCTCCTTGCATGGGTTTCAATGGGGGTTTTTTTCCATTCGGAGGAAAAGACCCTCGTTTATATATAAAATATATATATATATATACTACCATTCAAAAGTTTAGAGTTAGTATGTTTTTTATTAATCCTTTTATTCATCTTGCATTACATTGATTAAACAGGACAATATGCAAGTAATGCTGTTCTTTTGAACCATCACACTGAAGATAGGAGTAATGATGCTGAAAAACAGCTTTGCATCACAGAAATAAATTACATTTGAAAACATATTCAATTAGAAAACTGTTATTTTAAATTGAAATATAATTCAATATAATTATAATAGATTTCAAATCTGATTAAATCTTCTTTAAAAACCTCAAAAAATCATATCAACCCCAATACTTTGAAAAGCTTTTTGTAATCATGTGAAAATAGTAAAGAAAGCCAAATTAGTAAAAGTAGTGAAAAAAACATTAACCTCATGTTTGTAAAAAAAAAAGAAAAAGAAAAACCTGGAATATTGGGTCCTAATTTTTTTTGTATCCAATAGATGCAGACTTTCCATTTTGCTCCAAGCTGGTCTTTTATTTAGGCACTGATAAGTCAGTGTTTAGCGGTGATGCCTAACAGGCGGGTTTGTCTGATGGAGGGAGAATGATGCTGGGCGCCGCGGGCCCCTCGGTCGCTCTCTCAGTGACCAAATAAGGGTAGTCTGCAGACTCAGTGCTTATGGAGGAGACAGGGGCACAGAGTTGGCACAGCTCAGGCTGAGTGGAGCCTCCGCTCTCATTCATAACAAATCTGTCCATCAAAAGCAGATGTCATGCTTATTATCTTGTGGTGAGAGCAGGACATGCTATGTTAGGACTGTAGTGACTACTAAATCTATATTAGATCTGCCCAGAGCATTAATCAGTGACATCCTCATTTCTGTAATGTATAAAATGATGGGCTGGTTCGTGAAATGGAAATTCACCCTATATGCAGCTTATTGATCTTCCATACATAAGTTTCTTTCTTTTGTTTTTACATTAAGACCTAGTAATTTTTAAATAAAATATTGTAACTCGATCTTCCAGTGAAACAACAGGCTTCTTTCTGGTGACATATTCCAGACTTCTCCAATAACTTTGTCCACTTTAAACTTTTTTGACTGCTGGCTCACATTCAGATCTGCTTCCTTCCAATTAACAATCGATAGATGAACCAAGTCTCCTACATTTTTTTTCTCAATAATCTGTTTCACTTGCATGTACATAACAATACGAAAGAATCCACTATAATCAGGTTGATTTTTGACTTGAATAAAACCATTAGATCATTTATTTAATTTTTTTCCCCAAAATATGCTGAAAAACAGGTAAAAAGATTCAATGTCAGCACGTAATTGCCCATGTGTTTTTTAAGAGGTGATGTAGAATGTGCTTGCTTACAAAATTGTTTTACAATACAAATAATTAATCACATTAATGGTTTGGTTTTCGTAACATATTGCTTGCAGCAAGCAGCATATCATTAAAGAAATGAGAAAAAAGAATTTTTTTGAAGTTGTTTTTCAAAGCGTTGTCTTAAATAAGAGGGTGTTCTGAAAATGCACTAGACCGTGACCTAGAAAGCAGGACCTTGAGAAAACATCGGTGTTAACGAAAGCCCTGCTCAGCAATCCTACAGTTATAGATTAACTGTGAGGTTTTCCTTGAACTCTTTGAAGTCGGTTTATCCATGCTGAAAACACAACCTCACCTCTAAAACCTGAACTGTGGGCCGGATCTAACAATGCTAGGCCTATCATATGTTAGTTAAACATGACTTATCATATTGCATTTCAATGTGCATATTTGCGCATTAAAATCAAAGCTTGATGTGGTCTTTCTGTGGGAAACACAGAACTGTACGGGTTGCCTCTGGAAAATGCTCTTTGAAGGGTTCTTGCAGATAAGGTCAAGTGAATGAACTTGTTGAATTTTCTTGTTTTATCAGAAACAATTGCATGTTTAACTGAATAAACTTCCTATAGCACAAGACCTTGCTATTTGATCTCACCCACACACAAAACAAACAAAGTTGTTACTTTGACATAGTTACTGTATTTTGTCTTTAGGGGCCAAATCTCTAGAAACAGAATGCAATTTCACCTCACATGTTTCTTCAAAATTAAAGTGGATCCTGTTTATTCGCTGTCACAGAGAGCAGGCTTTGTTGAAGTCCAAAAATCTTTGCATTCTGCGAATCCCAAATTCTCTTTCATCAAAAGCATTGACAGCCAATTATTCTGCAAAATGTCGGACTTTGAAGATGAGGCAGGTATTTCAGCTCAGATCTGAATCGTCACTGTTGGTTAATTTCTTCACTCTGACACGGCTTCATCTTGCAGTTTGAAGACGCTTTCTTTGCTTGTTACGTTTCATAAAAGCAGCTCTCACAAATCCTTCAAATGAAATCAAATCATTGGAAAAGTGTCTTCTAGTTGTTGATCCATATTTGTCAAGGTTAGTATTTGAATAATCAGAGGTGACACACTTTTATAGGGTGTGTGTCTGTGCTGTAGTGGTTTACCATTGTGAATCTTCCTCATTAACCATGCTAGATATTTGGATTGATGGGATTTTTTTTTGAGAATTGTAGGTGTAAAAATACATGAAAAGCTCTTAACAGGTGCTACTAGCAAGCTTTACACACATGCGCATTTGCGTAAACTATAAAACATCCAGACTTGTGCGTCTCGCCCTTTGCATGAAAGGGAAACAGAGATAGTTGGACGTGACGGGTTTGCAGAGCGTGACAACTGGACAGAGGAGGAAGGAGAGGAGGAGTGTGAAGGGTGGGTACGGCCTGTGTAGTGTTGCCAAAAGCAAACAAACCACAGTCCACTGATAGCTCAGTACAAAGAAGCCAGAACAGAACAGACCTGGATTGAAGTCTCTCTCTCTCCCTTGCTCACTTCCTCTCTATCTCTTATTCTCTCTTAACATGCCAGCTGGAGACTGGACAAACGATCACAAATGCTGATTGGATGAGTCTGTAACACAGACCAATCTTTCTATTTGTTATACGAAGAATGTTTTTTTGTGTGCAATGTGTGTGTAAGACTCACAGTTTTCCATTTCCTGTTGAAACAGGACATTAGGTAGTACTTATCAGGGTTTGTCCTTGTATTAAATTAAAATATAAAACTTTTGGAACATTTCACAACTATGGTAACTTTGGTGTCCTTCTACGGTGTTTTTCTTATGAGGTCTCTTATATATGTATTATGTAAAATTAACTTAGTATGAAAAATGTCTAGTTTTAAATGCATCAAATATATTCCCCCCTTTTTTTGGCCATAATCTGTTCATTTGACATTAAATCTATTCATTATTTCTAATTGATAATTATTATATATCAGGTTTAATTTTTAATGTAAACAATATTTAATCACGGTTTTAAAACTTAGTAATTATAATTTTAATTAAAAACATAATAATATTTATGTAAAAATGTAGTTATTTTGTATAATAGCCGTCCCAAATTTTGTGCACAAAATGGTTATGAAAACTTACATACAAGAACAAAAAGTAAAAAAAAATATTATTATTTTTTTTTACATTTTATTAAACCATATTGTTTAATACAAATGTACACAAGTCTATCTGAAGTAGGAATATTTAATTTATCATAGATTGACTAGACATATACTGTGTGTGTGTGTGTGTGTATATATATATATATATATATATATATATATATATATATATGATATGTAGTTATTTTCTATAATATTTGTGTCCTACATATTGTGCACAAAATGGTTACCAAAGCTTACAGAAATGGTCAAAAAACCACACAAATCTAATTTTTATTAAGCCACATAATGTATTTACATAATTGTATCTGAATTATTCATATTTAAATGAATATAGACGGACTAGACATATTACATTTTTCCATTATTTGCATTCTTACATTTGTGTGTGTTTGATGTCTGTGTGTGTGGCTGTCTTTGTGTGCAGATTGTAACTGGTAGGGATGGCCTCCAGGAGCGAGCCCACACTTTGAATCGCACTTCAAACGCTGACGATAAAATAGACTAACACAGATAGAAAACAGACAAGCCTTTTTTATTTTAATTAGAAACGAAGCAATTAAACCTGCACTTTCCCTCACCGCTGCATCAGAGATTTTGACTGATATCACACTGTGTTGAGATGAATAAGGTACCCTTTATGAATTCGAGAATTCAGCTCCATTAAACCTCAGTGGGCCATATTAAAGCTATTACTTCAAAGAGAAAGCCTTTGCATGCTTCTAAAAAAATGTATAGAGTTGAGTCTAACTTTTGTACATTTGTACATGGATTGATACAATAAGTGCACAGCAAACAAGTCATACCCTGTAAGATTGATCCTTTCCAAATCATTACTACACCTTTGATACTAATCTTTTGCTGATTGTATGATCAATATGTTTCTTCTGTTTTTTTTTTTTTTTTGTAGGGGGCAACAAGCTGAAGAACCAACATTTCCGGCTGAACTGGGCATGGATATCCTTGGAGAAAGAGTACTATCAGGTTGATGAAGAGGCTAAGTTTCTGGAGGTGGTCTTGAGACGTAGAGGTTACCTCGGCGAGACCTCATTTGTTAGTAAGTGATGTTAAAAGACTACATAATTTCCCATCATGCACTACTGATAAGATTTAATGAAGAAAAAAGCCTTTTTGTTGTGTGAAATAACTGTGACCTCTAATTTGCTGATAGGAGTCTCTTTATAACATCACTATTTTGGTTTCTTTGAACCTTTGTAGATGTAGCTCCTCATGTCATCAGATGCGGTTACTTGATTTGCTTCAAGGCATAGCTACACTTCCACCCACATACACAATGATAATACTAGTTTCCATAATCAGCAGGAAAAAAACATTTAATCCCTATAGACACGAACCTCACATGGGAAAGGTCAAAGATCAACGTTTAGTTGCTGGATTACCATAACTGCAAAAAGCAGTTGATTAATGGGAGGAGGCCACATAGAGAAGCATTTTTGTTATATTGGTGAGGATATTCTCAATTGATATTAACATTTGCTATGTTATGTAGAAAGTAATGGATTACAGCTTTACATTTATATTGAACCGTAAAACATCAAGTATTTATTAATTTGGTGCATAACCATGCGATAAGTGGTACATTCAGCTTTGTTTTGGGGTCGTGATCACCCTGTTAGGGTTTATTTTGTATTCATTTATCAGCTGACTGTACATTCAGTACTAGTGGTCGCCATGCCCAATATATCTGCCAATAATTGGCATTTTTTTAATTATCTGCATCGGCTGATAGGTTTTTCTGTTTGGCAGATGTACCTTAATTTCACTAACCTTTCAGACTTACAGTAGTCAAATAAGCGGTAAGATCTAGTGATGTGTGCATTTGTAGACTGCATAAAAAACGTGTTACTATGTGCCAGATGGTCGGTCCAATGCGAAATGCAGACAGGAGATTTCAACTGTCATTGGAGACACACGATCGGCAAACTTTAAACCCTGTAGAATTCAAACTATGCTGCGCTAATTTTCAAATCAGTATTATTCATTACTTTTCAAAAATTTGGGGTCAGTAAGATTTAACTTTTTTTGAAAGAAGATTCACCAAGGACACATTAAATTGATCAAAACATTCAACATTGATAGTAATAAGTCTTGTTTTTTGAGCACCATTTCAGCATATTAGAATGATTTCTGAAGGATCATGTGACACTGAAGAGTGAGGTAATGATGCTGAAAATTCAGCTTTGCTTTAAAACAGGAATAAATTATGTTTTAAAATACATTCAATTGGAAAATAGTTATTTTAAATTAGGAATATTTTAAAGTATATACCATTTTTACTGTTTTTTTTTTTTGTTGTTAAAAAAATGCAGCCTTGGTGAACATAAGTGACTGCTTTCAAAAGCATTAAAAAAAAATCTTATTTACCCAAACCTTTGAACAATAATATGGTTGTCAGATATATGCATCTCAAATTTAATTTAATACATTAATTTGTGAAAGATTGAGCTTGTGTGATAGCCAAAATGCCATAGAAGCACGACAGCAAATATTTCCCATAGTATTATATTTCCCCTGGTATTTTATGTTATCTTCATCTTCAATATATTTCATAATATTTTATTCTAAGTCAAGAATAATTTTTCGATTGTTTCAAATCAGCTTTACAATGATAAACGGGTAAATAATGATCAGTGTTAATTCAGTTATGTTCAATAACTGTGTAAAGAAAATTTCAGGTTCAACTCATCTAGAAAGTAGCTCTGCAGACAACAGTGATGTCATCGTCCAGCTCAGTTCAGTTCTCATCCAAACTGTCAGTGTCAAATTAATAATATTGCTGAAAATTAAGAGTCCCCAACTATGAAGGTCAGAAGTGGCGGTGGCAAGGAACCCAAACTCCATCAGGTGACAGAAATGGAGTGTTCACCTCTGGCCAAAACAAAACTGGCATGGAAAAGACTGTAAAAACAAGGGTTAGACTTCTGCATGAGACTTGCAGGATCACACTGACAGACCTCCACGAGTTCTCATCACACAGATGAATATTCCATCCACATGCTGAGCTTGACCATTCCACAACTCACCTCGGTTCCGGCCCAGGGCCTCTCGGTGAGACGGGCTGCTGTCCTGCTGTTCGTCTGCCACTCGCTGGGCCTGGATCGCAGACCTTGTACTGAAGCGAGGAGACGAGGAAGTCTTTGAAATTATGATTTTTTATTCAATTATTATTTAGATTTTTCACTCCCTCCCTCAGTCTCTCTTCAAGGGCTGATGTTCTATGAATAATTTTGGCACATGCGCAGGCAGGACATGACAGGACCCCTCCTTTTTATGTGATGTACCTTAATATCAAAGCGCTTCTTTCTAAGTTGCTTCAAAGTAGTCTTTCTTCTTTCAGCAGCTCGATTTCTCCTTCTTTGCCAAAGCTCATCATTATGCGTCCATCATAACCCTTCTAGCCTGGCCTTTCCCCTGTCAGTTTTCCCCAGAAATTCTTCTTCTTTCTGTGTTCATTTATTTATTTATTTGTGGATTATATTAATATCTTATATTGTTGGTGACCTTTGAGATTTCTGTGTTGGAAAGTTAGTGTTCTTTTTTCGCGCACAGTTTCTCACTAGCTAACAATGCCCACCTGGCGTGAAGCTCCTGGCATTGTAAAACCCTTTTCAACCCAAGTGGACAGAAATCCACCAGCGGGACTATGAGGATCTGATCTTCTGAGGGATGTTGATGGACTAGCCTTCTGAGTCTAAATCTTATTCTCTTTTCAAAGAACAACACACCGCTCTCTTTGAAGCTTTTTATTACCGAATGGTTGCGTCACACATGCTGCAACTTCTCTACATTGGGCTGTTAAGAAAGCTCAGCTGTGGTTAATAGAAACACAGAAGATGTGAAATAAACAGGAGATTTTGTCAATCCCTTGCAGCAGTCTGTCAAAATGACACTAACAACGTTTTTGTCAAAAGTACATTCGTAAAAAATTATGTTCCAAAGCACTGGAAAAGACTGTATTTATTTGTTTGTATAGTTCCAGAAAGAATATCTCAGCAAAATTACAGAAACAAAAATAAATGAATAATAATAATACAAAATTATTGTACATAAAATTCTTAAAAAGACTTATTAAAAAAAAAATGAAAATGTTTTGCAGAAATAAAAACATACATATTATCAATAAATTTGTCAATAAAGTAAAAAATAAAATGAATATAAATCTAACATACCATTTAACATTTGCAAACTCTGTTTACCTTAAATCTAGCGCTAACCATTTGATCTACTAATGTTATAAAATACTAAATGCTTTATATGCTTGATTTAAAGTTGATTTACTCTTACATTCTTAAGGTATTGGCACTAAAGATGGTACGGCTGAAAAGGACAAAGATTTTCGAGGAAAGGCCCAGAAACAAGTCCAGTTCAACCCAGGTCAGACCACTGCTACTTGGAAGGTGCGCATCTTGTCGGACAGCCTGTACGAGCAGTCCGAGACCTTCCAGATTGTCCTGTCAGAGCCTGTCATGGGAGCACTGGAGTTCCCAGAGGCAGCAACGGTGGAAATCGCTGACCCCGGAGATGGTGAGCTCACCAAAAAAAAAGAAAATATGGGTTCCAGGTGCTAAGAATGGTTTAAGGCAGCAGCAAAGACCAGTATGGGGCTTCAAAAGCCAGACTTTTTCAAACAAATTTCAACTTTAAACTTTAAACAAAATATCTCAAACTTCAGCCAGTCATTAGAAATTGATTTAACATGAACTATGTTTGGGCTTACATGGTTATGCGTTTAGTGTTACTCAGTCTTAGGTATTCAATCTAAGGACATGTCAACTGTTCAAAAGTTTGGGAATGGTAAGATTTTTAAAAGAGTCATAACCTAGTATTACCTTGGATACCCACACTCTATTATAGTCTTTTAGGCCCTTCTAAAAAAGAAAAGTGGAAAAAAATAATAAACACAGAGCTCCTCTGACCCTTATTTCTGAATGCATTATTGTCTCACGAGATCTGATGCGATATTTTGGCTGTCGTGGACGGTCATTTTAATAATGCAAATGAGGGGCGCGTTGATTGGTGGCAGTAAGGAGGGGGCTTGACACCGCAGGTAACTTCACCATATCATTCCAAAATGGCGCAAGTTGTGAATGAACCCGACCTGGCGGTGACCTACGGAATTCAACCATATGTTTGAGCCAGACTCTGAACCAGAGCTGGAAACAGAATATATAGAGTCAATGGAAGGACGTCTACATCAGTATGTCTCTGAATGGTAAAGACAATCATTTTGACAGAGACATACATTAACATCAGTAACGAGCTAAAACATTTGTTGCTATTTTCTCCCACATAGGTTTACCCTTTTATTTAATGTAGATTACATTAACGGAGATGTAGTCTACTTTTTTTCAGTCAACCACAGAGCAACTCACGTGTGCACTACATTTCTGCATTTTTCTTGACTGAATATGAGGGGGAGAGGGGCAGGGCGGGCTTCCTGCAGATTATGTCTGCGGTCTCCATATATGGTATATCCTGCCCCGTCTTGACGTCAAGTCGGGGGAGAAATTAAAATCTCGTATTTGAGTGCGCGTGCACGTGGGCTGGTTTACGAACCCTGGGGTAAACAAACACTTCACTTTTGAATATCCGCTTCCCGGCCGATGTATAATCGTTAGGCTATCATAACATACATTGATTCTCGTGGAAAAGTGAAAATTACAGGTTATGACTCCTTTAATATTGTGAAAAATTGTGTATTGTCTGCCCCCAGTGTCACATGATCCTTGCTAAATCATTCGAATACATTGAATTGATGTTCAATATTTCTTATTAATATCCATGATGAAAACATTTGTGCTGCTTTATATTTTTTGGTTTAAAGTGTGATCATTTTTTTCTGGATTCTTTGATAAATAGAAAGTTCTAAAGAACAGCATTTATTTTAAATAGATTATTGGAACAATGTAAAAGTCTTTATTTTTGTTTAATTTAATCATACATTCTTGCTGAATAAAATAAATTATTTCTTTACAAAATCTTACCCCAAAATATTGAACAGTAGTGTATAGGCCTATACATATATTTCTTATATCAGGCAAATATCTGAACTGGCAAATCAAATGACAACATTAACGTCAACACAAAATGTCATTTGCGACCTTTTTTTTTTTTATTTACAGCTGTAAGATTAATTGTTGCTGAGGGAAATTCAAATCAAAATGTTGGCCATGACTGCTTTTATCAATTAGAAATTAATTGGATTTTTTTTTTGAGTGGTCTGAGGGGATGGGTTGAAAAATTAAGAGGGATTGGCGAAAAAAAAGGGAAATAATGTCAGCCCAAAAAAAAAAAAATACATGGCTACGAAGACCATTTATTGTTTTGGGTGGAATCACCCACAACAATGAAATACTCATAATGTGTATTAAGACAGTGAGGGTCACTTTATGAAACTTTAATAGTGCATTAAATTAATGAAATAAATGAGAAATATTACATTTTATATTTAATTTGCTGAGTGAGTGTTACTTGCAGGCAATACAATAATTTGCGTATAAGACAAACAATCCAACCAATCAAAGGGTAAAAGAAAAAATAAGGAGAAGGAGTGTCAGTGGGGGCAGACATCACAGCGGTCACCCTTCTGTGCATTGTAATCATAGCATAATATCTCCAGAACATATGAATAACATCCTGGTTCCTCCTCTTCAAAACAGAACAGCCAAGCCTCTGATGGCAGGATCTACGGCTGATTTAGCAGGAGCAAGTCCCTTTGTTCTCTTATCTGACTGAATGAGCTTTCTCCATTGATCTTACACTTACACTGCTGTTCTTAAGATGGTGAATTTCACACCTGATGTCCCTAAAATATCATGTGCTCTTTACTGCTATTACACTTAAGTAAAAGGCTTTGAGAATCTGATTTTAACTGTATTTAAGTTTTTTACTCGTACTGAATGTAGGCTCAAGGATACACAAGTCCTCAAAATCTAAGAGACATGCCAGTGAAAAACAAGAAACATATGATTTGTGAGGAGAGCAAACTTATATTCTAAAGTTGAAATAAAATGGAACACCTCTATTTTGCAATAAATCAAGGTCGACACAACAGCCTTAAGTGCTAAACAAATCCTTCAAAAAGGTAGTTTCAATATAACCGATAAATAAAATAATGCATTTCTCATTACAAATGTATTGCCCAAATGTATATATGTATACTGTATAGAAACATTGCACCAGCAAACACTAATTTTTAAGTCACTTTCATCAAAGATCAAGATTCCGATCTTTTAAAGTTTTAGTTCAGTGTTTAATTGAGAGGTTAACATTACATAGTCAAGTTGAGCTGGAATGGAGAGATTGATGGAGCAGGGTACATAACACACATTTGAAATGTATAAATTACATTGATAAGCATGTTATTCCCTTGCACAAGGACATAAAAGCAACTTAATGCCACAGTCTGAAAGGTAAAATCTTGTTTAATTATCTTCTGCCTCTAAGTGAAAAGAAAGCTTCAGATTTGAACAAAGCATATAATCAAGTTTTAATGTCGTTTTCTGAAAGAAAACCCAGCTAGCGTCTTTAGAGAGCTGCTCAGTCTTATACGGTTAAAGGGGTTTAATTTAATTGAAATGGTGACCGTGAAGTTGCCAAAGGTTTTTAACCCATGAATACTTTGAGCTTAACCCACCATAGTATTAACGTTCATGCTATCTTCTGTTTTCTTCTGTGCTACTCCTATTCCTGTTATTATTTTTATCCATTCCCAGCTCTTCTGATAAGAGTTGTTATTTATCTCTCCCTCTACAATTACTTATCATGAATCTTGGGTTTGTTAAATTATTATTAAATTCTGAACCTTTTGACAGCAGTTGTGAGAGATAAATCCCACATTAAAAATACAGAAACAGAAACTTAAAGGGGTGGTAAAACACATTTTTTCGAAGGCTTGATTGTGTTTGTGGGGTGCACTGTAACATGTGTTCATGATTCGTTTTTAAAAAATTGCATTATATTTCATATATTTTACCTTTATTCTACACTGTCCCTCTTTGTAAAAACGGTCTGATGGTTTCCTGTTCTATGAAGCCAGTCCCTCAAAAATGGGCAATGGGCTCAGATTGGTTAGCTGGCCCAGTGTGTTGTGATTCGCTAACCGCCTAGTGCACGTTTTTCGGAAACCTCACGCCCCTTACCTTTACCGGTAGTTTGTGCTTTGGTGTATTATAAACAATGGCGTAAATAAAACCATACCAATTTGAGCCCGAATCGTACCCAGAGAATGTAAGTGAAAATGATCGACCAGAACCTGTTCAAGAACGGCTGTTAAACGACGTTTCAGAATGATTTGTTTTTGTTGTCTCATACTTTTTAGATACGCTGTTATGACTGACTGTTACTTTTGTATTTTTAGAACGATTGTAGCCAAATATCTTTCGCCAGAACTATTAACCCAAAACGAAAACTAAACATGGCTTTACTACAGTATACCGGTAGTCAAATCAAACACAGAAACATGTTTAGCATGCCTGTAGATAAACAAGCATGTAGATAAACAACAAAAGCTCTAATCAAAGAATAATTTACACTAATTCCAAGTTCGCTGTTGAGATTAAAAAAAGTTTGTAACGTTAGGTGTATGTCGGATAACGTTAAGTATGAATGAGCATTTTAACAATCTGGTTTGCAGAGCCAAACAGCGTTGTCATTTGTTTACTTCCTTGCTACAACGTACAATTAACAATACGAACTATTACAGCAAAACACATCGACAAAAAATAAATCATATACTTAACGGTTGTGGCCCGTAATGGAACTGCTCCATCTTTCAGGACAAGCCGTTGTGCGAATCCTGCATTGAACGCGCGAATATTGTGGAAGCTTTCCTCCTCAGAGAGCGAGATTTGGGTAATACTTATGACGGACCGAGTTAAAAATAAATTTTAACCATTGATCCCTAACTCCCCCGTCCCTAGGAAGGCTGAACAAAGTGGACCTGCAATCCTCAACAACTCTTCTCCAAAGCAATATAAAATGGCCTCGCCCCGATTATTTACTATTCTCGGTGGATAGGAGGGGATGTAAATATTGGGGTTAGTGATGTCAGCAACCCTGGAGGAATGTCGTGTAGTCCCTACCGGCCGTTTGCTGTAGTGCTTTGAACTTTGAGCGTTGTAACTTTGCAAATGTTGTTTATGCTCTAACAGCAACATTACACACTAGCTAAAGTTAGAAAAATGAAATCGTGTTTTACCACCCCTTTAAGTTGCATTTTACAAGGTTAGAAACTTTGGTGGTTGTTTAAAGACATACATTTCAAGCTTTGACAGAACTTTAGGTTTGAAGCACAACTGAATCCGTCTGAACCGATGAAGCTCCTCACAGAAAGATGATTTCAGTAACTCTTTTCTTTCTTTGTCTATAAAGTTTTTTTATGTGCATTTATACTAAATGTGATAGTTGCTTTTGGCCCTAGAATGCACAGTGTTCATCCCCTTGGCTACATACTCGATTGAGGAAGATGTCGGAGAACTTCTGATTCCTGTGCGAAGATCTGGAGATGTCAGTCAAGAGCTCATGGTGGTCTGCTTCACACAACAAGGTGAATTATGAATGGAACAGTTACAGAATGAAACTTAACTTAGAGGTATTTCCATCCTTTACTAACCAAATCAAACTTCGTGAACTTTTAAACTTATCAGAATTCTTGAACTACATGTTTAGACTTTAAAGTGGCGTTTGTCCCTGACTAAACCTGTGAGATAAAATTTGAATGGTCAAAACTTCCTCTAATCTCCCTTTATCCTCTTCCATGCAGGTACAGCCAAGGGCACGGTTCCCACCACAGTGCTTTCCTACTCTGACTACATTTCCCGACCCGAGGAACACCACAGTGTGCTGCGCTTCGATAAGGGCGAGACAGAGAGGCACTGCCGTGTGGTCGTCATCGATGACTCCCTCTACGAGGCAGAGGAAAGCTTTAATGTCACCCTAAGCATGCCCATGGGCGGCCGTCTGGGTCAGGAGTTCCCCACCACCAGAGTGACCATCCTGCCCGATGCAGATGATGGTAAGAATATTCACTGTGTTGGCTGTGTTTGATTTGTTTGGCATGCTTGCTGTATATATTTCAGTTTCATAATGTTTTTTCACCAAGAGAGCGTAGTTTGAGGTCGATGATCTGAGGCATTAAAAAAGTACAAAATGCAAATTATCCTGTGGGATTAAGTTCTGCAGTACATGGAAAATATAATCGCAAGAGTTTGTAACTGTTGCAGGACCTTTTGAGTGGGATTTCATGTTATCAGCAGTGTTTTGCACTGCTTAAGCAATGCACACAAAGACTGGAGAAAAGTAATTGTAAAATATTTATGAGTGCTCTGAATTTTTAGGAAGGGCATCTCATAAAACAAACTATTCTTTTAAATCTTTGGAGGCTCAGATGTTTTAAAAAAAATTCTTGACAGGTGCTTCCATAGGAGGCAGCAGTCTGGGAAGCTTTCGGAGGCTTTGTTTTACCACAGTCCTGTAGTGATCTAGCGCAGAAATCTGAAGGCAAGATCACACTGAATGTTTAATCTAAATTCATAGGATTTATTGAACACCACAGCAAACCTTGAAACGATTTTCCAGCCATAATTCCTAAAGTGTGAAAGCATAGAGGGGTGGAGCCTCACCTTAAAGTGGGGAGAATGGATTATTTTGTCTGTAGAGAGATCCTTATTATTCCAATATGGTGTTTTGGATTTCTTACTTTCTTTCTTTTTGGTGCTTCAAAGAGCAACCTGTCTGAACCTTTCAGAGTAAAGCTGTGCTTTAAAAAAAAAAGTTTATAATGAAATTTTTATTTAATTATAAATAATTTTAAATACATTTAATATAGTTTAATTCATAGTTAAATGAAAATTCTGTTATCATTTACTCATCTTCATGTTGCTAATTTTTTTCATACAATGCAATTATCATATAATTATTTGACTTTTAGAATAAATATTAAAGCCATTCTAAAGCTATGTGCGAAGAACTGACGTTGGGTGAGCAACATGATTGGGTGAGCAACAGATCCTGTCGTCTATATTTTATCCTTTAAATTCAATTTGATTTAAAATTAAATTATGGGACAGATTTACTAAACAGGGCAAATAAGCGTGACAGAGTGCAATTCCAAAAAAGCGCCGATTGGAGTGGAAAGGTCTGTGCATGATCTACTGACGACACTAAATCCTGACAGTAGGTTGGCGATGGCATAAGCTGTTAGTAAATCTGGCCTTAAATGTGCACCAAAAACAAGACTATCCAATATGAAGTATAAAGCAGTGTTCAGTCGTGTGCACACGTGCGTCTGTGCCCCAGAAAGCACCTTATCGCTCATCTCCAGGCGTAGTTACAGGTGCTGTTCTCTATCATATCTCCCCACGGTGCCTCTTTGTTCAGCAACACCTCCGGGCCTCCCCTCCCCTCACAGCTGCCCGGCTATCTCCTGAGACCGATGCTTATCCTACACAGACAGGGTACACTGGAAGAAAAAGATCCAACAAAAAACGCTGATTTTTATTTCTACCTACATGAAACTCGGATTCTGTTGGGAAAAAGGAGCCCTCAAGTTTGTGGGAGATCTGAAATCTATTTGCATTTACACACACACACACACACACACACACACACACACACACACACACACACACACACACACACACACACACAGACACACACACACGCACACACATGCCAGAAGATAAAACTTCAGCAAATTCAATTTATTCAGTTTGTGTTTGATGTATAACACCATTTGAAGTAATTTGGTTTATACAAGCAAATCTTTCATTAAAAAATCTCATGGAAAACAAAACAGCAGGGAAATCAGACGATAGGCCAGTCTTTGCCAAAGCTCCCCTATCTCGATGCAATTGAATCATGGATAAGACTGATTTTATTACTATTTATGGCAACATTTTATGGTGTTTAAAGTGTCCTTATTTTTAGAGGACAGAGGTTGCATGCCTGAAATTCCCAATAGTTGGACGTTGTGATGTAATTTAAACCGCTGCGTGTCGAAACGCTGTGTTTGAGACTCCAGGGTCAGCTCTGGAGGCGTCAGCACTACTGTGATCCCACGTTGATGTCTCTGTCAGGATTTTTATGAGGGTCGACTTCAGAGAATATTTTTCAATCTGTAACTCTGTCCAGAATGTCACCAAGCCACTCCAAATATAAGGAAAGTGAAACATTGACAGGAAGCATTTGGGGTAGTGTGGGAGATCAAGTGACTGAAATGGTGACTGTTTCATAACAGCTGCTTTGCTGACTTTTAGGTGATAATTGACTGTTTGCAGATAGCTAGATAGATAGATAGATAGATAGATAGGAGGTTTGGAGGATTTTGTTAATGATCACCATGTCACATCTCAAGCATCTCAAGCCAAAACTCTCGTTAAAAACTTGGGCGTTTTGCTTGACAGGGAGTTGAAACTTGACAAACAAGTGAACTCAGTTGTTAGATCTTGTTTCTTTCATCTCTGTCTTCTTTCCAAAATTAAGCCTTTTCTCTCTTTTCAAGACTATGATAGAGTAATTCATGTTTTTATATCATCACGTTTAGACTACTGTAACTCACTGTATTGTGGAATGAACACTTCTTCCTTGGCCCTGTTTCCAGTTGGTCCAAAATGTGTCAGCAAGTCTTTTATTGGGCCTCCGTAAATTCACTCTTATTACTCCTGTGTTAGCATCATTGCATTGGCTTCCTGTGCGGTTTAGAGTGGAGTTTAAAACCCTAGTTTTTGTTTTTAAGTCCCTAAATAACTTAGCCCCCTCATATCTATCTGAACTTATATCTCTACAAAATCCTTCTCGAGCTCTTCGCTCCGGTAGTCATAGATTGCTCACTGTTTCCTGAGCCAGATTATAACAAAGAGGAGAAAGTGCATTTGCTGTTGCAGGCCCTAAACTCTGGAACAGGTTAGCAGTTCACATTAGATTTGCTCCTACATTACAGATTTTTTCAATTTAGCTTACAACTGGGTTTTTTTTTTCCATTACTTTTAATGTTTCTTGATGATTATTTTTGTATTTGACTTCTGTTAATATTTTGATTTTTCTTTTTAAATTGAAAATTGATTTTATTTGTGAAATTAGATTTCTACTGCTTTTGCTTGTATTTATTTTATCCAATGTTGTAAAGTACATTGGTCAGCTGCTGCTGTTTTAATGGTGCTATATAAACAGACCAAACTTTAAACTTGATAGATAGATAGATAGATAGATAGATAGATAGATAGATAGATAGATAGATAGATAGATAGATAGATAGATAGATAGATAGATAGATAGATAGATAGATAGATAGTTGTATGGACTGCATGCTTGTGATTGACCTTGCCTGTACTTTGGATTTTGTCTTTAATATTATTTAGTATAATTATGATTACCCTATTCAATAAATAAAGCATTTGGACCCTTAACCGTCTTGTTTCGGAGCAGTTCGTGACACTTACACATATCAGTTTGCAGGTTGATCCTGTTTCTTATGGGTGATTTGTCAAGTATAAATACACAGGGTGGAGGACAACACTGCCTTGTAGAAACTGGCTTTGTTTGCATCTTCATTGTTATTTTGTTTTCCAGTCCAGATTCTTGGCTGATGTCAAGAATTTCAGCAAGAAGCAGAAGGGAAAAAAAGAAAGAAAGAACGAAAACATCGCCTGGAGCTACTGTCTGACAGCAGTCTCGTTCGCCTTTGCAAATGACGCATACACCTGAAACCTGATCGACTCTTTTTAGAAAAGACAGTACCGTGTCAGCTTATTGAGTGCCACCTACTTAGAGTACTCAAAGCATGCACAGACAGCAGTAACACCGGGTAAAAATAGTCTGCTTACACTGGACTTTTTTTTTTCTTTGGATGTTTTTTTTATTAAACAAAAGTGATGGATGGATAGATAGACAGATATAATGGCAGACAGAAAGATTGAAAGACAGACCTCTCTTACAGGCTTTACCTCTTGCACTACTACTCTATTCTGTCTGTACTGAGTTTCTCACACACGTTTGTTTTACTCTCCAGGTCGGGACTTTCTATAGATTTCTGTTGTTTTAGCTTATTGCTAGCTTACAGCTTTAGCTTATCAGTATTTTCTTTTTTCTACCTTTACCTCTGAACCTTAAGGCCCGTTCACACCAAGGACGATAACTATAAAGATAACGATAAATATATAAAACTTTCTAAAAATCATTCTCAATATTAAAGAATAGCAGAGTTCACACCACATCTATTAGGATAACGGCACAGAGAAACAATATCGTTGAAATCACTTTCAGAACGATTTTTTCCAGCTTAAGAACGATAAAAACAGACAGTCAGTCAGAATCCATCCTGTTGTAACAAGCTCGAGCATTTAGAGTGACAGGCAAGCACACGCTTAGAATAAAAAGAACGATATCGTCCCCTGGTGTAATTTGTGTAATTTGCCTGTATCTTTATAGTTATTGTTCTTGGTATGAGCGGCCTTTATACAGACTTTTTCAGGTTTTACTGTTCTTGTAGTTGGTCCTCACTAGCCTTTTGTAATTGTATTGGTAACAGAAATCAGCTGGCAACATAACATGTAGAAAATCAGTTTGTTGATAATGAGTGTGTTGGGGACGTGTTCTCTCACGCTACAGTAACTGCCTTGAAAACTGCCAAAAATCACCCTTGTAAGCGTAGAGAAAGAACTGCGCGTGAGTTGTTGTAACTGTAAAACAAGAGGATACTTGTACCTAAGGATCGGGTTCACTAATATGCTGCTTGATGTCAGGCAGTGAATGTTTGTTAGGCTAATAAAGCTATGATTACGAACCACTTGGAGAGAGAGTTTGGAAGGGAGTATCCGGAGGGAGCAAAATGAGTGTAGGTGGCTGTCTGTCTGGAGCCTATTATTAAGATTCAGTCTTCCGATTCTGGGTCAGCCTTTGAGGAGACGAGGCAGATGTCCTGTGGTGAAGACCTGTTGTGAAACTATTTGTTTATTCCTGGTTGTACATTATTTAAAGAAATATTTGATCAACAATAACAACATTTAATGATTCATAGCAAATCTTAAATAATGAAAAATGTTAAATAACCATTCATCAGTTGTTTAAATTGAAAAGGAATCTAAATCTCATATTCATTACGTAATCATCAGTTTTTGAACTTTTGAGCATATAGAACTTGCAATTGTGACTGAAGTCTTTCATTTGGTCTCCACATTACATGCAGATCATTTTGTAAACAGTTAAGCAATGTTAACATAAATGGCTTTTGCTTTTTTTTTTTGCGGTTTAAGTAAATCTGACCTGCTTTTTTTTTTACACAAAAATGACCTGTCCTGGTGCTTTTTCCAAGAAAATTACCTTAAATCAATCCAGACTAATTTGAGAGCTCCTGTTAAAAGGTGTACAATGTGTTCTCTCTGAAAAACACTTAGCGTTGTGCTAATGTGTTCTGCCATTTTCTTACACCCAGAGGTCTTTGCTTTTTATAAATGCTGTCGCTCTGTGGGAATGCTAAGGAAAGTTCATGTGTGAACCGCACACCAGACTCCCAAGGTACATTCTGCCTCTCTCCCCAGGTTAACGGCAAGTGTTTAAATCAGATGTAAACTGTGCTATAAACATATATATATATATATGTATGCGTGTGTGTGTGTGTGTGTGTGTGAATAAAATGTATTAAAATTTTAAAATGTTGTTATTAATAAATAAAGATGCTATCGGCGGCCATGTCACACTAAACAATATCTTAGAAATGTGAAGAAATAGAATATAGTTTCATAAATCAGTCTTCGAAATGATTGCATTTCCATTCTTTGTTTCGGCTTTTTCCACTAGGAGGTTTAATTACAGAGAGTTGAAATGAGGTGAGAAGGAGCTGTACCTTAATGTCTTCTGGTTCTGTCCTTATGAAAACGGTTTTTGGCTTGAGTTACTTTAAAGAGCAGCTTTTGACCAAAGCGGTCAAATGTGCAGTGAAGTAAAATGCCAGTTAAGAGTGATTGTCAGAGTGCACTATAGGCTACTCACAGATAATTCACGTTTTGGAAAGATAATGCATTAGTGTACCTAACTGCAGAACCTATAAAGAAAAGAAAACCCTCAGTTGTCCAAATTTAGCCCACTAGCACCATGGCAGACTGCCACATGGGTAACCCGATCCACCCTGTGAAGCGGCGGAGTTTGGGTTTGGGTCGTGTAGGAGCCAATGGCTTGCCTTTCAGTTAATGGACTGTGGTGCTTTGAAGCTCACTGTTTGTACCTTTTACAAATGAACCTTATCTGATAGTGGGAGCAGTGAGACACACACCAAAACGTACCCACACAACAAGCAAAACCAAAGCACTCATTTTATATCACCTTCAGATCGCCCACAGTACTTTATGTCTCTGCAGGGACAGGCTCTGTCAGTGCCAAGGCACATCATGCTATTATATTTAATGTGTCTCCAAGACCTAGATAAAGCTGGAGATAACTGCCTCTCTGTTTTTCTGAACTCTACATTTTATAATTTTCACATCATGAACAATTTTCGCCCTTGGACACAAAACTCTAGGCAGTGCCTAAAGGCATATTAGCTCCCTGTGAGCTTTTACGCAACTTCACACGATTGTTATGTGCGTTTTATTGCAGGTGAAGCATGTAAACTTTTTTGTAAGTTTAAGTTTCGCCTTTGATCATTAATGCAAGTTGTTAATTTAGTAGTTTCAGCACATTAAAAAGGAAATATGAAACACAAAATGATTACTATTGCTCATACTTAAGCAATAGTAATCAGCTGTATTGCAATGGCAAGTTTGGAATAGAAAAACACCACTTAAACTACCATAGAAAAGTTTTCAGGGTCATTGTGATTTTTTTTAAATGTTTATAAAAAGACTCTTATGCTTACCAAGGCTGCATTTATTTGATAAAGGAAAAACAGTAATAATGTGAACTATTATTACAATTCAAAATAGCTGTTTTCTATTTGAATATATTTTAAAATGTAAATTATTTATGATGGCAAAGCTGAATTTTCAGTAGCCATTAGTCTTCAGTGTCACATGATCCTTCAGAATTCATTCTGAGTATGTATTCATTATTGAGGTCACATTATGTCACATTAACTTGCCTTCATGTTATTCCAAACCTGTGTTTTTCTTCATTCTGAAGGAAATTTTTTGCGGAATGTCCAAGCTGCTCTGTTCATTCACAAACTAAACGTTCTAAACTAAATGTTCGAACACATCACTTAGTAATCAATCAAAAGACATGCATTCAGATAACAAACGTGGCATAATGTGGCATGGAATATTTGTCAGAATTTTCATTTTTCCGTGAACTATTTCTGTCACTCAAAATAGTACTCTCTCCCTGTCAGTATTTCCTCATAATGTAAGAGTTGGAGCTTGAATAACTCTGTGACCGGTAAAATCATTGATGATGGGTCCTAACAAAAGCTCAAATGCTAGTGGTTCTATTTTAAGCTTTTTAATGGAAAAAATCCATCTCCAAACACCCCGCATGACCTCATCAATGCATTCTATCCGAATGTGTCAACAATTCATTGCTGGTTTAGGGGTAAAAATGAACCTGCTGTGTTTTTAATAATCACGTCGCCTGTGAGTCCTCCATGCCACACAAGACTAAAATGAGAGGAAAAGAGTCTCATCACACGTTGTTTATTTTCCTTTGGCCTAGATGCGCTTCCTACGGTGGACGTATATCAGCTTATACTCCTTGAACACCCTAAATGTCTTACCCTCAATCAGATTCAGTACATGACACTGTGTCGTCCAAGAAAACACATTAGGAAGCTGAGTGTGACTTAGACCTTTCACCAATAGAAAGGGTGTTTGTGAGCTATGAACAAGGATTTGGCACTGATTTCTAAGATGGGTAAAGTGTTAATTGCAGACAGACAGGTCCATGCTAGCCCGTCTGTCTCCACATCCCCGTACCGTTTGTCAAAGCTGCCTCAGACAGTTCCTCATTCTTAAAGGGATAGTTACCCCCCCCCCCCCCAAAAAAAAAAACTCTGTCATAATTTACTCACCCTCAATCTCAATACAAACCTGTATGACTTTCTTTCTTCTATGGAACACAAACTATATTTGGGTTTATTTGTCCATATAATTAAATTCACAGGGGTCCAGTGTTGTTTTGGACCCCATTTACTTTCATAAAATGAACGTCTCGGTTACGTATGGTAACCCACGTTCCCTGAAAGAGGGAACGGAGACGATCAGGTCATGCTTTCCCAATGACTTACCTTCAACTGCATCGTGATTCGAGGCAATAGTGGCGACATACACTTTGAGGGTGGAGGGAGACAGCCTTCGCTCCAACCCATCTTACAGGAAGGGAAGCAAAACTCTAACCGGGCATATTCGAGGGTCTTCCCATCTGGAAGAGCACCACTCAACAAATAGATTCCACTTAAATGCATAGAGGCGCCTTGTAGAGGGGGCAGAAGTGATGGTGTCTACCACCACCTGGGTTAGGTCAGAGGTCTTGACGCAGTTGCCATAGAAAGCAGGTCCTTCCTCAGAGGATTGGGCCAGGGAGGGACTGTCACGAGGAGTTCTGGGAACCAGGTCCGGTTAGGCCAATAGGTGGCCACTAACAGGACCTGCTCCTCGTTCTCCCTGACTTTGCACAAGGTCTGGGCAAGAAGGCTCACTGGGGGAAACGCATACTTGCGTAGGCCCTGGGGCCAGCTGTGTGCCAGTGCATCTTTGCCAAGGGTTCCGTCAGTCAGGGAGAAGAACAACTGGCAATGTGACGTGTCTGGGGAGGCAAACAGATCTACCTGTGCGGCCCCGAAACATCTCCAAATCAGCTGGACCACCTGGGGATGGAGTCGCCACTCTCCCGGAAGCGTAAGCTGACGTGAGAGCTCCTCGGCTGCACGATTGAGCTCGCCAGGGATGTGAATGGCACTAAGCGACCTCAGCCATAGGAGGAGATGGTGGGCGAGTTGCCACATACGACGGGAGCACAGACCACCTTGTCGGTTGATGAATGCAACAGTCGCAATGCTGTCCATACGGACCAGTACATGCTTGTCTCGAAGTGGCACCTTGCGGCTGAGAGCAAGACGTACTGCTAGCAACTCGAGGCCCCGTCAACAGACCCAAAGCTGCATGCCCGTTGTACGTGACCCCCCCCCCCCCCCCCCCCCCCCCAGCCGGTGGCAGAGGTATCCGTGAAGACCATGGAATGCCTGGACACTTGTTATAGGGGAACACCTGCCCGTAGACATGAAGGGTCCGACCAAGGGCTGAAGGTTTGGCAACAGTGCGGGGTGATGGAAACCCGGTACGTGCCCCTCTACCACGCCCATCTCGGGACCCGGTCGTGAAGCCAGTGTTGAAGCGGCCTCATATGAAGCAACCTGAGCAGCGTTACTGCGGCTGCAGATGCCATATGTCCCTGGAGCATCTGAAAAAATTTCAGTGGGGCCGCTGTCCTGAGTCTGAACGAATTCAAGCAGTTCAACAACGACTGGACGAGTCCAGCTCCATACCGAGATAAGAGATCCTCTGCGCAGGGGAGGTCTCTCTGCGAACATCCCATTTCTATCGGATCTCTCCGACGAACGTTGGAGTGACCAACATGAAAGGGAACAATAACAGTTCTTCTAAATATTTTATTTTATGTTATGACATTACTCGTGTGGTGGTCATGCTTATATCTAGATTGTTCCTTCCATTAAACATCTATTTTTATTTTCTAACAGCACCAGTATTTTATTTCGGAGAAATGGAGTACCACGTAGATGAGAGTGACGGTTATGTCGAAGTCCGGGTTTGGAGAACAGGAAGTGATATTTCCAAAACCGGAACGGTCACAGTGCGCTCTCGAAAGACTGACCCTGTTTCAGCTGAAGGTATGTATCAGACAGACCTGTCCATATGGAAGTTCTTTGTGCAGATGCTTTTATATATAATTACTGTCAACATGCTTGGTTAATATAATACATTGTCAAGCTTGTATTTCGGGAAATCCACACCATGAGACAATAATATGCTGTTACAAGCCCCACAGGCTTTACAACACACACAAAAATAGACAGCGTCAGAAGACGAGAGCCCTACTCACTCTTACGGACAAGGTCTTCAGTGCCTCTATCTACCATGATCTAGAAATACTCCTTCCATCTTCCTTGACCTATTCCCGCTCATTTGCAGGGTCTGCTTGACACACACACACATTTAATTTGGCACAGGTTCCACCGGATGCCCTTTCTGACACAACCGAGCACTGAAACAAATTCACACTCACACACACTCCTACAACAATTTGGCATATACAATTCACATAACCTGCATGTCTTTGCACTGTGGGGGAAACCGGAGCACCTGGAGGACTCCTGGCCCAGCCGGGGCTCAAACCGAGGACCTTCTCTTCGAGGGAAAAGTACTTAAATTACAGTTAATAGATTATTTGGTAATTAATTACACTCAACACTGCTAACCACAAATGTATTCTTTTACCAGTCTAATATCAGTATACTTTATTTATTTTGTTTTATTCTGGACAAAAAGGTTGGCCATTCCTGCAGTCCTCTGACAATGAGAGAGGCATTTATTTTCCCACTGTTAATTTACCTGAGGAAATTGTTCTTTTGTCATTGCACTTTCTTAATTTGTTTCTCCATTGACCCACTAACTTTCTTCAAACCTTTAACACAGCTGGTGTGGACTATGTTGGGATTAGTAAGAACCTGGACTTTTCCCCGGGCGTCAACATGCAGACGTTCAAGGTTACGATCCTGGATGACCTGGGACAGCCGGTACTAGAGGGGCCAGAGAAGTTTGAGCTGGTTCTCCGTATGCCCATGAATGGCATATTGGGAGAACCAGGAAAAGCTACAATCTACATCAACGACTCCATATCAGATTGTGAGCGGTCTTATACTAAACCTTAAAAAGGCTAAATAAAGTATGCAAAAACAAGACCAAAACAATTATGATAAACAAGATTTGGGTTTAAATATGAGACTTTTGTTTTTTAGTGCCCAAGGTGCAATTCCGAGATCCCACGTACACGGGTAATGAGAATGATGGACAGATTTCTGTTATTGTGTTCCGGAGTGGAGATCTGAGCTACAAGTCAAGCGTGCGATGCTACAGCCGACAAGGCACAGCCCAAGTCATGATGGATTTCAATGAGAGGCCAAACACAGACGTCTCCACCATTTTCTTTTTACCAGGTTGTATTAAGTGTGTTTAAGCTATAAAAATGACTTATTCTGAAAGAAAATCCATTGATTTATCCTAAATAATTATTTCGCTGTTTGATGTGCTGACATATTTTATGCATAATTAACAACAACTCTCTTGAAATGATTACTTTTGTAGGTGAGGTGGAGAAGCCTTGTGTCCTCATCCTCGTGGATGGCACTGAGCATGAGGAAGATGAGGAGCTGAGATTGGTGCTGGGAAGCCCCAAGAGTGATTCTCCATTTGGGGCCTCCATAGGGGCTCAGAATGAGACACTCATAAAGATAAAGGATGATGCTGACAGTAAGACTTTTATCTCTTACTTTCCCACATTTCTGTACCCACTTATGTTCCCTTGCAATTGCTGTAATCTCTGTCGTAGAATGTACTTAATTGGCCAAGAGCAGAAAATGAGTTTTTATTTATTCAGAAATGTAGATTTTAAAGATGTATAGGAGATGTGGAAAGAGGATAACCCTACAAGTCGTTAGTATAATAGCATGCATTATTTCACAATAAATATTTCAAACAGGATAAAAGAGAAAGAATGTAGAATTTAAATGCACTTATCTGCTAGATTAATTTAAAGACAAATGTATGATTTTGTCAACATTTATAAATTCACTTGCAAATAGATTGCTTAAAGGGATACTTCACCCCAAAATTTAAATTCTGTCATCATTTACTCACCCTAAAGTTGTTCCAAACCTGTATGAATTTATTTTTTCTGCTGAACACAAAATAATATATTTTGAAGAATATGGGTAACTAAACAGTTGATGGGCCCTATTGACTTCCAAAGTATGGGAATAAAATACTATGAAAGTCAATATCATCAAATGTTTGGCTACCGACATTCTTGAAAATATGCTCTTTTGTGTTTCAGCAGAATAAAGAAATTCATATAGGTTTAGAATAATTTGAGGGTAAGTAAATGATGACAGAATAATTTTTTTGGGGTGAACTATCCCTTTAAATCTTTAAAGATCTTTAATCATCAGTCTGGTTAAGCTGATTGGTCGATATTAGTTCTGACTGAAGTGACAGTGCGGTGCTGACATAAATCTGAACTTTCCTGCAATCCTCCTTCCCCAGAGGCCATTATCAGGTTTGGAGCAACCAAGTTCAGTGTCAATGAACCCAGTGAGTCAGGGCAAATCTCAGTGGTGAGGATCCCGGTCTATAGGACAGGAGACACATCCAAAGTGTCAGTGGTTCGGGTCCACACAAAGGACGGCTCAGCTTCCTCTGGAGAAGATTACCATCCCATCTCTGAAGGTGGGTTCAAACACAACATCATAGCACAGTTTTGTTTGACAACTCACTGGGGAATTTCACAAGAACATGTTTTACCCCAAAATCATAATTTTAACTTTCAAATGATGCTGATTAAAGAGTATTGTCATAACAATAAAAATATTGCCAACCTACATTCCTTATAACCTTATACAAAAGAATACATATATTTACACAAAGCAATGCTGATTTTTTAAAAAAAATAGTTGCATCTGTTATATTTACCCAATTTATTCTGATTTAAAACAAATACTACAATGAAAACCACGTTTATTTCTTTTAAATCAGCATACATTATGTAAGGGATGTTGTACATCCAGCCGGTTGTTCTCTCAGAATAACCCCGACAGGGTGATGAGGACCCCGACTCGAAGCCTTAATCAGCCTGAAGGGGGTTATTCTGTGAACAACTGGCTGGATGAACATTATCCCGCTTATTACACAGCAACTTGTCACATAAGCCAGCAGCCATATCACCCTGTAGCCCAAGACTGGTTGCCCACTGAAGCTAAGCAGGGTTGAGCCCGGTTATTACCTGGATGGGAGACCTCCTTAAACAGCCGGGTTGACACCTCTTCCAGGTGTTAGTGAGGCCAGCAGGGGGCGCTCACTCTGTGGTCTGTGTGGGTCCTAACGCCCCAGTATAGTGATGGGGACACTATACTGTCAAAGAGTATGGAGGACCAAACCTGCAGAAATTAAAGATGAATGAATAAATAAATAAATAAACAAATAAATATGTATAAAAAAAAATGTATTTTTTTCCACATTTATTTTTTTCATTTGTTTATTTATGCATTTTTTTATTTCCACTTTTATTTATTTTCACATTTATTTATGTATATATATTTATGTCTACATTTATTTATTTATACATTTATTACTCTCTAATGAGGGGGCATGTTTTACCTCAGACATAGCAATCGAGCTCAGAGTGGCAGTGCTGAAGCTTTGAGGCCACAGTGACACCTTGTGGTGTGACCAAACAATACGCAAGAGGTTTGTGGACGTGACTTTACAGCTCATGCAGGAAATAAATGACTTAGAGATGAGCAATATGGCCAAAATCTTATATCCTGTTTATGTCCTTTAATATCACCCTAACTGTATGTAGCTATATAGGTTTACCATATATAGGCCTACTCTTTATTCCAGACATGGGCGTAAAACATCAGCAGGTCGGGATTCATTTATATATTTATTAGCCTAAATAAATAAATGAAAAAAATATTTATTTATTTATTATGCTGACTTTAGTAACCCGGATGAGCCTGCGTTATCTGTTTTGAGCATAGTTTTGAGCGGTTATTATCTGGGAATAACATACCACTGGATGGCAATATTGACCAATCAGAATCAAGTATTTCACAGAGGTGTAATAAGTAAATATAACAAATACTACTAAATGAATACAATTATTTTTCAGTTTACCTATTTTATGCTGATTTAAATAGAAAAACAATTGTATTCCTAATAGTATTTGTTATATTAACATAATTTATGTTGATTTAAATATAATAAATACTACCAAGAATATAATTGTAAATATGACAATTTCCCAACTGCAGATGTGGAGTTTAAAGAGGGAGAGACAGAGCACATTTTAGAGGTGGAAATCCTGTATGATGGTGTGCGAGAGATGAGAGAGGCCTTCACGGTCCACCTCAAACCTGATGAGAACATGGTAGCAGAAATTCAGGTACTCCAAAATATGCTTGCCCTGGAATATGGAAACAAAGTATATAATCTTGCTGTCTATTAGACCCACACTGTGTACATCATAGCTTCTCTTCCAAACCTTCAGGTCACCAAAGCCATAATCTACATTGAAGAGGCGAACAGTATGGCTGACGTGACCTTCCCCTCCGTGCCAGTGGTGGTTTCTCTGTTGCAGTACGATGATACAAGCAGGACGAGAGATACTCAGCCAGTCGCAGGATATCCCGTACTCTGTGTCACGGTAGGTTCACTATATAGGAAAACAATGAAAATAAATCTATCTATCTATCTATCTATCTATCTATCTATCTATCTATCTATCTATCTATCTATCTATCTATCTGTCTCCATCATATATATATACACATACATGTATACATACAGGATATACTGTTTGTTAATTTATTTCTATATTTATTATAGTCATGCAACTCCAAGTATCCTGACTTTGACCGGACAGGCTCCATCTGTGTTTCGGAGCACATCAATAACACCCTGACCCGGTACCGCTGGCTGGTCAGTGCCCCTACAGGACCTGACGGTGTGACCAGCCCCATGAAGGAGGTGGATTTTGACACCTTCTTCACCTCTTCCAAAACAATCACATTAGACTCAGTGTATTTCCAGGCAGGCTCGCGTGTGCAGTGTGCAGCCCGGGCTGTCAACTCAAATGGGGATGAAGGCCTGGAGCTCACCAGCCCCATAGTTTCCATCAGCCAGGAAGACGGTGAGTTTTGTGCATTACAGAATTCGCATCAGTTTTAGACCATTTCTGGGCCAAAAAAAACACAAGTCCACTTATAATGTTAGTCAAGGTTTCTTGTACCAAAACATTTTACATGGGAAAATGTTATTTCCCATGACCAATTTAAAACCAATGGAAGCTTTTTTCTGCCACTGAATAAAAAAAAAGAGAGGGTAATTACAACTTTTTATCTCACAATAAAGATATTTATGTATATTCTTTTTACTCATAATTGCATGATATAAAGTCAGAATTGTGTGATATAAACTTGCAATTGTGAAAAAAAGTCAGAACTGTTCGAAAAAAGTCTGAGATATAAACTCGCAAGTCTTTTTTCCCTTGGAATTGGACTTGCAATTGCCTGTTTATAGAGTTCGAATTGTGAGATATAAATGTGCAATTCCAAGAAAAAAAAGTCAGAATTGTGAGAAAAAACGTCAGAATTGTGAGTTTATATCTCACAATTCTGACTTTATAACGGGCAATTCTGACATTATAACTTGCAATTGCGAGTTTATGTCTTACCAATCTGCAAACAGACTCGCAAACTTACCTAAGCACTTTTCCTTGGGGGAATCACCACCGCCATTTTGAAGTGCATTCAACTTCAAAGGCCTAAAGAATGGAACTTAAATCAAATTCATAAGTGAACTGAAAAACTTTAAATAATAAAGCATAACCATAGCAGATTCGAAGTGATTAAGGGCTTAGGGCGTTCCACCAGTAGTGGGCACTCGTGCAACGCAGGCAATGACATACATCCAAGTGAATGAGACGGAGGGAAGTTTGTATAAAAGGGCATAAAAATTGACTTATTTGCAGCCCTTGTCTTAATGTGCATAATTCACACCCACTTATTGTGATCCAATCGGTTTCCAGTAGAAAACATTAAGTCCCGTCTTACAAATTTTCTCATTGAATATCCTATATCATTTAGAGATAAATGGAAGTAAAATGGGTTGCAAACAATTTTTCATGCCCCTTTAATCTGCTACTGTTTAATTTTTCTTCTTTTTGGCATCAGGTATGTGCCAGCCTCGGGTTGTTGGCACAGTTGGAGCTGAACCTTTCACTGCCAGACTGCGCTACACTGGAGCAGAAGATCCAGACCATCCAAACCTCATTAAACTGACTGTTACCATGCCCCATATTGATGGTCAGTACACCTAGCATAGTGTAAGCAGATTTTGCTTTTCAGACTGTCCAGCATATTGGGAATCCTATACATTGATAAATCACAATGACTTTTCTTTAAAATTTTATATTAATTATCATATTTTTCTTCACATCTTTTTTTGCACACTGGTGTGACATTTTTGAAAAACACAAATACTCTGTGTAGTCTCACAATTAATATATATATATATATATATATATATATATATATATATATATATATATATAAATGCTGTTTAATAGAGTTTGATATTTCTGTCAGATCAGATCAGTGTTATTTTAGTATTAGTTATGTACTTTTATAGTTATGATTAATATTGTGAATTAGCTTTTATTATTAGATTTTTCGTTGTAATTTTAGTTTAGGTTTTAAAACTTTTTGTTGTTTTGTCATTTTTATTATTTTTTGAGTTTTTAATATTTCTATTGTGCTTAAATTGATTTTTGTTTCAGTTTTACTTATTTTAGTACTTCAACTTACAGTTATTATTTTATTTATTTATGCGTGCATGCTTTATTCCAATGACAAAAAAATATTTTCAATAATTTTAGTTTGAGTTTTAGTTACAATAACAACAGATACATCCATGTTACATCATCTGCCTCATTCCCTTGTTAGGTATGTTACCTGTAGTCTCCACTCGGCCGCTCTCCAACTTTGAACTGACCCTGAGTCCAGACGGCACGCGTGTTGGAAACCATCGCTGCTCAAACCTGCTGGACTTCACAGAGGTGCGGACACGCTACGGTTTCATCTCTGACGCCACCCGCAATCCAGATGCCATTGGTGGGACTGCACCCTACCAGTATAGCACGACCCTCAGGGGACAAAATACCCTACGATTCTACCGAAACCTGCATCTGGAGGCATGCTTGTGGGAGTTTGTCAGCTACTATGACATGTCTGAACTGCTCAATGATTGTGGAGGGAACATCGGGACTGATGGACAGGTGAGGAAAGAGAAGAAAACTATTTAATTACATTTCATCAGGCCTTAAGCATCAGGCAAATAAAAAGTCGAATACACTACCGTTCAAAAGTGTTTTTTTCTAAGAGATTATTTTATTTAGCAAGGATGCATTAAATTGATCAAATTGACAGTAAAGACATAAAGATTTCTATAAATAAAATGCTCTTCTTTTAAACTTTCTATTCATCAAAGAATTCTGAAAAAAATATCATGGTTTCCACAAAAATATATTAAGCACAACTGTTTTTTAAAAATTGATAACAGTAAGAAATGTTTCTTGAGCAGCAAATCAGCATCACAAGAATAAATTACATAAAATAGAAAACAGTTATTTCAAATTGTAATAATATTTTACAATATTACTGTTTTTACTGTAAGTTTTATCCAATAACTGAAGCTTTTGATTAGAAAAAGAGCCTTCTTTTGAACGGTAGTGTAAGAATGTTTTTGTGCCCTTAAAAGCAGCTAACATGTCTTTATCTCTGTTTTGTTTTGTTTCAGTGTCAATTCAAGAATGTATTTAATTCGTTTCAAGGTTTAGACTTGATATATGGATTTGCAGTCTATGCCATACATATTAAATATATTTCATAGTTGTGAGATCACATCAAACCATTATGCTGTGGATATCTGTTTTAGCTTATTGGCAAAGGTATTTGCTTTATGTACCTCAAGTTTAAGCAGCCCACTATTTTTCTTTCGCCAACAATGAGTCAAAACTGACCTTTAGATCATAAAAATCTTCTCTTTTTTTTCTGTTCTCCCCTTTTTAACAGCTAGCTTGGAAAGGGTAGACCTTATAACAAGCTGGGAAGACTGTTTTCATGCCTGTTTGAGCCAGTCGTTCATCTTCACCATGGACACAGGCTCTGTTGGTTTACTCAGCAGTTAATTAAAGTGGACTAGTGTCATCAAACAGGGATGGACGGGTGTACAGGCCACATTCAAGCTCAGTGAAGACGATTTGTGAAGTTATCCAAAACACTTTATTAAAGAGTTAGCAGTTAGTGGACTATGCTGCAGTGCTTCACAGCTAAAGTACTTTTAATTGGAGTTTACTGCAACTATTTTAGGATATATTTTTCAATTAGAAATGTGTGATTCTGACTGTTAATGTAATTTTAAGAGTTTCTTTTTTATTTCAATTCATTTATAATTTCTTTTCAGGGTAAACCAGTCTATGGGTTAAACTGACGAGGCCTGCAGAGTTAACGTAAAGCAAGAGCAACAGCACCATCTGCTGGTGGCAAATATGTACATAGTCATTCCAAAAGCCCTTTGCTGCTCTTAACATAGTTACGATTTTTATTTGGCAACCATGTGTAACAATCATGAGGTTAGAAGTCTAATTCTCATGTGCTAAATGATTTGAGACTGTCTACCCAGCAAACACAGGACGACCTTATAATGTCATGTTTTTGTTTTGCTTTTCGGGACTAAAAAATATGTAGGTTCTTTTTTGCAACCAAAAAGAAATCTTTTAAGAAAGTTTGGGGGGGGGGGGGGGGGGGGGGGGGGGGGGTTTGTGACAACATGCACAGAACCTATACAGAACTCTCCATTTATTTTTTTTTTACTCTAGGTTTTATTTTTATAACCAGAAATTGACCTTCCCAGAACATTGCAGGAAGTTTTTTTTTTTTTTTTTTTTTTTTTTTGACAACATAAAAACAAATCTTCCCATAACAGGCAGATTTTTTTTGGTGACAACCTAAAGAGAACCTTTATAGATCTTTTAACTCAAAGTGATTTTTATAATCAGAAATTAACCAAATCTAAACCTCCAAACCTAAAGGGAACATTCTATTTACGTAAAGTGTTTCTGACTAATTAACAGAGAACTTTTGTATGTTCATTCTGGGTAGGTTCCCAGGTAGGTTCCAAAAACTGTTATCTGGGTAGTTACTATAGTATTGACCTTTCTGTCCTGTGTAGGTGCTGAACCTGGTGCAGTCTTATGTGACCCTGCGTGTGCCCCTGCACGTGTCATACGTGTTCCATTCACCCGTTGGCGCTGGTGGTTGGCAGCACTTTGACCTGCAGTCGGAGCTGCGTCTCACTTTTGTTTATGATACTGCCATCTTGTGGAGAGATGGCATTGGTAGTCCACCAGAGGCTGAATTACAAGGCAAGACAGCACAATTTTCTATTTTAATATATTTTAAAATGTAATTTATTCCTGTGATGCCAAGCTGAATTGTCAGCATCATTAATCCAGTCTTCAGAGTCACATGATCCTTTAGAAATCATTATATTCTGATTTGATGCTCAAGAAACATTTATGTTGAACACATTTGTGTTTTTAATGTTTTTTTGTTGTTGTGGAAACTGTCATACATTTTGTTTCAGGATTCTTTGATGAATAGAAAAAAAACAGCATTCTATTTGAAATAGAATTCTTTTGTAACAATGTACAAGTCATTATTGTCACTTAAAAAAAATCTTACTGATCCAAAACTTTTGAACAGTAGTTTCAAAAACAATTTGTTTTTTAGGGGCCCTCTATCCTACAAGCATGCGCATAAATGAAGAAGGTCGCTTGGTTGTCAACTTCCGCACAGAAGCTCGTTTTCGGGGGCTCTTTGTTACTGCACATTCAGGTGTGTTATAACTTATTAAGCATATTAAATATACAAAAGGTACCTGTAAATTATTTCATCTGCTTCTAATAATTGTTTTTCCATTTGCTTTTTTTTTTTTTTGGCTCACAGCTTCATGAAAGCAATTATACAACTGGATGAAACTGTGAAGATAAATCCTAGTCATAAACACAAGAAATTATATTTTGAATATAGAAAATGAAGCTTATTTTTGGAACCAGCTCTTGTTATAACTCTATTCTTATAACCGTAATTCAATTTAAATAATTGTAAAGTACCTATGTAAATAACAGTTGATGCCAAATGTAATGTTTGAGTATTTTCAAATTATTACAAATACATATAAAAAAATTGATTTGGGGGTGAATTAAGAGACCTTTCTTGTTAAATTTGTTCATTTAATGGGTCAATTCATTGAAACTTTTAACGATGAGGCAGTGTCATGTGATCGATCTAGTGTTCAATCAGAATAATAACATTTCTGTTAACACAGCGTCCCTTATGACTTCCATGGTCATGTGTGCGGACCACCCTGGGCTGACCTTTAACCTTAGCTTGGTGAGAAGTGAGCCAACATACAACCAGCCAATGCAGCAATGGACCTTCATCTCTGATTTTGCTGTAAGTCTTCAGGGTGTCTGATTTTTCTGCATTCAAACCTAAATTTGCTCTTGATACTATGGGCCCTATTCTAACGATCTAAGCGCATGGTCTAAAGCGCATGGCGCAAGTGCACTTAGGGGGTGTACGAATCCACTTTTGCTAGTTTAACGCTGGGAAAAATGGTCGGCGCCATGCTCATGGTCTAAAAGGGTTTTCTCTATTCTCTTAAGTAATGGGTGTGTTTTGGGCTTTACGTGCGATAAACCATTCAGAGTCTCATCTCCCATTCATGTGCCATAAATGCACCTGAACACACCTCTTTTTCAGACCAGCAACCCCATGTGGGCGCACAGATAGGCGCAAATGCATTTGCTGTTTAAACAACGTGGCGCAGTACATGAAAATGATAACTGCGTCAGGCTGAAACTAGCAAAAAACACTTGCGCCGCGCCCGGCGCTGCATTGCGCCATGTGGATGATAGGGCCCATAATGTTCATGATTGTACTTGTCATTATTGGGTCCTTTACTGTCTTTCCTGATAAGTGTTGAAATGCTTGTCTCCAGGTGAGGGATTACTCAGGAACTTACACAGTGAAACTGGTTCCCTGCACGGGTCCTCCCAGCGTCGAGTACAGCTTCCGTCCTGTGTGCCATCCTAGAGAGCCAATTACCTTTGATCTGGACATACGCTTCCAACAGGTCAGTACTTAATCACAAGCACTCATCAAAGGGTTCACGTAAGTGGCTGTATAGCCAAGCTCAGAGTTTCCCTGTGTGTGTGTGTGTGTGTGTGTGTGTGTGTGTGTGTGTGTGTGTGTGTGTGTGTGTGTGTGTGTGTGTGTGTGTGTGTGTGTGTTTCTAGGGCACTTAAAGCTTGCAGGGACGACATTATACATACTGTACATCTTTGCAAAGCCTGCATTAAAGTCTGACAGGTTTACAAAACAGAACTTAGCACAGTCAAAACTGATTAATTGTTGATTAAAAACCTTTTTCAGCAGCTGTCGGGGATGAGTAGAGTGCAGTCTCGACGGTTTTAAAATGGCAGATGTCTTGGTCAGTGTGCACATGACGATGGACAGGAGTTGTCCCATAATCGATGTCAATTAAGTCATTCAACTGTGCTCTCACAGTTAGTTATATTTATAAAGAGCCTTTGAGTCGTCTCCCACCACAGGTATAATCCACATTTTGAGAGTTGGGTGACTTTGGGTGACCGCGCTAAAAACCCATTACTCATGAATTATCATGTCTGCCTGCCAATCGCTGATTGGCTAAAATTGTTTGCTCGTTGGCGACGTCAACACCAACACCAGCCGACTCTGCTGTGGGCCTGTGTGTTTAGTAACGTCATGATTGAGTTTTGTTTATAAACCAAGTAGACTATAACATTTATAAGTTTGAAAACCGCCGAGCTGACCCTGAACCAGCTCAAATTTTATCCACCCGCCCAAACCAAATTTTACCCGCACAATCAAATTCAAAACCGCACAACCTGGCAATACTGCCAACAAGATCAAGTCATAAGAATCCCCATCTACTGAATTGGCTTTATCTCTCTCTCTCCTCTCCACCTATAGCTGGTGTGTGGTGAGCACTGGCGCCGTTGTACTGTGGCTTGCCGTCGTATCATCCAAGTGGATGCTGCACACTGGTGGTGGTTGAGGAGAGACACCTGTTATGATTGTAAAGTGCTTTGGGTGTACAGCAATACACAGTAAAAGTGCTATGTAAATGCCTCCATTCATTCATTAATAAGTGAAACTTAAAGGGTTAGACCGTAAGACTTTCGTTCATGTTCGGAACACAAATTAAGATATTTTTGATGAAATCTGAGATCTGTCTGACTCCTTCATAGGCTGCAAGGTCATTGATATCTGCCAGCACAGAAAAGTTAGTAAAGTCATTGTTAAAATAGTCTAATTGACTACAGTGGCTCAACCTTAAGTTTATCAAGTGACAAGAATACTTTTTGTGCGGAGAAATAAATAAAAAATAACGACTTTATTCATCCATATCTTCTCTTCCATGTCATTCTCCTAAGCTGTTGACAGTGTAACAGCGCATCGCTTCTGGGTTGTACGTCAGAACGTAGGCTTACTATTGGCCGACGCTGGTCATGTGTGTGATGCGTGTGATGCTGGCCAATAGTGAGCCTACGTTCTGACGTACAACCCAGAAGTGATGCGCTGTTACAATACGTGAACTCACTCAGAGGCCCACACAGAAGAAAATGAATAGTTGAATAAAATCTTTATTTGCGCACAAAAAGTATTCTCGTCGCTTGATAAACTTAAGGTTGAGCCACTGTAGTCACTTGGACTATTTTAACAATGGTTTACTAACTTTTCTGTGCTGGCAGATATCAATTACCTAGCAGCCTATGAAGGAGTCAGACAGATCTCAGATTTCATCAAAAATATCTTAATTTGTGTCCTGAAGATGAACGAAAGTCGTATGGGGTTGGAACAACATGAGGGAGAGTAATTACTGACAGAATTTTTGGGTGAACCCTTTAAGTCATATGTGCAACTTATGTTCAATAAATTGTCGTTTTGGACTTAGAATTTACAGTAATATTTAAAAGTACATCAAACTCTATTTCAAAATCTAGTAAAATTCTAATTATATAATATATAATGATACTATCATTTGGTGTAATATGAAGTTTAGTTAAAAGTAATGTGCATGTTATTCCCTTTAGGTGAGTGATCCAGTGCCAGCAGAGTTCAGTCTTAACACACAGATGCTCCTACTTTCAAAGAGGACTCTCTGGTTGTCAGACGGCTCCATGGGCTTTGGTCAGGAGAGTGATACTGCTTTCTCAGAGGGTAAAATGCTAAAAACAACATTTTATTCATATGTGATTTGATCCTGTAACCAAAGTAAAGATTATATGAACTGAAGTATGACAGCTCTCACTAATTCAGGGCTGTTGCATTTCTCTAGGAGATGTCATCTACGGCCGTGTAATGGTAGATCCTGTTCAGAATCTTGGAGACTCATTCATCTGTAACATTGAGAAGGTGTTCCTTTGCACAGGGGCGGATGGATACATCCCAAAGTACAACCCTGACAACTTTGAGTACGGCTGCTTAGCTGATTTACCATCTCTTTTGTACCGATTCAAGATCATTGTAAGTATAGACACAAACTTTGCATAAACAGTTGTAATTTTTTATTTGAATATTGACATTTAAAGTCTAAATCAATTGTAAAAAATATTTATTCATGTAAATGATTATGTACTTTTTAGTAGGTTTTTGAGAAAAACTAAAACTAAAAAACACTTATGCAGTTGCAATAAAGAAATGCATACAAACAGCTAATTGTAGTTACAATTAATCATATTTAGAAAACAGACATAAAATACAATTAAACAATGACATCATGCATTGGGTTATATTTTAATTCCATATTTTTCTCAGGTTTAAGCTGTGGTAATATTGTTGTTTTGTTGTTTTTATTAGTTTTTTTTTTATGTGTCTAGTATTTAGTTTTTCTTCATTTTTATTTCAGTATTAGTTTAGTTATTTTCAGTTTTAGAAATTTTAGTACTTCCGCTTAAACTAAATGAAAATTATGTTGCCTTGGCAGGGAACTGAAATAAAATAAAAAAATTATTTCAGTTATTAAATTTCAATTAACATACATGTTGTTTAACTCTTTCTTTCACAGCTTTTTTAAAAACGTTGCCAGCCAGCACCTTAATTTTATATAATTTTCACAAAACTTTCGTGGCCCCCAGAATCATGCATTCTTTTTTTATCAACACTTGAATGTGGGCAAGTTTCATAAGAAAGCAACATTTTGAACAAAAAGCTGAAAAAATCGTGTTTTTGTCAAAGACTGCATCCAGATTGTCTCTTCCATGTCATTCTCCTAAGCTGTTGACAGTGTAACAGCGCAGCGCTTCTGGGTTGTACGTCAGAACGTAGGCTTACTATTGGCCGACGCTGGTCATGTGTGTGATGCTGGCCAATAGTGAGCCTACGTTCTGACGTACAACCCAGACATGCTGCGATGTTTTTTATGCTGTTTAACGTTTGATGATAGCGTTAGATTACATATGCGTAAGCAATGCTTCTTTGCTTGTTTTGGGATCTGGAGCTTCTTATAGAAGATGCGTAATTGCGCCCCCTACCATTTAACACTGAAAACATGGATTGCCAGGAAATTGCAGAAAATGGTGGGGAAAGAGTTAATAGTTTTAGTTTTAATTAACTATACCACTGTTCAGGAATGATAATTGTTATTGAGAGCATAGAGAACAGCCTTGGCTTTGCATTGATTTCAGGATCATTTGACAGTATAACATATAAGTTTGAACTTATTCTGCTTTACAGGACAAAGCTCAGCCAGAGACTCAGGCGAGAACATTTGGTAGCATTAGTTTCAATGCTTTCCTCGCTGTTGACGATCCTCAAGCTCTGGTGCTGGTAAGGCAGCCAGGCTCTGATGGCTTTAGGATGGATTCCACAGCTTTGTTTCAGGTAAGATGCACACAACAGCAGGCACATTAAGAAACGTTGTGATCATGTTCTGATGCTAACACTGTAACACTTCTCCCAGGTGTCGGCAGGCAGGGAGTGGTACATTCACACCATCTACACCGTCCGGTCCAGAGACAACGCAAACCGGGGCATTGGCAAAAGGAGCCTTGACTATCATTCTGTGACACACAGCCATTCCATTTCCAAAAGGTCAGCCAGCAGCGTTCCAGATTTGGCTCAGGATATTGGTGCAGAAAATAATCGTGGCACAAACATCTTGCATATAGCGCTCGACCACAGCACTCAAAAACAACCCAACCTTCACAAGGAATCCCAAGCGGAGGGTGTCGTTCCCAGAGAACTGAATCACAGGGACTCTAGTGATGACCGGCTTGTCTTGATCATAGGAATCTTGGTAGGTCTTCTCTTCACCATCCTCCTTGTCGTTCTCGTCGTTCTGGTGGTGCGATCTAGGCGGGAGAAGAACGTCACGGAGCCCCCCAAAAGCTCCAACAGCACAGAGCCCATGATGACGCAAGTCCTCGATAGCAACAACAGTTCAGAGGTTTGATTTTCCAACAGGGGACCCCCTATTCAAATCACTTTTTGTTTGCAAGTGCCCCTTGTTTATTTGCTTGGGCACGCAAAGACACATAGTGACTCGGAGTGGTCGCTCTCTACCTCTCCTTGGGATTTTGACTGTCCGAAAGTGTACTTGAATTTCAGAAGCACTTCTGTTGTCACTGCTTTAATAATTGTTTGAAGTCTGAATCTTTTGCTGAGAGAGTCTTGTATACTACTGCTACTGATGCTACTGCTTGATGGCATTGATATTCATCCAAATGAAAGTTTTACTTTTATATCCAAAGGTGCTCCAAAGGTGCCGAAAGAACGGTATTATGGAAAAGGATGATATTGTATAAATACAGGTTGATTTAAGTCACTGATCATTTTTATTGGCTTGTTATTATTATATGGATGAATGAATTGTACTATATACTAGATGGGTGATTCATCCATGACATCATTTTTTATTACATTTATGTGTGTTGTTGTCCCATTGCTATTATTTCTACTTTGCAAAAAAAATATACTGTAGTACAATAACTTCAGTAACATCAAATTAGCTTTCAAACTAACTTTTGCTATTATCAAGAATGAGATTGTTTTATTTTTGGAAAAACAACAGCACATTAGTAGTCTATTCCTTTTCTGTATTTTACGTATTTATGGTAATTAGGTTTGCATGGTTTTATTTTTATTTTTTATCTACACTTACTGTGTAAAAATGTATCATAGTGTATTATAAGTCAGATAAAATGTTGAGTGGGAAATGATCAAAGGATTTAGCCTTTTCTTTGACGTTACAGAATAGACCTTATTCACAGCAGCGAACAGGAATGAAAGCGAGGTTGTGAGGGAAATACATACTTCTCTTCAGTGGGTTGTACTGTTATTTAATGTTTTTGGATTGTTCTCTAAACATTTTTCCAATAAAAATTCAACAATCCAACCGTCTCCATTGACTGGGGATCCATTGACTTTGCATTGCAAGAGGCTGCCTCCTTGTCATAACAAAAACACAAAACAATGTCTAAAAGCTGCTAAAGCAAGCTAAATAACCCAGAAATAATTTTTTATAAGCTGTCGACCCCCAAAAAACGGTTGTTTAAGGACATAAAAGTGGATCAATTGAGGCCGAGCGCAACTAGTTCTTGAACTACTCTGAGAACTACGCCCACTGGAACCTTACATGATATTGTAAAAAAAAAAAAAAAAAAAGACATATAGTATGTTTATGATGTGATGAGTACTGATTGATTCCTGCAGGTGGCAGTAATGTGTGGTATAAGATGAAGTGCATTTGCTAGAGGAGGAAGTTGTAATGGAGTCATGCTCGGTGATACACATGGAATATATGCCCTGTCCCAAATGGCACACTCCGGACTTGTGGACTTCCTCAGAGTCCACACTTCGGCAACGTCATGTAGTGCAGACCTATAGGGCCCTTAGCGCGAGTCCGCGAGGGCGCATTGAAAGGTATTTTTGGGACAGACTCGATCGTCACGCCGGAAACAGGAAGACATTTTATGTTATGGACAGGAGCTGCAGGTTCGGGGAAATATGCTGACTATTGTTGTTGTGTTTACATATGACTCAGTAAAGCCCTGACATTCTGTTCTATTTATTTAATGAATCATAATATTATATTATTATATTATTCAGCTCGCTATTATTAGCCTATGTTTGAGACATCAACCACTGGTTGATGATCATAATGTTTGTATAAACTTGTCATAAAAACCGTAATCATAATTACACTTAAATATTTTCTTCTCAGCCATATGTTAACAATTGTCCGTGAGCGAAATCTCCTCCCATCCGTTGTCTGATTGGCCTTTCGCAAGGATTCCTGGGTAGTTAAAGTGCGTGGAGCCTGCATCTATGCGGGCTTCGCAGAAGACAGCTTCAAGGGCACAAAGGGGGCGCTGCTGAGCACACTTCAGTGCGTTAAAATGCTAAATGGGACGGCCTACGGACTCGTAGACTCAGCGAGCGAAGTCCACGAGACCGAAAGTCATCGAAAGTGCCATTTCGGACAGGGCCAAAGATGCCAGTACCAGAAGGGGAGCTCAAGATGGCGCCCTAAGCACATGGTCTATGCCGCGGAATTTAAATTGTTTTTTTGAGTAAAGTGATCGTCTAATTTTTATATCAAATGTAACGGTGTTGGCTGTAAATTGTTTAAACAACATTTCATTTGACCAAATGGCGACCTCTGATCGAAAAAGAGAGAGAAATCAGACAAAATCGAAGGCTACAGTCACATCAGATAGCGTTAGCACGGAGGAACATTTTCATGACTATATCGGCTGATGAAGACTTTATAGCTATACCTGTCACCCCCAGCAAATCACCTGCTTCAAAGAAAGGTAAATCGGAGCAGTTACCTACCTCAGCCGCTGTAATGGAGACCTCTGACATAGTCCTACAACCCTCGCAACTCATTAACTCCAGATCTGATGCGTTGGAGAAACTGATCTCTGACAACACCCTGCGAATTGAGGGACTCAAGAAAACTATTGACTTTGCATGTGCTGAGATAAAGGACATTAAGGAGAAATCTGCAGTTGTTGAAAAGCGCATCGCCAACGATGAGGCGCGCCTGGGCTCAGCTGAGTTGCGTATCGCAGATTTAGAAAGTTCACGAAGATGGAATCTCCGTTTATTCGGAGTAGGCCTTGAGGCTGATAAAGAAGATGTGCGCCAAGAAGATATTGGCATGTCAAGCTGTCCTACCTGCAGAGAAGGCCAAACTTCCGTGTCTCATTGACACAGTGCATCGCCTGGGTCAGAAGAAGAAAGGAGCTGTCCAATATTGATAAACCCAGAGGAAGAATTATTATTCAGTTTACATCCAGGGTGATTCGCGACTCTGTGTGGAAAGCGGCAAAAAATTCTGAATACCTGAGGAGTCACGGTCTGCATTTTACGGAAGATCTGTCTAAGATGGACATATCACGACGTATCCAGCTATGGCCTGCAGTAAATGAAGCCCGTCTCCAAGGAAAATCTGCTTACTTTGTTGGTGGACGTGCCTTTGTTGCTGGGATCGAAATTAACCCACCATGAGAGATGAGGAAGGGTAACTACCCCTTTTTTCCTTCTCTTTTATCTTTTTTTGGGGTAACGTTAGGGTACTACAGCTACTAAAGTTGGATCATTAAGCCAACGGTTTTGAACTAAAATGAAGACCGTTATGTCTTCAAAGTTTTCTTTTTTTGTAGATTCATTTTTACTAGTCGCCTTTGCCATCGGGACCGGGATTAACCTAATATGATGAACAAGGACATTCAGCAATTTTGCTTTCTTTATTGAATTGTTTTTTTTCAGCCAACCTGGGATTTATTTTATACATATTGGTCTTCAAATGAAAACACTGTTTTCATAGTTATTTTTATTTAAACAAGATCAGTTTTCGTGACCATTTGACGAGTTTTCACTTTTTATTATTATTATTATTTTTTATATATATACTAAGTTGACGTTAGGCTACCTATACATGGTTTCCACCTGTTCTTGTAATCACTTCTCACTTATTTTTGTGGATCACTTTCAATCTGTCATTGTCTAGTTACACTAAATGCCAGGGGGTTAAGGCAACATATTAAACGTAAAGCTTTATTTTTATTTGCTAAACAACATAGGACTGATTTTTGCTTTTTTTTTCAAGAATCTCATTGGATTCCTGATGATGTGCGTTTCTGGAGGACTCAGTGGGGTAACGACATCTGGTGTGCGCATGGATCTGAGCGCTCCGCCGGTGTCGTCACTTTAAAGAACAGATTCACCGGGGAGATTTTGCATACACAACGTGACGGATCTGGACATTTTTTGTGCCAAACTCTCAAAATTCATGATTCTGTATTGCTCATTTTGAATGTCTATGGATATAATTCTAAAAGTTAAAACGATACTCGGTTACTTACGTAACCTCGGTTCTCTCTAGAGAGGGAACGAGTATTGCGTAAGTTTAGCTTACGCTACGGGGGAAAGATTCATCTTCTCGAGATATTGAAGCCAAAAAATTATCCTTAATTTTGTATTCATTGTCAACGCAGTGCAGCAGCTAGCAGACCTAGAGCAGGCCGTCTCGCGTGCTCATTGGCTGCCCTGCGGGCAACTGCTGCAGCCTACCAGTGAGCCCGGCGTGACGTCACGCCCAATGAAGGGCGCCCGCGCCTTCATAGCGTCACAGCCCGCCAGAATGGGCGTGGCTTAGCGTATAAAAATAGGGGCTGTAGGCTGACATCCCTGTTTTTTCGTCGACTGAAGCAAAGTCGCTCGTGGCGCGAGCACGGCCGGTTACGCAATACTCGTTCCCTCTCTAGAGAGAACCGAGGTTACGTAAGTAACCGAGTATCGTTCTCTTACGAGAGGTTCTCTCGTATTGCGTAAGTTTAGCTTACGCTACGGGAACAATTTGTCAACGCCGTGCGCGCCAAGCATCCACCATGAGTCCCCAAACTTTCAGAGGAACCCAATAAATGGAAGAAATAAGGTGGCCAGCCACGCGGGCCATCACTTGTATCTAAGCACACATAGGGAATACGGAGCAGCGTGCTGGTCTGTATAGGCACATGGCACATACCCTACTGGTGCAGTTCAACCAGGAGAGCTGAGTCACGAGAGAGTGATCTGAGCAGGAAGATCTGGGCAGAATACACATCTCCTTTAGACTGACAAAAGTTTAGCCTGCAAGGCGGGAACTTCTAGGTTATAAAACCTGACAAAGGTAGACGGGGAGCTCCAGCCCGCCGCTACACATATGTCATGGATAGAAATCCCACTGGACCACGCCCACGATGAGGCAACGCCCCTCGTGGAATGAGCCCTGATGCCCAGAGGGCATTGCAGACCTGTTGACGCATATGCCGTTGCTATAGCGTCCACTATCCATCTGGACAGGCTTTGTTTCGAGGCGGCGAGACCCTTGGTGCGCCCACCAAACGAAACAAAGAGCTGTTCTGAACGCCTGAAGGAGGCGGAGCGCGTAACGTAACACCTCAGCGCCCTGACAGGGCAGAGGGGATTCACGTCGTTTTCGCTGTCAGATGCTGGCAGAGCTGATAGTGAAATAACTTGCGCTCTGAATGGAGTGCCCATCACCTTAGGAACATAGCCAAGTCTAGGTCTGAGGATGACTTTAGAGTCATTCGGCCCGAACTCGAGACACGACGCGTTGACAGACAGCGCGTGCAAGTCCCCCACACGTTTCACTGACGACAGTGCAGTCAGAAAAACGGTTTTCAGAGATAGATATTTCAATTCCATGGATTCTAGTGGCTCTAATGGAAAAGCTTTCAGGGCGTCGAGGACCAATGAAAGATCCCACACAGGAACCGACGGGGGGCGCGGCGGGTTCATCCTTCTAGCTCCTCTAAGGAAGCGGATGACCAATTCATGCCTTCCTAGTGATTGGCCGTGCGTCGGTTCTGCGAACGCTGCTATGGCCGCCACATATACTTTGAGTGTGGATGGGGACCTCACCTTATCCAAAAACTCTTGTAGGAAAGTGAGCAGACGCGCCACCCCGCATGTCCGAGGGTCCAGACCTCTGTCGGTGCACCATCTGGAGAACACCGACCATTTAGACGCGTAGAGCCTTCTCGTGGAAGGAGCTCTAGACTGCGTGATCGTGTTCATCACTCCTTCTGGCAGGGTAACGAGTACCCGTTGATCAACCATGCGTGCAGAGACCAGCGCTCTGGATGGGGATGCCAGATCATACCGCGAGCCTGAGAGAGGAGATCCGCCCTCACCGGAATCGGCCACGGAGCTGTGCGTGACAGCCGTGCTAGTTCCGGGAACCAAATCTGATTCTCCCAACGCGGGGCTATGAGGAGCACCGGATGGCGTGTTTCCCTGATTCTCTTGATCACCTGTGGTAACAGAGAGACCGGAGGGAAAGCATATAGTGGGAGGCTGGGCCAAACCTGGGCCAACGCGTCCTCGTCCTTTGAAAAGAACCTCGGACATTGAGCGTTGTCTCTCGACGCAAATAGGTCGACTTCCGCTCTGCCGAACAGGCGCCACAGTTTCAGGACCGTCTGGGGGTGCAGGGACCACTCCCCTGGGGGAACATTGTCCCTGGATAGTCTGTCTGGGCCGTCGTTTAGATGGCCAGGCACATGCGCCGCCCTCAGCGAGCGCAGGTGCATCTGGGACCAAATAAGGAGGCGTTCCGTCAGATTGCAGAGATTTCTGGATCTGACACCGTTTACGGTTTACATAGGACACCACAGACATGTTGTCCGAGCGGACAAGAACATGTTGGTCCTGTATGAACGGGAGGAAGCACTTCAGCGCGTTCTCGACCGCTATCATTTCCAGACAGTTTATGTGAAAACACTTCTCCTGGTCTGACCTCTGGCCAAAGACCGGTCTGCCCTCAAACAGCGCGCCCCAGCCCGAGTTGGACGCGTCTGTCGAAACGACTTTCCGATGAGAGAAGGTTCCCATCGTCACTCCCTGCTGGTACCAATCGGCTACTAACCAAGGCTGTAGAGCCGCTATGCAGGTCTGAGTCACTCTGATTTTTTGGCCGCCAGAAACCCAAGATCGGCGAGACACGCGAGCATTCAACCAGCGTTGGAGCGGGCCCATGCGCAGTAAGCCCAGCTGAAGCACCGCTGCAGCTGATGCCATACCGCCTAGCATCCTTTGAAACGTTTTCAAATGGAGAAAGCTGCCCTTCTGGAAAGATGCGGCTAGGTGGCCAACACGGCGCGCACTGTGTCGATAAACGAGCCGTCATGGCCACAGAATCCAGTTCTATTCCTAAAAAGGAAATCGACTGGCTGGGCATTAATGAGCTCTTGGTCCAGTTGACCGTGAGACCCAAACTTTCCAGGTGACTGAGAAGCACTGTTCTGTGAGATAGCAGTTCTGTCTCTGACTGCGCCAATACCAGCCAATCGTCCAGATAGTTCATTATTCGCAGCCCCTGACTCCTCAGGGGGGCGAGCGCCGCCTCCATGCACTTCGTAAATGTACGGGGTGCTAGAGACAGGCAGGACGGTGTATTGATATACCTGACCGTCGAAGGCGAAACTTAAAAATTGCCTGTGACGGGGTATTATCTGAATCTGAAAACAGGCATCCTTCAGATCTAGAGAAATAAACCAGTCCCTCGGGCGAACGTGCGCGAGGATTTTTCTGGTCGTAAGGATTTTGAACGGTCTTTTCGCAAGCGCTTTGTTCAAATGTCTCAGATCTAGGATAGGTCTGAAGGCTCCTTCCTTCTTGGGTACGAGAAAATATCGGCTGTAAAAGCCTGACTCGCTCAGAGAAGGCGGTACCTTTTCTATGGCCCCTTTGCATAGCAGCTTCGCTATTTCTGCGTGAAGTAGGTGTGCTACTTCTGCATTCACTATCGTCGCGGTCCGGGCTCGAAAGCGCGGGGATATTTTCCCACGCAGCTATGTGAGCCGCTAGGGGGCGAATGGCGTTTGTGTGCAGGCGAGAGGGTGAATGAACCGGCTCGTTGGCTGCTAAATGAACCACTGCAGTAGCCTGTTAGTAGGGGACTGACAGGGAAATGAATTTTGACGGTGGACCGGCCGCAGCGGGACACGCGCGTCTTTTCTCTCTCTTTGTTAGGAGGGCTTTGCATGCTCAGACTTCAACACAATCCTCTGCCGAGGCCCTCTGGGGGGTGGCGGTCTGTGACGGCTGTCTGAGCGTGACCTAGGGCGGTCGCCCTGGCGTCGCTGCTGAGGCTGTGCTGGACGCTGTGTGCTGGCTCGTACAGGAGGCTGGCCTTGCTTCTCATGAGAGCGGCCTGTAGCGGAGCTTGAGCATCGCGGCAGGAAGAGGTTCGTGGCCTGCGTGGTCTTTTGTACCTCGGAGAAACGGTCAACGATCCCGATCACCGCTGGGCCGAAGAGACCAGTGGGGGAGAGCTGCGCGTTCAGAAAAGTGGCGCGCTCAGCTTCCCTCATATCCGCGAGCGTCAACCAGAGGTGCCTCTCTGTGACGGTTAAAGCGGCCATGGCTCGTCCGATGGCTTGAGCTGCTGTTTTGGTGGCGCGGAGAGAGAGATCCGTCGCACTTCTCAGGTCTGTGACCGCAGCTGGATCCCGGCCCTTCTCGTCCCACTCACGGAGGAGGTCGGCTTGCAGGATCTGTAACACAGCCATGGAATGGAGAGCAGACGCGGCCTGGCCGGAGGCGGCGTAAGCGCGGCCGACCAAGGCGCACGTGGCTCTGCAGGCTTTTGACGGGAGGGCTGACCGTGACCGCCATCTCACGGAGGGCGGGCAAAGGTGCGCTGCGAGCGCCTCTTCCACCGGGGGAATAGCCACATACCCTCTCTCGGCGGCGCCGTCCACTTGGGAGAGCGACGCGGAGGCATGGGACTGAAGTCTCGAGGAGAACGGTGCATTCCAAGACTTCGTTAGCTCCGTGTGCAGTTCAGGCAGGAACGGGAAGAGACCACTCTTCGCTATCCGATGCCAGGATGGAGCAGCAGTCCCTTGTGGCGTGTTCCTCGACCTCATCTTCAGATGCGATGGCAGTGAGGCTCGTAAGCGGCAGCTGCACGTCGGTGAGGGGGGGAAGTGAAGGCGAAGCTCGAGGGAGGTCCTCCGGCGAGCGAGTCGCTGTGGCTACAGCTTCCGGCTGTCTCTTCGGAGCGGTGCTTCTTTTTGCGCGGTCCCGGACAAGGCGGAGTGACTGCTTCCGAGTTGAAGGCTTCGAGTCGAGCCCGCAGGGTCGACAGCGGAAGCGCTTCGCAGAACTCGCAGCCCCGTGAGGAAACGCGAGGCATCTTAAAAAAGACACTCGCTGCTCTTTTTAGTATATGCAAGGTAAAAAAGGATACGTCGCCGGATAACGTAGCTCGCACGGATGGCTGAAGATGGCGAGACGGCCGGCTTCCTCAGCGCTGTCCTAAGCTGGCTGTTCGCTTGTTCAACGGCGGCGGTGGCTTTATCCAGCGATGCGAAGAGCTCGCTGAAGAGACGAAAAATCAGGGATGTCAGCCTACAGCCCCTATTTTTATACGCTAAGCCACGCCTATTCTGGCGGGCTGTGACGCTATGAAGGCGCGGGCGCCCTTCATTGGGCGTGACGTCACGCCGGGCTCACTGGTAAGCTGCACCAGTTGCCCGCAGGGCAGCCAATGAGCACGCGAGATGGCCTGCTCTAGGTCTGCTAGCTGCTGCACTGCGTTGACAATGAATACAAAATTAAGGATAATTTTTTGGCTTCAATATCTCGAGAAGATGAATCTTTCCCCCGTAGCGTAAGCTAAACTTACACAATACGAGAGAACCTCTCGTAAGAGAACGATCATTTATTTGAAACTTTAGAAGAGCATATCCTTCAGGGACTGTCGCAATTCCCAGATCTTTTTCTCATCAAAGGGGGTGATTTTAATACTGTTATGGACGGCTTTCTCGATTGTTTACCAGCAAGACCATCTTATAATCAAAATACAAACCTTAAACGTTTTATGGAGAGATTCAATTTGGTTGATATATGGAGGTCTGCATTTCCTGATTCGTTGACATATACTTGGAGCAACAAGTCTGGTAACAGGCAATCTCGAATAGATTATTGGTTAGTGTCTGCGAGTATACAATCTTCAGATGTCTCTGTTAATGTGATTCCTTCTCCGCTCAAGCGACCATAAGGCTGTTCTTATTTCTATTAACTTCAGCACTTATCCACACACTATGGGTAAAAGTTCATATTGGAAACTTAATAGTTCATTACTGCAATATGAACATATTAAAGCGAAGGTTAAAAATCTTATTTTGTGTCATTGGTATAAAGCACTTTCAGAAAAGAAATTCTGCAGTAATTGGGAGCTATCGAAATTTGAGATAGCCAAGTACTTTCGAAAACAGGGAAGCTTAATGGCAATAGAAAGACGTACTCAAGAGGACAATATTATTTCAAAATTAGCTGCCCTCTCCTCAAAATCATGTCCAAATGAAGATGAACAAGCTGAGTTAGTCACTCTTCAACTGGAGTTGGACAAAATATATAAGAATAAGGCAGAAGGAGCCTTCACTTGGTCACGAAAGCGATGGTTGGAGAAGGGGGAACAAAATTCTACATATTTTTTTGGTCTGGAGAAATTTCATTATAGAAATAATACAATTGAACTACTTAAAATAGATGGGGATGTTACAGATGACCAAGTTAAAATATCAAAATTTTGTACAGAATTTTATAAGGGTTCATATTCATCCAAATTTTGTGATCATTCAGCTTCTCTATTTCTAAACTCTATTTCTGGAACAAATTGTAAACCTGTCGACCCTGTACAAAAAGAGCTTTGTGATAGCTTGATTACTGTTGAGGAAGTCTTAAACGCTATCGCACATATTAAGGTTGACAAATCTCCTGGGGTTGATGGCCTCACGGCTGAATTTTATAAAACCTTTTCTGATCTTATTGCCCCCTCTCTTAAAAAAGTTTATATAGACAGTATAGAAAATCAATGTCTTCCACCTACTTTAACTCAAGGATTAATTACTTTGATTCCAAAACCAAAAAAAGACCCATTGCTATTAGATACTTGGAGACCAATCTCTCTCTTAAACAATGATTATAAGATCTTTGCCTTAGTCTTTGCTAATCAAATCAGCTATGGACCCCCTTATAGATGAAGCTCAGTCTGGCTTCCTAAAGAAAAGACATATTTCAAATAATATCAAATTAGTCCTAGACGTGTTGGATTATTCACATTTAAGTACTGATGATGGATTTATTCTTTTCTTAGATTTCTATAAAGCCTTCGATACGGTGGAGCATGCTTTCATTTTTAGGTCTTTACAAAAATTTGTCTTTGGAGATTTTTTTGTAAAGCTATACAAACAATGTATAGGAACGCTTCTATTAAACTTAAATGTGGTTCATCCTCTAGATTTTATTTAAAACGTGGTATTAGACAAGGTTGTCGCATCTCCCCTTATCTCTTCTTGTTTTGCACTCAGCTTATTAACAACATATTAAATCAAGCCAATTAAAAGGTATATTGCTGGTAGGGATATTATAATATCCCAGTCAGCAGACGATACTGCACTGTTCCTGAAAGATCAACATCAAGTCCCAGCAGCTCTTAAAGTAGTAGATGGCTTTTCTAAAGCTTCCGGCCTTTATTTAAATATTCACAAGTGTGAACTGTTATCTGTAAAAGACTGTAAAGTACAACAAATTGCTAATACCCCAGTAAAGGAGTCAGTGACATATTTGGGGATTGTTATTTCGAAAGACCAAAAATCTAGATGCAAGTTAAATTTTGATCCCATTCTCCAGAAGACTAAAGCAAAGCTGAATCACTGGCTTTTGAGGGATTTATCCCTAAAAGGTAGAGTTTTGTTATGTAAAGCTGAGGGACTATCAAGATTAGTTTACACTGAGACTTCACTCGCTGTTTCTAAGGAGATGTGTAAAGCTATTGATACTGCCTTATTTAATTTTCTTTGGAGAAACAACTCATTATATTAGGAAGTCTATAATAATAAATACTTATGAATCAGGTGGTTTGAACTTCCTTGATTTCAGTACTTTAAATAATATTTTTAAAATTAATTGGATTAGACATTTCACTCTAAATCCAAATTCTCTTTGGAATTTCATACTTGTTTTCTCCAGAGTTGGTAGTCTTGATTTTCTTTTGATTTGCAATTATAAAATTGAGAAAATCCCGCCAAATTTGTCTTGCTTTCACAAACAAATTTTGCTTGCTTGGTCCCTTTTATATAAGCATAATTTTTCACCCCATAGATATTTAATTTGGAACAATTACAATTTATTATTTAAAAACAAAACCTTATTTTTTGAAAGATGTTTTTTAGCAGGTATAATACAAGTAGATCAATTACTAAATCAAGAAGGTATGCTGTTAACTTACTCAGAGTTTCTAGATTTCCATATAATTCTAGTGACCGCCAGAGAGTTTTCGATTGTCATGGATGCAATCCCCACAGGGGTCTTGGCATTATTCAGAGCTAATAACCGAACCAGTATTGCACCCTTTCTTCCTTTAATTTATTCAATACTGAAATTGGGGAATTTTGTTTTGCCCCCGGAGTCATAAATGTTAATAAAACTATTCGTTCATTATTTCAAAAAGACATTGTCACCAGGCCCAACTTTATTGTTTACTGGAATAGACTGGTTGAAGGTTTGTTATGGAAGGCCATCTGGACTTTACCAAACAAATATTTATTAGTAAATAAAATAAAGGAAAAAAGTTTCAAAATCTTACACAGGTACTACCCAGTAAATAATTTTCTTGTTAAATTTAAAAAGATATTGATGTGAACTGTTCTTTTTGCAATACATTGGCTGAAACCTTGTTTCATTTATTTTGGCATTGCGCTCATGTGAGAAAACTTTGGAAAGATTTGTCTAGATTTATAATTGACAACATTGACCCCACTTTTTCTTTGTGTTTAGAAAATTTTATATTTGGTTTTAATAATATTCCCTCAAATAAAAGGAAAGGGTACTATATTATAAATTTAATTTTAATTTTTGCTAAATTCTATATACATAAATGTAAACACAATAAAACCCAACCTTTGTTTTTGGTTCTTGAAAAAGAAATGCAATTATAGATCAAGAATATCTTTCATTCCCACAATAAGAAAGCAATTAAAACTATTTCTCTTTGTGAATCCTTTGATATTTTTATATAAAGTTTAGCCTCCTCCTGGCTGTCTCCTTTTTTCCTCTTTTCCGATTTGTATATATTGCAATTCTGACTGTACATTGTTTTGAAGTGCAAAAAAAAAAAAAAAAAAAGACGCCAGTACCAGCCATTCTTCTGATCTTGATTTGTTGTCTCTTGAACAATACAATACTGAGTGTCAGGATCCCACAATTTACCCATTCTTCCTTCTGATGCTCCACGTCTTATTGCCTGTATCCACCTTTGCTGGCTTTTACGGTTCGGAAGCTTATACAATTTTTTTTTTTTTTTTTTTTAGCTTGTTTGCTGTAGCCTACACCTTGTCACACAGCAGCTTTTATGCATTTTTCTGTCTTTTGTTATAAATCATAAATGACAAGGAGGCAGCCTCTCACAATGCAAAGTCAATGGAGACGGTTGGATTGTCTCGAATTTCGTCCACGTATGTGAAATCTAGCGCCAGGGGCACTTGGTCAAAATATTTGTTTGCCCCACCCAATTCTGAAACCCATATCAGATGTGAATTTCGCACCCGTGCCACCACCACCCGGCGGCTTTAGGAAAACAGAGCACGGTGGGCAGTACAAGGACTATGTCAAAAGTAGGCTATTTGTATTTGCCACACTTCCAGCTACCAGCAGGTGGCGCTATTGCTATAACCAAATATGAGCATGGTCATATTTTGGCATTCTCCAACAGGGGCTCTCGCTCGCTTTCCCTCTCTGCCGTGCGCTCGCCACGCGGTTTCTCTGTCTCGCATGTGCGCTCGCTCTAGATTCCGGGAGATTTTAACTCATTTGCGCATAACTAGTCGATCACGAGTGGCTCAACAGGTAGATCTATAGATAAACTCATCTTTCAGGCATTTGACCGACCGGGGGCCTGTACCATGAAGGTAGCTGAACAAACTCGGAGTTACAGGATTAGTTTTGAGTTGACAAAACCAACCCGATGCAATCAGGCTTTATTGGTACCATGACTCAGCTCATCAACTTTCTCTGTCAACTCAGGCTTTGATCTTAAGCTATGATTACTCCACGAGCGCGTGCACATACTAAAGTGACGTTGGTACCGAACAACCAATCGCGTTCGATATGGATAGAGCGAGAGCGATATTTTCTTTTCGCGGAGGAGCAAGAGATAATCATTCAGAATTACGATGAATTTAAATATATATTACAAGCTCGAAACAATACGGTCTCTGCTGCCAAAGCAAGAGAAGACTGTTGGAGAAAGATTGCTGATTGTGTTAATGTGTAAGCTAAATAAATATGTTCTTTATTCATGTAAAATTATGTATAGGCTATGAATGTATGTGTGTGTGAAATATAGCCTATATTTATATAAAATATAAAAAAAATGTGCATGTATATACTAATAAAGATTAATATTCATTGATTTTTAGATGCAACTCCAAACGTTCTTGCCAGCTGATAAAGACAAAATATAAAAATATAATTTAAAGTAGCCTAGTAAGTATTTACACACACAACCTTTTATTATTTTTTTTATTAAAACTTGTTTGAGGCAAACCGAAAAAAGCAACCAACCGGAGAACGGGTTGGAAAAAAAGAGTGAAATTCAGAAAACCAGTGGAGGGCCACTCCTCCAGAATACACTGAGTAGGCTCTGATAGGAATAAGGGACGGCCCATTATGGATGGGATTACAGGTGCTGTACAATCTGACCCTGGTGCTGGCTCCTCTAAGCAAGTAACACTGGGTACGTGTGCGATACATTACTATTTTAAGTTTTAAATATGGCTGACTGTATGTTCTGCAGTAGAGGGAAATGCAGTGTCCCTGTTGAAGCCGGCACACACACACAGTCTCCCACACAGAGGTCAGTATGCAGCAGACAGAACACCAGAAACATATTGACCTACTTTTATTCATCAGGGAGGAGGAAATGATGAAGACACTCTGTTTGTTTTCTGGGACAGTTGCTGAGGTGAATGCACTGGGCTTTTTATTAAGGCAAACATTTGAATGTGTGGCATAAAACAGGGACTGGCCCAAGTTACACATCTCTTTTATTGTAGGATTTTTCACAACCTGTCCCAGAAACTGAACAGGCTTCAAAAGAAATGTGAACAAGGTAAGGATTTAAAACCCTTGACATATATTACAGGTGTTTGTCAAAGAACTTTTTGTGAGTTGATTAGCCTCCCAAAAACCTGTAATGATTATGTTTGTGTTACCCCCCCCCCCCCCCCCCCCCCCCCCATCCCACAAAACCAATAAAATAGTTTGAGACCTATCTGCAGTTTCAATGTGCTTTTATTAAGTGTAATATTGTATGGTGATTGCAACTACATTTGCACCAGCTGGGTGGTCAAGTGTGTTCGGGTCAGTTTCATTGAGAAGCTTTCTGTGGTGGTTCTGGCTCCTTTCTATGGTGGCTATATTGTGCAGAATGGCACATGCAGACACTATCTATGATCTCTGGTGACTCTTAAACGCTGAAGACAGTTGAAACGTGCCTTTAGGATGCCAAAGATCATCTCTAACTTTTACTATGGTTTTACTGACACATGAGGGTCATGATAGGGGGTTATTGAGTAGGTTTTGCTGTCCCAATTCAAATTAACAGTGTTTTGTACTGTACCAAATTTAACTAGCTTTCCTCAAAGCGATGACACAACATAACAGATTGTTATCTGTTAATTTTACTATTAATTTAAAGATTCATCTCACAGAAAATAATGATTTCACATGTTCACATAATCTCTACCTGAACATTAAGGCTGTGAAAGGACTTTCTATTAACAATCTGCCTCATGTTCTCCTATGGAGATTGCAACATGTGTGCAGGCTATTGCTCCAATGACTCTATAGGGAATCCTATCATAAGATTAACCGAATAATTAAAAAATAATGCTTAACATGTACTTTTATGTAACATGTAACGTTAACCGTACTTCATGTACTTAACTTTGTGCTAAGGAGTGAGAAGGAGTGTCTCACGGGCAGGAATTAGGATATTAATAGTAACCTGTGCAGCTCACTATGGTAACAACAGTCGCTAGATATTGTAATCCTATAGAGAGAGAAAGGAGATGTTGATAGTAAATATCTAAGATAAGGTAGAAGTAAAGGTAGAAGGTCCTTATAGCTCTAGAAAGCTAAAAGGAAAGGGAAGCACACTAATTGATTGAATTAAATTTCTAATTTAATTAAACTCAATTTAGCTGAATAGAAAAATTCAGGCTGAACCAAAGGTAAATAAATAAAATAAAATGAAACCAAGAGGTAGGGGTTCGAGAGAGAGAAAGAGAGAGAGAACAGAGTGGTTTAACCCAGTGATGGGTGCCTGTGACGTGCTTTGTGAAGCTCTGAAACCAGGGTGAATCATACGTCTCAAATCAGTGAGAGTGTAACTTCTAAGGTCACGTGATTTCAGTAAACGTTACGCGTCATAGCTGTTTCGAAATTATTTTAAATTTCAACAGTTCGTGAACCAGTGTGTATCTGGTTTCTATGTGATCTTGTATCACTTTTATAAATTCGTACACATTTAATGACGCATTTGATAAAGGGAAGAGGCGAATTTAATAGTCTCTTATTGGCCTGATTGACCAAGCTTTCATAAAACGAGCCAGTTTACTAAGTTTACTACAGTTTACTAAGATAACGTGCCTTGAAAGACACCTCATATTAAAAGGTATTAGATAGTTTGTGGATTGCCATTACAAGATTACACCTTTGATCAAACCTTTCCGATTGGTTTGTAAAAGGCGAGGGCACCAGCGAGGGCACTTCAAAACAAATAATCATTTGTGATGCAATTGACTCCTTTGATTCAAAGCCTCGAGGAGCTTTGACTCTCATTACTCATGTTCAAATCACTATCCCTTTGTTCTCAAGGGCCAAGGCCCAAAGTCTATAGTCTTTGGTTTAAAGGTTACACTTTACGCTCACACGTATCTAAGTTTTAGCCGGCGCTAAAAGCTATCAGTCGAGATAAAGGGCTTTTAACTTGTATGCGTGTAGGGTTGCTAGGGAGCTAGCTTTGGCTACACGCAATAAATCTAGGACAAGCGGAAGAACTTCCATAGGAACTTCCTGTGATGAGGATGGATGGATACATGTAAGTAAGCATCCTTCAAGACTATCGTGACAAACCAGTCCTCGTACTGAATCTGTGACACTATCTGTTTGACTGTAAGCATCTTGAACTTGAGTTTCTGAACCCTGCGGTTTAGTTGGCGCAGATCTAGAATAGGACGCATAATGACCCTGACTCCCTGCTGAGAAGAGGAACCCTTGCTGTAGCCACCTTTCGTAGAAGAGTCTGTACTTCCTGCTCAATAACTAGAGCCTGCTCGGGGTCCACCACCCCTAGAAAACTGGGCAGATGAGAACCAAACTGAACCCTCTTTTATTGTATGCAGGACCCAATGACATATATTTGGCAGTAGTTTCCACGCTGCCAAAAAATCTACTAAGGGAACCAGTCTCTCGAGACTGGCCTCTGGTGTTGGTCGAATAGCCACTTTGGTGCCCTGTAATGGCGAACCGGCAGGGAACAACCAAACTGACTGTTCTACGACCCTCCTCTGAGGATTGTTGAGATGTACAGGCACTTCGGTGCCCTGAAGCGGCGAACTGGCAGGGAACAACTGAACTGACTGCTTTACAAACCTCATTGGAGGATCGTTTGGGGATGCTGACATCTCAACAACCGGAACTTCCGAGAGTCGCCCACCAGAGGGCGCCGAGTAGAAACGGGCACCTGTCTCTTCCAGGAGGGGACCACCCACAGAAGTCTGATAGCCTCGGCGTCAGGACTTCTTCTTTGTTGAAGCCTTCTTAGAGACGATGACAGTTCTCAGATCTTGCCTGCCTCTAAGCAGCTTCGACTGCCACCGTCACCAGGCCTCCGCGACTGTGGAGGAGCCCGAGTGGCGACGCTTTGCTTTTGCTGCAATCTTTGCTGTGAGGAGCTTGTAGACGGCCGAGACTGCTCCCACCCTGTCTCTATCTTTCATTTCAGACAAATTCAGCCATAAATGTCGTTTCGTGGCCACCAGGGCTGCCATAGACCGGCTTACTGATTTGGTCGTCTCCTTGGTGGCCCGGAGAGACAGATCTGTTGTGAGGAAGCGCTGACTTCCTCACAACCGTCCATGTCCCTAAGCAGATCAGCCTAGTATGCTTGCAAAATCGACATTGTATGCAAGCATGCCGCAGCCTGACCTGTTGCCGAACACTGTGTGCCCACCCGTGATAAAACGAGGGCAGGGAACAGCACACCGCTTAAACTCTTGCTTGTTCGCCATTATATATATATATATATATATATATATATATATACTAATATATAGATACTAGATAGATACTCGTAAATTGTGCTCGTATTTATTACTCGTAAATAATATATTAAATGTGTAAATCTTGCTTCACAATTTGATTCAATTACGATTCAAGGGGTAACAATTTCATAATAAAACAATTCTTATTTTTTCTTATCTTTTCCTCCAACTATATTAAGTAAGGAATAATTGACGACGGGCCGTTGAATTATTAGAAAAATAATGCACACCCGGGGTGGTAATGCAGTCACGACGCGAAGCGGTTAACCCAGTTGTTAAAATGTTTATGTTCACCATAAATATTAAAATTTACTTCCGGAAAATTAAAATAGTCTGTCATTTTTTTTCCTCTTGAAGTTGAAGTGGATTTGTAGCTGTCACTTCTTGTTATGAATTGTATCGTGTTTTCCGTTATTACAGTTGACTACACGAAGTGATATGGAACTGTAATGCGGTCAAGACCTGCCTGGAACTACTTTAGCCGTGCGTTTCCCTGAAAATAATTGCACACCTAAGAACGTTCTCAACCAATCAGAATCAAGCATTCAACAGCCCTGTAGTATAAGAAATAATAATTACTGTTAATAATCACATTGAAGTTATTTTATTTGTTATTAAAAATAAGAACAATGTTGTAAATAACAAACAGTAACAAATACAATATTAGAAAGAAACAAACTAAATTAAAAGTGATTTACTTTATTTAATTATACGTCTGTTTAGATAAGAATTAATACAGAAATTGAATAAACATGTAAAAATAATCACTCCATAGTCTTTAGTCTATTAGAAGAAGAAGTTTTATTTATATAGCGCCTTTCCAGAAGCTCAAGGTCGCTTTACATTGTACATACAATACATTTAGACACCCACATATATATTACAGTCACATAGGATACATATAATCACATTATCCAAAATGCATGTTAAAAAGATATGTTTTTAACTGGGTCTTGAATGTAGCCACATAAGAGGTATTGCGTAGTGTATTGGTAGCGAATTCCATAATTGAGGAGCATTAGTACTGAAAGACAGTAAACCAAGTTCAGCTGATCTGAGAGACCGTGTAGGACGGTAAGGGTGGAGTAGGTCAGACAGATTATTGTGGAGCAAGACCATTTAATGCTTTGAACGTTAGAAGCAGTAGTGGATACGTGATGCCACAGGTAGCCAGTGAAGTTCATAAAGCAGAGGAGTAATGTGAGCAGAACGCCTAGTAGAGGTGAGGACTCTCGCTGCAGAGTTTTGAACGTACTGTTATCTTGCAATACGTTTTTTGGGAAGACCAATAAATAAGGCATTGCAATAGTCGAGGCGTGATGTGATTAATGCATAAATTAAGGTTTCAGCATCAGCTAAGGTGAGAGAAGATCGTAAGCGAGCAATACTGCGAAGATGGAAAAAAGAGTTATATAAGAAATATGGGAGCCAAAGGATAGAGTTTGATCAAATAAGACACCAAGGTTACGAATCGATGGCGAAGGCATAATGTGAATTTCATCAATATCAAAGGACTGGTCCATCCTTTTGACTGAGGCAATATAGTCAATCACTACTATCTCGATATTAATTTCAAATACACTGATTATCATTAAAGCTATTATTAAAGTTGTTTGATAACCATTAATGACACAGACAGCAGGTTTATTTAGTGAGTGTACTAAAACATTCTTTAAAAAAAAATATTGTAGTGGAGAATTCAAGCAGTGGTTTATAATAAACAATTTGATTACAACTCAGGAAAGTCAAACAGGATTTCTCAGGGTTTTTATACAGTTTTCCCCTTTAATAACAGTTATTGAACACAACATTGTCAAAATAATTTAATTTAAATTCACTAAGGGCAAATAAAAGAGAGTAAAATGTCAATCTCATTTTTAATGATGATAGGGCCAGGATGAATGTTCTCTGTGCTGTAGTGACATGCGGTCATTTGCCACACATCTATAATATAAACACCAACATCCTGAAAAGCCAAGTGCAGAATTCTGTCCAACTGTAGAGAATACCAGTCACTGCCAAAAATATCCTATTATAAAGACATAGAAACACAAAATCATCCATAAAGATCACAGAGTGCCTTAATTATTTGAACACTTGGTACTCTATAGACTTTTGTCACAGTCCGCGTATTGTCACATCCGTTTCCGATTAGTAGCGTAATTGATTTTCCACCTGCATTATTGTCAATGGACGGTTGCTAATTGTGTCAAGAAAATAGCAATTTGACAATTAACTTCGATATTTCAAATGGTTTATTTAGCCTTACACAATACCTTAGCATGTGGGCAATCTTCCATTAGAGATAAAATATATGAGAGATATAGATAAGTTATTGCTGGAGGAAAAATCGAAATACACTACAATACTATCCCATCATTGCATCCAAACCTGGAGAATATGACTCGTTTAAGATAACAAAACCAGTTATTTTTGAAAAATTCACTCTGGGCTGGAAATTTGAACTTTAATTGAACTTACATTTGATCCAGTACTTAATTATTGTATTAGAAAGTAGAGTGAAAGAAAGCAATGCAATTCATGTTTAATGGGATGTATAACATTGTCTAATTCTAATGGTCTTTAATGTGATATGTTTGTATTCTATTCTTGCATTTATTTGAAAAAAAAAAGGTAATCAGACTCTGAAGAAACATGAAATATGTGCTGGAATAACATGAGACCATTTTCCTTTTTCATCATACCCAATTAATGATAGTAAACTGAAGCTGATGTGTTTAGATGAAATATCTGTGATTAACTGTACGTCAATAATCACAACAACAATCCATTCCTGTGCCACAGGTGCTACTGCCATTGATACAGGCTATACAGCGGAAGGCTATTTTACGCTACTATTTGTAGTGTCTGCTTTTGAAGTGTGATGAAGGCCTATAACGTTACCTTATAACCAGTGTTGACAGTCTTGATTACAACAGTTGTATCAGGTGCCCGCTGTAACAATGCTAGAACAGCTTTGCGAATCCTCAACACTCTATGGGTGAAGAATTCCAGGGGGTACGTGGTAAAATGGGGTCCCAGATTGAACATAATGACTGTGTGGGGTCCTCCAGCCAGGTCATCAATCTCATTACTGATGTAGTGCAGATCAGCAAATGCTGTTTTCTGAGTGCGCAGAGGAACACCGTGAGCCCTCCAGTGTAAGTCAATGTTGTTATCCACATCCACTGCTATGAGCGGCCCTGACTGATATTGGACATGCAGGTTCATCTGCTTCAGGGCTGAAAAACAGACCCACAATAAATGCAAATGCACTGTGTAAATAATTATAATTAACAAATAAGCAACTGTTTATCTCACTTGGTATTGCTTTCACAAAGAACTCAAACCACTGTCTTATAGTAGAGTCTCCCATCATGTAGATGTGTTTGTCTTTCAGGCACTTTGTTGTCGTTTGGGTTGTAAAATGGCGGGTGCTACAGACGAATGACGTCCACACATCATTCAAGTAAAAGCCAGCTGGAACTGGAGTGTGTAAACCAGGGTGGCATTTCTCTGTAACATCTGGAGGACGAGTAAATGTAAGTTCCGTGTCAAATATGTAAAGTTTTCAAAAATATGCCTGAACTGGAGATTTTATTTGACTTGCATTGTCTAAATGTCAGAAAATGAATTATGTGCAACACATTTCCCAGCATATCTGCCTCCTTGCACTGTATTATTTTGCTGTGTTAAACCATTGACAAACATACCAATAGTTTCATTTCCCTTGGAATGAAAAATTTTGATGATCCTTTTATCTCCACTGATACCTTTGTTAGTTTGCTTCCTGCCGAAGAGAACATGTTTGTCATACTGCCTTCCATCAATGCATCAAATGTATAAAACAAACAGTCGATCAAGAGTTCTTTAATCTCACATAAGCATTTTCTCCATATTAGTCAGGCGGTTTCTATAACCACCCATAGAGTGGTACACAAGGGCACTGCATGGCAGGGATTTGGGTCTCCGACAGCGCCAAGTTTCTCCGGTACGGGGATCGTTGTATTCACAGCAGCAGTCTTCTTTTCCCATATGCTCTAGTCCATTTTTGTCCCACTTTACATTACACATCACTGTTTCACTCAGCCTGGTCTTATTTGGTCCTGGTCCGTCATAATATCCATTAAAGAAAACTCTGTCAGAGTCAGTATCTCTGTGATGCTTCAGGACCTGCACAGCTTCACTGGAGTGAATAAGACGCACAGCCACCTGTGCCTCGCCGACCCACGGCAAGAGAAAACGTACAGTGTAGGAGCCATTGAGCAGGTCCACCACCTCCCCAAAAACACTGGCCTGTGACAGAAGTACATTCTCAGTACAACTCTCTCTGACCCAGGGAGATAAATAAATCAGGCAAGTAGTTTTAGTTAATCTAATGTGTACAATAACTGACCTTAGTTTTAGACCAGAATAGCTTGGCTTGAAAAAAGTCGCCTCCATAATGCTTGGATTTGTTGTCAAAATCCTTTGCGTGCACCATAACATAAAGCTCCTCTCCAATTTGATAGCTCTCTTTCAGGTTCTGAATCATGAATTTTGTGTGGCCTGGACTAGTACTCATGGACACATTTGTGATTGCTCTGTCAGGCCCGGGCCAGTAAACATCCTGCTGTAACCTGGAGTAGTCGTCTAAATTGATTCCTTTTTCCGAGTAAAATGAGCTTCGCTCTTGTGAACTGAGCAAAGGAGAAGTGGAGTTTGTTGTATATATGTAAAGTGCAGAGTGCAGAGACAAAAAGCTGGGTGGAGAGTGTTTCTTCCTTTCATTACCTGAATAAGACCATACAACCTACAAATACAAAGATTGTTATTAATCAAAAAAAAATTATTTGTAGAAATCATGCTTGTCGATTATTAAACATAAACATCTAAGGTAATGTTTATTTCCCGGTTCCCTGAGAAGGGAATGAGACAATGTGTCATAACGTTAATGCTATGGGAACACCATCAGGTGCGACTTGTGTCTGAAGTATGTGTGGAACACAGCAATTAATTGGCAGACGGCAGTCCTAGAAAAATGGTTCTAAACAGTACAAAATTATGGTTCTTTGGCTTGTAACAATAGCAGAACCCGTTTGGTGCTAAATAGAACCCTTTTTAAGGTTCCATAGCTTTGAAAGTACTGACCTTAAAGGTGTTATAAATAATCTTTTTATTAATACTTTATTTTGATTAAAATTTGTATATTAGTATCTGTATATTAAGACAAGTTGTAAACGCGTTTCTGATCGGAATGTTATCCGATCAGCGTGTCCAGATCCAGAAGTAGTCGAAGACGCATTGTGATCGGATCTCAGTGTAATGTAAACGCAATCCAGCCATCGTGTCTGCATTCACAGACGTCATATAAACATCATATAAATCCCCGCCCAGTTTCCCTACGTGGCTGTCAGAAAATAATGACCAGACGCAGTTTAGACAATAAATAAAATTTATTAGAACCTTACAATAAACGTCAATATTTAAAACAGTTTATTTAGACTTACATAACACTGTTTGTGTAATTTTTCATTGTAATTGTGCAACATTATCTAAACGAGGCGATCGCCTGTACAATCACAGCTGTGATCAGTCGTGAGATGAAGAGCGTGCGCTGCTTTGCCAGAGGAATAATGGCAATAAACTTTTTATTTTTTAATGTTTTAAATGTTGAATGTTTTTGTTGTTTCAGCATGTTTCTTAATCTCCCATTTCTGTTAATATGGTCATTGGACGCTATAACCTTAAGTTTTTAACTCATTTTAAACATTTTAAATCGACTTGTTAACTCAATCCAGTTGTTTTTGATCAACTCTGGAAGTATTCCTTCATTCAAACAACATAATTTGATCTAAGACTGGAGATTGCATAGGAAAAAGTGAGTGAGTGAAAGCAAGTGAGACATTGTTTAATTTGTATCATCCTACTCTTAATTTGGTTTCATGCTACAGACCGAATTTAAATATTATGCAGGAAACAGAAATCCGATCGGTTATCCAGATGATAATTAAATATTAAATAGTAAATAGCTTATTTACGACAGCGGTTATGGACAATTATGGACCTGTAGGGCGACCGAAGAGGAAAAAGTTCCTTGGTGTTGCTTTAATGCCAAGTGTAAACGCAGCCATTCATAGCGAAGTCTTGTATGTGTCTGCACTACATTTCTGAGCCTTATCCTTGTTGCATATGCCTTAGTTTCATGGGTGGCGCTAGAGAGGGGCTGTGTTCTATTGAAGCCCTGAAACAAATGGTGTAGGGAAAAAAAGAAAACGTTCTATTTCGAGATATTAAGTCATTATTTCGACATAATAAGTCGTTATTTCGACATAATTAGTCTGTTATTTCGACATATCTCGTTATTTCGACATAACTCGTTATGGGACATTCTAATCTGCATTAAGCCACATTAAGGATTCTTATAATGATTTTATATGGGAGGAAAATGCTCAATAACGTGTAATTAAACACGTTACGTTCATATTGTGGGCTCATCTGATTTTTTGTACATAGTGTAGCCTACTTTATTATGATTTTAGTATCATAATGATAAATAAATGCATGCACAACATGTATTATCTCCAGGATAGTGTCAGAATTGTCTGAAGCACTGCACAAAGTACTTAAAGATGATTATCTAAAGGTAAACATTGGGAGGGTGGAGTATGAAATAGTTTGATGAAAAGGACATTACGTGAAAACGACATAACATTTTTAAAATTACATGCAGTAGGCCTATGTAAATGTCAAACAAATTTACAAAAACAAATGTCTGTAGCCTACAAACAAACATCACAGCAGATCTTTCTCAGAGCACACAGCAGTGTTTTGTTATTGACTTAATCGCCATTTTTGAATCAATGTTTAAATAAGCCTTTCATAAAGACTTCTTTGACAATTTATTTGGATCAATCATGTGTCTGAACACACCGAATGAATCATGAATGAATGACTCATTTACTCACACATTTTGCCACCATTTACTGGTGGGTTTTATGTCTAGAATTATGATTTATTGATACTGATATATTCAGATTAAAATTATTGATAAAATGTAAGAATTTGACATGAATGGTGACGCACAAGTTTAATAGGGTTGGAAAAAAATGCCCTGGAAATGAATTTATGAAAATATGCTGATTCAGGTATAATAAAAGCTGAAAGAACACTGATAAGGATATTGCTTCTAAATAATTTACATTTACACAATTACAATTATTTTTTCTTTCCGAATAGATAACCGAATAGGTAACTAAAGCGTCTGACCGATAATAACCGGAGGACAAGCATGACAGGTGTAAGGACTGGGCGAGGGTGAATCTGGATAATTAAAATGCTTCCTTGCTAAAGTCCCAAAGCCTTCAGACCCAGAAAGCCTGAATGTAACACACACACAACCAAACACGCATCCCCCACAAGTGAAGCCAGCTCAGGACAGAGCGTGGTGTCCAGTTACGAGACATTTTTATGACTGACTAGAATGTCCCAAAGAAGGTGATTTCTAAAGAGAAAGAAACTTCTCTTTTTAAAAGACATTTAACCAGATATATTCGATGTGTTTTTATGTCTCCATTTGCCCATGTCACATTGGAATGACTATGATTTTATCGTAGCTTAAAGTGAATTATAAATACCTTCATTATGCATTTTAAATATAACTGTCTATTCCCATAACTTGTACACATAGTTCTGGACACCTCCAGAATGCTTTCGGTGTGATCAATCAAAATACGTACAGTAATATCCAGTAAAATATAGTTTACTATGTTTTCCATCTTTGGAGTGAAAAGAGACCAAAACTAACATCACTGGTGTTCTTAGATAACAGCGTTTACGACCTAAAGGAATGTTCACAGAACTGTGGCTCTCTCCCTCTCTGAATTCTTGCTGAGAAAGAGAAATGAAACCTTTCCAATCCTATATATATAAATATAATCATGTGAGAAATGTATTGCCATGCATCTAATGTTCCAATCTTATGATGTGGCCTTTTATGTGGTTTGTTTCATGTAAACTCTAATGCTTACTATTCCAGACTGTTCACACCATGATAAACCAGAATCAGATGTGTGACATATTTGGTTTCTAAAACCTGGTACTTTGAAGATCGAAGTGACTGTATACACGATATGTCGGTAACAACAACATATTAATAGTAAAAGCATCTTTCATAGTTTCTTCAACGAATTGACAAACCCATCTCCCCTTTTACAAACCTTTTAGATTCATTGCACACCAACCGAAATATTTCAGGTCTTTTATTGTTTTAATACTGATGATTTTGGCATACAGCTCATGAAAACCCCAAATTCCTGTCTCAAAAAATTAGCATATTTCATCCGACCAATAAAAGTGTTTTTAATACAAAAAAAAAAAAAGTCAACCTTCAAATAATTATGTTCAGTTATGCACTCAATACTTGGTCGGGAATCCTTTTGCAGAAATGACTGCTTCAATGCAGCGTGGCATGGAGGCAATCAGCCTGTGGCACTGCTGAGGTGTTATAGAGGCCCAGGATGCACGATAGCGGCCTTAAGCTCATCCAGAGTGTCGGGTCTTGCGTCTCTCAACTTTCTCTTCACAATATCCCACAGATTCTCTATGGGGTTCAGGTCAGGAGAGTTGGCAGGCCAATTGAGCACAGTAATACCATGGTCAGTAAACCATTTTCCAGTGGTTTTGGCACTGTGAGCAGGTGCCAGGTCGTGCTGAAAAATGAAATCTTCATCTCCATAAAGCTTTTCAGCAGGTGGAAGCATGAAGTGCTCCAAAATCTCCTGATAGCTGCATTGACCCTGTCCTTGATAAAACACAGTGGAGCAACACCAGCAGCTGACATGGCACCCCAGACCATCACTGACTGTGGGTACTTGACACTGGACTTCAGGCATTTTGGCATTTCCTTCTCCCCAGTCTTCCTCCAGACTCTGGCACCTTGATTTCCGAATGACATGCAACCACTGAGCAACAGTCCAGTGCTGCTTCTCTGTAGCCCAGGTCAGGCGCTTCTGCCGCTGTTTCTGCACACTTCCTGCACACGCCTGTGCACGGTGGCTCTGGATGTTTCTACTCCAGACTCAGTCCACTGCTTCCGCAGGTCCCCCAAGGTCTGGAATCGGTCCTTCTCCACAATCTTCCTCAGGGTCCGGTCACCTCTTCCCGTTGTACAGCGTTTTTTGCCACACTTTTTCCTTCCCACAGACTTCCCACTGAGGTGCCTTGATACAGCACTCTGGGAACAGCCTATTTGTTCAGAAATTTCTTTCTGTGTCTTACCCTCTTGCTTGAGGGTGTCAATGATGGCCTTCTGGACAGCAGTCAGGTCGGCAGTCAGGTCGGCAGTCTTACCCATGATTGCGGTTTTGAGTAATGAAACAGGCTGGGAGTTTTTAAAAGCCTCATGAATCTTTTGCAGGTGTTTAGAGTTAATTAGTTGATTCAGATGATTAGGTTAATAGCTCGTTTAGAGAACCTTTTCATGATATGCTAATTTTTTGAGACAGGAATTTTGGGTTTTCATGAGCTGTATGCCAAAATCATCAGTATTAAAACAATAAAACACCTGAAATACTTCAGTTGGTGTGCAATGAATCTAAAATATATGAAAGTTTAATTTTTATCATTACATTATGGAAAATAATGAACTTTATCACAATATGCTAATTTTTTGAGAAGGACCTGTATAACCCATGTAACCGTAGTAAATACATAAGTAGTTCTGCCTTATTAAATTCATTATATTCATTTGATTGATGTACTGCCTCTTTGCTCATTTTCCAAGTCCCTTAAGTGCCAAAGATCTTATAGCTACAAGCTTACAAATTAAAGATACTTTAAAGAGTATGTGTTTATAGGGCCGGAAACCCAGTTCTTGTGACCACAGAATTGCTTTTCCTGAAATCCTATAAAGTAAGATGATATTGTGCATTCCCACAAATATTATTCTGACAATTGAGCTAATTAATTTTGCCTGTTTTGTAAGACGTGGTCCGTGCAATTAATTGCAATCAACTTGTGGTTAATTGCAAGGATACACATGCATGCATGCAGGTAAAATGACACATCATCCCTTATCGGAAGAATTTATTAACATGTGAGACTGATCTAATCCAAACATGTATGAATAATTATTAATTACCAATTATTAATTATGATATACAAATTTCCCCACGGATTAGATCCACCCGTGAGTCTTTACACAGGCTTATGTAACAATTATAGATTTGTGTCAGTTTATGCTTAATTGGTTGTTTCCCAATTAAATACTAGGGTGTTAGATAGTCAGTGAAACTAATTTAGAAAACGCAGCATGTACATACTTTTTTTTTCTCACTTAGAAACCAAAAACTGAGACTTACAGAATACACATATGACCCGGAAGGGGGCTGCATATGGAAAAACACTGGGGTGTCTAGCCCGCAGGATGGAATGTTTCAACCCCAGGGGTGGTATTGGCAAGGTGGCTTGCCAAGGGAAAGACACATGCTCAGAGAGACTTACAGTGGAAATACACATGTGGGGGTCGCCCAGTGGGGGAACCATGCATATGGTGGCACCTAGCCAACTCGAAAGCTGCCGGAGACATAACTCTGGCGTTGGCGTCAACAGTACTGGAGAAACTCAGGGCTTGTCGGGAAGCTCACTGTCAAGTCCTACTCCTGTTCAACTTCCAAAGGACACAAGGACAACTCAAATTTCCGACTCAATCACTTTTATTTTGGCTTTGTCAGGTGATTGTTCTGCTCAGCAAATTAGGTTGTAAACCTTCAAAGACAAAGAACAAAACTTACAATTTTATTTAAACATTTTAATTCAACATTAATGCATTTTAAATGAATTAACCATTTATGCCTTTTACATGGAATAAAGAAAAATGTAATTTCATGAATCTTCCATAATTTGATTGTAAAGTTACCATTTTTAACTTTATACCATCCTTTTGCATCTTATACTGATCATTTTACAAATTCAAAATCTACTATTATTTTAGCACAAACACAAAATAAATGAAGGCAATGCTGCAACGTGTTACTTAATCCCACATTATTTTTGGCTTTCATCTACACAGCAGTTAAACATAGCTCGAACGTATAGCAGCATTTTAAAAACCATGAAAGTAAATAAAACATGTTACAGACCATTGGCATCTTTGGACTGAACCTATGAGTGACTTGAGCCTCTTCTCCCTGAAGTTTGCTTTTTGACTGACTGAGAACCTCCATGCTTTTTGTCAGGTGGTCCAAATCAGTGACAATGACAATCAGGTGACAAGCAGCCGGTTTGCTGCTGCAGGTGGTGCACTCTGGGAAGCGTAGTTCTTTGATTATCACTCCTGAGATTCAGCTCAACACCTCCCACTTGAGCTCCTGGTTTTTTCAAATCCAGAGAGTTTCACACAAGCCCTTCCCACTTCTGCTTGTTCTTCAATGGGAAGTAGAATGACAAGGCGTCTGACATCCCTATGAAGAAATGTGGCTGGGATTTTGGTTTGAAGCATCTTAGTTCTTTCACCTTCTAGCTCTTGTGATGTGAACAGGATAACTGGGAAAAGTCTTCACAAACGCATCTCTTACAATGCCTTTGCTGTCAGCATTTACACTGACTACTCTAGCCAGCTTGTACTGTCCCCTCAGGGCGTTTTGGTCAGCCACCCAGACCACATCTCCAACAGCAACATTTCGCTCTTTGGTGTGCCATTTGCTTCTTATGAACAGATTAGGTCCAGCCAATTGGCTCCACTTCTTCCAGAAATTGCTTACCTATGCTTGAATATGTTTAAGCCTTTCGTAAGGGCAGCCATTAAACTGGAAATCTCCAGGGTCTCCTTTTGCATTGGCACGTCCTAAAAGCAGAGAATTTGGGGTGATGTTCTCTACACAGTCTTCTCTGCTTTGAGTTCTTGCATCGATGGGTCTCTCATTTGCAAGGTTGGCTGCCATGAAGAGAAAAGTTTGGAATTCTCCCCATGTGAATACACCTTCGCCACCAAGGTTGCTCAACGCCCGCTTCACTACTTTGACAGCTGCCTCTGCTGCACCATTCCTATGGGGAGAGTCTGCAGGGTGGATCTTCCACGACCATTCTGTACAATGCTTGGCAGCTGTACCTTCAAGTTCAGACTTGTCTAGTCGGTTCAAGAATCTATGAAGCTTCTCCAGTGCAGGTCTGGCTCCCACAAAGTTAGTGCCAGGGTCTGACCAGAGTTTCCTGGGGTGTCCTCTCAGTGAAGTGAACCTTTGATAGGCTAGCAGGAATCCTTCTGATGACATGTCACTAACCACTTCAGTGTGTATGGCTCGGGAAGCAATGCAGCAGAAGACTATTCCCCATACTTTGAGTCTAGTTCTCTTCTTGACCTCATCTTTTACTTCATAAGGGCCGAACAAGTCCATGGTGGTGAATTCAAAAGGTGCAGCTGGACCTGTTCGCTCTAGAGGCAGGTCAGCCATGATTTATTGACACTGTTTTGCCTTGTTTTTCCTGCAGACCACACAGCTGTCAACCATTTTCTTGGCAAGTCTACGGCCTTTTATTACCCAGGCTGTCCTCCTCATCCGGAGAAGGGTTCCTGCCACTCCCTCGTGGTTTGCTTTGTGGGATTCCTGTGCCAGCAGTGTTGACACCCATGCTTCAAATGGTAAAACTGGCACTGCTGTCTTATCTTCATTGAACGTCTGGATCCTGCCTCCACAAACTAGCAGTCCAGAGTTCACATCTTTGTATACTGCCAGTCTGTTCAGAGTTGTGTCTGAAAAAACAGTGCCTTTTTGAGCTGCGAGGAAGAGGTCTTTGAGTGCATCTCCATGTTCTTTGATAGTCAAAGTGGGAGGTAAAATCACCCAAGCGAGCTGTGCTGACTGTTTAGGAGCCCGGCACTTCCTCTTCAGCCACTGCTTGGCAGCTAGACAAACCCAGGCAACAACTCTCACCAGTTTGAACAGGCTACTGAATCTTCTTACTTGCACAAGGTCTTCAACCCAGCCAGTGGGCTTCCTTCTTAGAAGAAGAGTTGGGTTTACCACAGGTATTCCCTCTTGAGATTCACCCTTTGGACTTTCCGGAGTGCCCTGTAGGTCTTCTTTCTGCTGACTCCTTGCTTGAGCTCTTGTTAATGCACCTGAGAATGCCTTCCTCTGGAGCTTGTTTACACTTTCTCTGGCATGAGCTGCAACCTCTCCAGCTGATTTTATAGGCCATTTCTCCACTGGCCACTTCAGGAACTCTGGTCCATTTTGCCATGTGGAATTCTCCTTCAAATCTCCAGGAGCGCCCCCTCTTGTTATGATGGCAGCTATGTTTAGATCTCCAAGGATCCACCACCAGTCTTGCACTAGTCCAGCCTTATGGATTTCACCCACTCTATTTGCAAAAAGGGTTTGTACCCATAACTGACTCTTTGAATGGCTCCCTAGACCGTCTGACTGTCAAGTAGATGGAACCATCTTTCGATTTTCATTTGTGCATGCTTTTCCACGTACTTCCTGATCCTGGCTGCAAAAACGGCACCACAGATCTCAGCTTTTACAGCTTCTCCCTTTTGATCCAGGGGTGTCAGTTTGGCTTTTGATTCAACAAATCGAACTACAGTGCCTTGACTTGTCTCCCATCTTAAGTACATCACAGCTCCATAGGTTTTGTCACTTCCATCAGAGAATGTGATGCCCCAAGGTTTCCCTTCCCAGCCAGCTGGTGTGAGGCTCCTGTGGAATCTCACCTCTCCAAGCTGCACATATTCTTCAAAAAGTTGTATGGCTTCTTCTCTGATGCTTTCTGAGAGAGGTTGGTCCCAGCTTTCTTGGATTAGTTTCCCACCCCCTCCCTCTTGGAATGCTTTTCTAACAAGAATTGCTCCCTTCTGTTTGGCAGGTGTAACTATGCCAATTGGATCGTACAGTCCAGCCACTTGGCTTAAGAGAGCCCTTCTAGTCAGTGGATTAGGCGTTTCAGTTCTCACCTCCTCCTTGAGAAGATCTTTTCCAACTCTCATCTCCTTCTTCCTTTTGGAAAAGTTAACTGAGGTTGACATGTAGAGCTTGTCTTCATCCATTTGATAGCCGATACCCAAGGCTTTGTTGTCTTCGTCCCTCATTTGATTTGGAAGAATTAAGGTTTTACATCGTGTCTCTGTTAGAACCTCAGTCTCTATTCCTTGCCTCCCACTTTGCCCTGAACGGACCCATGGTTTGAGGAAGAAACCTCCAGCTTTCAAGATCTCTTCAACATTTGCTGTGATTTTGTCAAGTTTATTTAGGTCATTTTGGGAGGTTAAGAGGTCATCCACATAACTGTCCTCTTCAATGACTCTGCGTTCATCCTCCAAGTGAAGAAAGTTGGGCAGGCGTGCCGTTTCCCTCATAGCCAACTGAGCAATGCAACCAGCAGGTCTGTCCCCAATGTTGACTCTGGTAACTGCATATTCACTTATCTCTTCATCCGGGCTGTCCCTCCAGAGGAATCTGTGAAGATGCATCTCACGCTCCTCCAACCATACAGAGTTGTACATCTTTCTGATGTCCCCTAGAGATGCATATGTCCCTTCTCTGAACCTCAGCAGGACAGCTCTGATAGGGTTGAGAACATCTGGTCCCTTCAGAAGAAGATCATTCATACTCACGCCTTTGTATTTCTGGCTACTATTCCATACAATACGAACTGGTGTTGTCACCGAATGAGGGTTTGGCGCCACCAGGTGGCTTACGTACCACACTGGTCCGTTCCACTCGTCCATGATTTTGTTGGTGAGTTTTATGGCTGCGCCTCGTTCGACCATTTCATGGATCTGGGTAGCATATGCGACTTTCCAGTCTGGCTCTCTGATTAGTTGCTTTTCCATCCTTAAGAAGAGGCTGGATCTACCGTCCAAGGATACCTTGCATCCCAATGTGGAGCTGTTGTGTGAGCATCCCCCTCCTTGTAGGTGAGGCCTCCTTTAATGATCCCCAGCTCCCTCTCTTCTGCCAGGGTCATTTCTTTTCCTCCTGGTGGACAGTTTCCACATCGGCATCCTCCACATCTTGGCTCACATGCAGACCCGATGCTGTCCCAGTGCCACCACTCAAGGAACTCACGGTTACTGGCAGCTGTAAATTTGGTCTGAGCCACATCCTCCTGCTGTAGCTGGGCTGTGTCTGTTGTTGGACTTGTGATTTCTTGATATTTAACAGCTGCTGTCCTCATGGAGCGAGCGAAGTGGGTTTTGGACTCATACTGCAACCTCCACTTCTTCAAATAAGTCGGGATGTGCTCCACCCACTGTCTTCCCCAATGGACCCTCCCACAAGACGAGGTCTCCGATGATTTTTACTCTCTGAGGAGCGAGTCTTCCCTCTTGGTGGCTAATGAGAAGTTCAGCCTCTTCTGGCCTCTCCAATTCTTTAAGTTCGACTTCTGGGAAGAATTTTCTCAACTTCTCCGGTTCAATTACTTGATGCACTCTGGCGATTTCGTCCAAGCCGTAGCAGACCATTTCATGAGCTCTCTCCGTTCCTTTAGGTGTCTTGACTCTGACTTTGAAGAGATACCTTTGTGTGTTCACCTCCATGGTCATACCACCAACCCCATGCACAACTAAAGTTATCTTCTCATGTCTTAACCTCAGTCTGTCAGCAGCCTTATGGGTAATATAGTTTGTGTCTGAAGCAAGGTCAATTAATGTTCCAATCTTCTGCCCTGCATTTGCAGTGACTTGCATCAGCATCATGATGACAGGAAGTTCAGAGAGCCCATTCCTCTGCAGTAACTCAGACTGGCCTGAAGCATCGAGTGTCACCGTCACTGCGGTTTTGTTGGTGTTGGTGAAAGCCTTTCTGCATCGATCTGCCATTTCTGGGGAGAGTTCAGACAAGATTTCCTCCTGTTCCTCCATTAGTTTGCTTTCACCTTTGCTGTCTTTTCCACTCTTTCTCTCTTCCCCTCTTTTGACTTCTTTTGGGCAGAGGAAAAAATGGTGGTCTGGGGCACCACCTTCCCTTTTACAGTCTTTATTTCTGCATAGGAAAGTGTCTCTGCAGTATCCATCTTTATCGTGGTATCCGAGACATTTTCTGCATGCTCCCAGCTTCCTCAATACAGCTTTCTTTTCTCGTAGCTTAAGTCTTTTGAACTTTCTACAGAAGAAGATTTTGTTGTTTGCCCACTATCACCACATACACCACATACCTCATCAAGCTCTTCTTTCTTTGTGGATTTTGTTGAGGAAATCTTTTTCATACCTCTTTTCTGAGCGATCTGATCTCTCCACCTTCTCCACAGTTCTGAGCTGTTCGAGTCTTTCTAGTATCTCTACTTGGCTTTTCAAGAACTTCAAGAGCATGATAAAGTGGTTGTCTGGTGTGACATTGTTTCTGGGCTCAACCATGAACATCACCCAATCTCTTTTAACAAAGTCAGGCAACTTGCTTTCAATGGTTTTAATTACCAGAGGGTTATTTATGGCTCTAGAGTTTCCTAACTCAGTGAGATCCGCCAGGGCCTTCTCTACTGACTGTATGAGGTCAATTACCTTTCTTGGCTGGTTCCCTTTCACATGTGGCATTTTCTCCAGCTCTTCAAGGATTTCCACTGTGATGGTTGACTTATTTCCATATCTGTTTTCCAGGACTCCGAACATGTCCTTGGCAGTGATGTAGGTGGAAAGTCTGAGGTCCTTTGAGATTTTGTCATCCACACTCTCCAAGAGCTGAATTTTCTTAACTTCAATTGAACCAGATGGCTCTCCCTGCTTTTGCAGGCTTTCCCAGTCCTTCCTCCATCTGTGATATTCTCTCTTGCTTCCATTGAAGACAGGTAGAGAGGTTGGCTTGATTCTCACTATTGGTGTGGATGTTGCCGGTTGGGGTAGTCTCACGCCTGTGTCTTGCCCATTGATCGTCCGTGCAGTGGCAAATTCTGCTTTCCTTAACTCAAGCCTGTAGTAGGATGCTTTTGCGTCCTTGACTCTTCCATCTAATTCGTCCTTCAATTCTACAGGGATCCATCTCTCCCATGTTGACATTGCTGAGATGGCCTCTTTTATTCTCTTGTCCAAGAGAGCAAGGTGCACTTCATAGCCCTCTAAATTGGCACTTTCCACAGGTACATCAGCCGCTTTATCATTGGCTTTCTCTGCTTCCAGGATTCCCTCAAGAAGATCACTCCTTCCATACCTCGACCACAGGTTTGTTTGAACAAGGTCTCTTATTTCTACCAACTTTGTCTCACCTTCATTTACAGATCTGTCAATGTCGGCCTCTTGCTGTTCATCAAGACTTGCTTTCTCATCCTCAGTCTTAATGTCAGCCTCCAGTCCAATCCTGTAGTCATCATTGGCATCGAGCATCTTTCTGAAACAGTCTGAAAGCTTTGTGAATTCCTCCTTTAACTCCATTTGAAGCATGCTGCTTGCTCCTCTTGAAATAAAGTTGGCTTGTCTGGTGAAGCTGCTTTTTGCAGTGGTCCTCTCCTTTTTGAGCTGCTGGACCGACTTCCCCAGGACATCTTCCGCCATCTTGACTTCCTCTGCGTCAACAGCTTATTTCTGGACCTGAAGCCGTTTATCCTCAGGGCCAGGCCGCTCCGCGTGGTTTACAACTGTCAAGTCCTACTCCTGTTCAACTTCCAAAGGACACAAGGACAACTCAAATTTCCGACTCAATCACTTTTATTTTGGCTTTGTCAGGTGATTGTTCTGCTCAGCAAATTAGGTTGTGAACCTTCAAAGACAAAGAACAAAACTTACAATTTTATTTAAACATTTTAATTCAACATTAATGCATTTTAAATGAATTAACCATTTAAGCCTTTTACATGGAATAAAGAAAAATGTAATTTCATGAATCTTCCAAAATTTGATTGTAAAGTTACCATTTTTAACTTTATACCATCCTTTTGCATCTAATACTGATCATTTTTACAAATTCAAAATCTACTATTATTTTAGCACAAACACAAAATAAATGAAGGCAATGCTGCAACGTGTTACTTAAACATCTACACAGCAGTTAAACATAGCTCGAACATATTAAGCAGCATTTTAAACACCATGAAAGTAAATAAAACATTTTACACACCATTGGTGTCTTTGGACTGAACCTATGAGTGACTTGAGCCTCTTCTCCCTGAAGTTTGCTTTTTGACTGACTGACTGAGAACCTCCATGCTTTTTTTCAGGTGGTCCAAATCAGTGACAATGACAATCAGGTGACAAGCAGCCGGTTTGCTGCTGCAGGTGGTGCACTCTGGGAAGCGTAGTTCTTTGATTATCACTCCTGAGATTCAGCTCAACACTCACCTAAGGAATTTATCGCATGTATCCAGTCCGTGGAGTGGAGTGGTAAGCAAGCGAAGACACCTGAGCAGATCCTAGTACCGGCTGGTTGAAGCAAGTACATGAGAGGACACTGGCTCCACTCAGAGATTGTAGAATCCTGCGAATCTGTTGGGTGTCGCCCAGCCTGCAGCTCTGCAGATGTCTGTTAGCAGGGCTCTACTGTACAGTATAAAATAATTACGGAAGGTCCCTATAAAACATGGAAACCCAACGTGCATGTGTGTTCGCTCTGAAGTGTGCTCGCTTAAGAAATTACAATTAGGCTATTTTAAGTTTTAATTCATTTGAAATCATTTTGACATTTCATTTCATTATAAAATGTTTTCAACGATATCAGCAAGGAACATAGGCCTAATTATAAAGTACAAATCTGCAGAAAACTGAGAATAACAAGATTAAAAGTGATAAATCAATGCGACTAGGAAAATATTAGCCATAGACAACATTGAGAAGTTCAGAATTATGTATAGCCTATAATAATGATAACCCATTACTATGGAAGCCGATTAGTCTAAATTATAATTCGACCCAAAAAAACATGATTCACACATGCGTAGACAATTTCACATGCATGAAAGCTAATTCACGTAAAAAAAAATCACGTGCATTAAAAAAATAAAATATTCACAGAAAGCAATTCTCATGCGCAAAATACAATTATATATTCATAAAATACATTTCACAAATGCAAAACACAATTTTGCATAATCTTAATTGCCTCAGATCATCAGATTTGCCTGTTTTACTAGGCAAAGTAAAATAATGCTTCACAGCATTGTCCTGTGACACTAAAAGCCTTGAGATGACAATACAGCACAAAACATAAGGAAATCAATGTTGAATATATTGGTAGCACTTTACAACAAGGTTCAATAGTTAACATTAGTTAATGTATTAACTTACCATGAGCAATACATTTGTTGCTGTGTTTGTTAATCTTTGTTAACGTTAGTTAAAAATACAGCTGTTCATTGTTAGTTCACAGGGCATTAACTAATGTTAACAAGATTTTAATGAAGTATTAGTAAATGTTGAAATCAACATTAACAAAATGTAATAAATGCTGTATATGTGCAGTTCATTATTAGTTCATGTTAACTAATGTTAACTAATGAAACGTTATTGTAAAGTGTTATCAATTAGGACATTAATGCAAAAAAAAAATAAGTATAAAAGAGAATAAAGAAACAACATAAATTAAGATGTTAGTGACTGTTATCCAGATGTCATGCCAAAGGTACAGAAAAATACAGGGAAACAAGTGTTTACTAATTTAACAACATACACAAATTGCACAAATGGAAAATAAACAATGGGTGTTCATTAAAATAGGTCTATTCACTCACTGTTTGGGGTCGTTATGACCCCACTGGACGTTTCCTTCATTTTTTAAAAGTGTTACCTTCATCTCAGGGGCATGAAACTCTCTGACTTTTCCTAAATAATCTATCTAAACATGCACAAAAAAACTGGGCTTGATTTGATTGTTCAAAAGGTGTTTTAAAAATTTTTTACCGTTTAAGATGTTTGGGGTCAAAATGACCCCACATTGAAAATGAAAGGGAAAATGAAAAAAAATGACTTTTTTTATTTTGTTTGTCAATTAAATAAAAGTAAATCCATTATAAATCAGAAATGTTCTACATATAAACCATATATTGATATTGACAAGTTGACATATATGTATATATCAACTTGTCAATATCAATATACTATATCAATATCAACTATATCAATTTGATTTCATATTGAAACCTGGGATTGCAGATTTTGAAATTAGCCCAAAACCCAACACCAAGGAACTTTTCCTCTGCGGTCGCCCCTACAGGTTGGAAGCGGAATTGTCCATTACCGCTGTAAATAATTTAGCCTACCACATCCTACTGTCGCACGCGCACGCTCGCTGTTTATCTACTGTCAAGTACGCTCCACCTATCGGCAATTGTAACGCTTGCCGTAAAGCAAGTCAAATTTGTCGTTTTCTTATGTCTCATTAGAACTACAGAAACGCTACCCAATCTGGCAATCTTACATAGCGTGGATATACCAGATAAAGGGCGGCAAAGCGGTGGCATAAGTGCATTTCACGACTTGATGAACCACTGAAACGATTTTGGAAACATTTGAAGGTAAAAAATCCTACTTAGTGTTGCTTTAATATCAATTAGTAGTTGCGCTTTAATATCAATTAGTAGTTGCGCTTTAATTAAATTGTTGTAAAAGCAAATATTAATATGGCTAATCTCACTAAATCAATAATAATATTAATACTAAAATAAAGCCCCCAGAATAATATCCCCAATCTGTCTTGAAATTCTTGAAAAGTCTTGAAAAATGAATTTATTTAATGAACAAATCAAACACAAACATGTAAGGCTTTTATTTGTACACATAACATTGAAACTATTGAGTGTGTTGTGGTTGCTTCATCTGCCAGAGCTTCTAACACAGGCTTCTGGCTGCTTTATTTGTCAAGTAGATATTGTTCACGGGGAGCCAAAGAAAACCATAGACGGGCATTTGTTACAGAAGGTTCAAGCAGGAAGTAAGACTGGAATTACTGACGATTCGTTTCAACTTCAAGCAGTTCATAATTGGTTCTTCCTTTTTATTGGGGGATGAGTAGTTGAACTTGAACTGAACCTTCAACATGGCTTTAATATATAGTACACTGTCTGAGGTTCTTTACCCTTATCAATATTTTGCAAACAAAAGAAATATGAGGTGCTGTTCAAGAACAGATTACAGATTTCACAGACACATACTATGCCATTCCAACACCATGTGGATATACTCCTAGCTCTCGCTGGAAGCCTGGCCATCTGCAGGCGCTCTGAATTTCTAAATTGTTACCAACTATGCCAACACTAGTTACGCTATGAGAAGCTGCTGTCTCATTACTACTCGCAGGCATCCACGTTTAGGACAACACCCACACCTCATAACACTGCTAATTTGCGGTTTCGCTCTCGTTAACGTTAAAACCGTGCACTATTTGCTCTAATGGAGAGATGTTGCAATTATCAAGAGAGCTATTACAACTATTAAAGGTGGGGTAGGTAAAAATTTCCCAAAAAAACTTTTGTCCAAATTTGTTTAAACTGTCTTAATATATCAATGCATAATTAAAATCTAAGTACTCTGGAAAAAAATATATAAAAATCGAGTGTCTGTAGTCCTCTCGGGGCTGCAATAAACAGCTCATTATTCCATTCGGGACAAATGAAATGATTGGCTGGGGCGACTGTCACTCTACCTCGCTACCATGGCAACCACCCCCTGCTGCAATAGAGCTGCCCACATGCGCGCACCCGTTTGAAGACGCACGGAAGCTAGTAATAACAATTATAGCAGAGACAGAACAGTCACAATTCTCAGTAACGTTACCTGCATATACAGTCAGCGAAGGCAAACAAGTAAAAAAAGATGCAGTACTTGTCTCCGGAGTGTAGTCCTCATCAGAGCCAAAAGTGCTTTCATCGTGGAAGCTCTTACATGCAAAACACCGTATATGTTTTGAATCTTACACGAAATTCACCACGAAATGCAACCTGTTTTTAGCTTTGCCTTATATACTAGCTCGTTACCGAATCAAACTCAATATATTTTAAACTTGACCAGTACCGATATGCTAGCTTGATAGTGAGTACTAACAGCCATGTTAGTTTATATTCATAATGATAAAGTTATTTTATTACATGTGATTCAGAATCACAGATTCTGACATGATGTCACTACATGCACTGCTCCTCTCCGCTCGGTGCTGGTAAACGTCCTCCTCCAGTGAGCGAGCGGCAGAGCGAGTTCATGTGTTTTGGGGGCGTGGCTTTGGAAGGAGCCGAGAAGTGAGGGGGTGGGAGTGAATGGAAAAATGAGCTGTTTATTGTAGCCCTGAGAGGACTAAAGACACTCGATTTTTATATTTTTTTCCCCCCAGAGTACTTTGTCTTTATATATCAATGCATAATTAAAATCTGTTTAAACAAATTTGGACAAAAGTTTTTTGGGGAATTTTTACCTACCCCACCTTTAAGTCACCATTAAAGATAATTATTGCTTAAAACACAGCGAGCAAGTTTATACTACACAATTAATTGTAAAGACCTATAAAACATTCAGCAATTACACATCATGCATGCACATTTTGTTGAGCAAATGCTTATTGTGCTATATTTAAAAAAAAATCCCCTTACTTTAAAGTAAAATAAAAACTATTCGATTTTTTTTAAATAATTAAATGCACACACACACACACACACACACACACACACACACACACACACACACACACACACACACACACACACACACACACACACACACACACAAGGCGATTCACACGTGAATGACGATTTGCTTGTACATTTTAAACATCCAAAGGTTTTTGTGCACAGTTGTATATACGAATTGTGTTTTGCATTTGTGAAATGTATTTTATGATATAATTTTATTTTGCGCATGACAATTGCTTTTTGTGAATATATTTTTTTTTCACAAAAAATACTTACGTAGCCTACTTTTTTGTATGTGTGTGTGTGTGTGTGTGTGTAGCCTACGTGAATTAGGTTTCATGCATGTGAAATGGTCCACGCATATGTGAATCATGTTTTTTTGCGTGAATTACAAATTAGACTAATAGGCTTCCATACATTACACCTGTCAGTCTGCATAGGCGACTTAATAGACGCTAGCCTATTTTAGCATATCATGAAGAATATTGTTGTCAAAATTATTTACACAATTTTACATTATCATGGTCTACCTAATATTTTGTAGCCTAACTACTTATATGATTAGCATTATTGATTTTTTTTTAATTCATACTGACATTTTAAAAGATGCAGTTGTGATAAAATGAACTTACCAGACAACTCATGATCCCCAGTAGACACAACCCCGTAAAAAACGTCCATAGATATAATCTTTCCCTGTGAACTGTAAAAGCATCATGTCGTCACACAGTGCATTACTTGTTATGAACAAATTGAGTTTTCCATTTTCTATTCATTTCCATTTTCTATTAACCTAAACAATGCCCTACTTAAATGCTAGCCAACACATTTGTAACTTAATATGACCCAATTAATTCTAATGATTAATATTAAAAAGCGTTAATAATAATAAGACTGAACTAATGTAATTTTTAAGTAAACCAACAATGTAAAATTGCAAGATATGCCTGTGGCCCCTATACGGTACAATGTTAAACATTCACCGACCACAAATATTTTTTTCCCAAAACAAATAATATAGCTACAGGCCCAGGCCTATGAAACATTTTTGTTCATGGTTGCTATAGCAAATCACCACAGATTCACAAATACAACAATCCTAATAGCGTCTATCTTTGATTTTTTATAATTGTTGTTTGCTGATCAATTACCAAATTCATTATTAAGGCATAGCCAAAAATGTAGGCTACTACATTAATTTTAAATTAGCCTATTTTTATATTAGCCTATATGCACATCCAAAAAAAAAAAAAAAATGCCAAGAAGTAGGCTATTCAGAAATAACTTACAGCGTTGTTTCCGAGTTTCAAGCTCCATTTTATTTTTTGGGGTTTTGAAGATATGTTTGTCAAGTCAAGTCACCTTCATTTATATAGCGCTTTTAAAAAGATTGTTTCAAATCAGCTTTACAGTGATAATAGGAAATTTAACAGGGAGCTGTTTTGGATATACAGCAGCTCTAGAATAACGTTATTATTTAAAAATAGTGTCTGGTGCCCCGAAAATGCAAACCATGAAACAGGTTCCTAGGTTCAAGCCTTGAAAAATGTAGCCTATGATAAATACGAAATGTTTTATCGCTTCGATCCGCGTGGCCACGTGAACCGGAATTATCCCAACAACGTTTTATCTATGATCTGTACAGAGGAAAAAGGGAGAAATAATAGTCCAATGGCATTTTCTTTGACGTGTGTGTGTGTGTGTGTGTCTGTGTAATAGGCTGCGTACTGTGACTGTGACTCATGAATATTTGTTAGTTTAAATGACGTCCCTGATTGGTTAAAACTGATGTTGGTATTCGTGGGTGGTACTTAGCGGCCACATAGAAATAGTTCACCCTGTGTTCACCAATAGTTCACCATTCCTAATATAGAAATAAACCCTAACGGAGCACTGGCTTTCACCTGCAGAGTATCAACAACAGTGCCATCTGCTGTTGCCTACTTATTACAACAGCCATTGGAAATAATTAATGTATATTTTATCAACTGATTTTTTTCCTAAACAGAAGAACTTTTTTCGTTTATAGTATAAGATTGTGTTAAATGATAACCCTTTCACTAAACACCAATACCAAACCATGAAATGAAAAAAAAGTTACAACTATAGGCACTAAATATTTTTGCGTTGCATCATAGGCTATACTTAGTTGAAGTGTAACTGTATGTAACGAAATATTTACGGAAGCCTCTGATCACTGTTATATAAATATACAAATAATATAAAATAATACAAAAAGTATATTTTTCTCTGTTAGTGTTGACTGGTGAGGAGAAGGCTCCAAGACTCAAAATGTAGGCCTACGGTATAGCCTCTCAGAGTGTGAGGAAATTAAAGATCATTTTCCCTACTTACTAAGTCATCTGTTCCCTCCTTCCAAAAAAAGGGCTGGGTACCGAGTTCGATACTTTTTAGGTACCGACCGAATTGCCTCAATACCAGGGACGTCACGTGCACGGGAATTTTGAGGGGCAGTTGCTCTGACCTGGAAAAAAAAAAACTCACGGGCTATATGGACTGAGAATAACAGGGTCTTTATTAAAATATATATACACAATATGTCTTGATACACTGCAGCATAATAAATTGGTTCTCAAACTCCAGAAATATTTCTGTGAATTTAATTAATCTTGCACTTGTTCATAGTTTTTGTATTATGACTGAATTATATATTCAGTTGAATTTTGCCCATACAAATTGCCTTATCTGACCGTGTTTATGTCCAAACTCAATGCCTCATATTATGGTCTTATTATTTATAAAGATTGCAAACGTCAGAGATGACAGGTTTATGATACAACTTTGTAAACCGTATACAAAATGTATTAACAATATGTTGAATGTCATCAAAATACACATGAGAAAAAGAGTTCCTCATATTATTATTATTTTTATTTTTAATTATTATTATTATTATTATTAAATTTGAAAAGAAATAATCTGGATTGAATTGACAGATGGGGAAAACTCGCTTCTAATAAAAAATAAAATGAAAAAAACAAAACGCTTATTTTTCGGGAAAAAATACAATCTTTTTTTAACCTTTTCATTCAGTTGTGCTTCTGATGGTAGGCTACGTATGATCAGAGCCATATAGAGTTTTTTTTTTTTTTTTAAATCTAGGCCTACGTGAAATTCTGCATCCATTGTATGCATTGATTTTTTTGATTGCGGAAGCGCAAAGTGAGTCGAGAAGGGCATATGGGTAGTTGCCCGGGCAACCTGAGCAACCCCCCTGTGCACGTCCCTGCTCGATACTAGCGAAAAATTACATGTTGTTCAGTTCCAGATTTCGATACTTAAGGAGCTAACTCGTCAACGTCAGTGCTCAAACAAATACATATGGAATGCACAAACACGCAAACTCTACACACACAAGACGCGCGGAACTTTACATACTCATATGAGACGTGCGCGTGCACGCACAAACTCTCCACGCGCATACTTATTTGAGACGCGAACACACACACACACACACACACACACACACACACACACACACACACACACACACACACACACACACACACACACACACACACACACACACACACACACACACACACACACACACACACACACACACACACACACACACACACACACACACACACACACACACACACACACACACACACACACACACACACACACACACACACACACACACACAGCACACACACACATAGCCTACCTTAAAGATGTGGAAAAGTCGATCAAAAGTGTGGGTACATTTCTCCAGGCTCGATGCCAATAGCGCGATGCAGTATTTGCGTTCAAACAATTGCTGCAAAGACCGGTACCACGACAAATATGATGAAGACCTTGACAGTGCACGGAGTAAACACAAAAGTTGCTCCGTCTTCCACTGGTAGATGAAGAGATACCTCGTTGATCACTCTGACAGTGTTTATATAAACAATAACCTACTGAATGTACACTGCCGTTCAAAAATGTGTTGGTTAGTCAGAATTCTTTTTTCAGTAAGTATGCATTAAAGTTATCAAAGGTGACATTAAAACGTGTAATGTTACAAATTATTTAGTTTTTAAATAAATGCTGTTCTTTTGATTTTTTTATTAATCAAAGAATCATGAAAAAATGTAGCCTATCATAGTTTACAAAATATTAAGCAGCAAACTGTTTTCATATTTCTGAAGGATATGCATGTGACACTGAAGTAATGATTTTGAAAATTCAGCTTTGAATTCATTTCAATAAATTACATTTTGAAATATATTCAAATAAGATTTTAAATTGTAATACTATTTCACAATATTACAAGTTTTACTGTATTCTTTATTTAAAAAAAAAAAAAAAATCAGCTTTGGTGAGCATGAGCTCTCCATAAAACATTTTTTGTTCCTTTGTGCTTTTTTTGTTCCTTTGTGCACTGGCTAAGTATGGTATGCCAAAGCTGACTCAATTAAAAATAAATAAATACATAAATAAATATACAAAGAAATGTAAAAAGTACAAATAAATGAGTATTTATACTTTTATTTCCTTATTTATGTATAATTGTATTTTTTCACACATTTATTTATTTTTTTATTCATACATTTATTAATTTTTTTATTTCTACTTTTATTTATTTCCACATTCATTTATGTATATATGTTTGTATGTCTACATTTATTTATTTCTACATTTATTTATTTCCACATTTATTTATTTCTACAGTTATTTATTTCTACATTTATTTGTCCGTATGCTAATGAGGGGGCGTGTTTTAACTCAGACATCAGCAATCGTGCTCCGAGTGGCAGTGCTGAAGCTTTGAGGCCGCAGTGACACTTTGTGGTGTGTGACCAAACGAAACGCAAGAGGTGTGCGGACAATATCACATTTTAAGTCATGTATATCACCCTAACTGTATGTAGGGTCGGCTATATAGGGTTAACACACATAGCACACATGAACAGAAACTGCACTTCAAAGGGTCTGATAGCAGAGTTAGGGTTAGGGTCTAATTTTCCCCCGAACTGAATGAATCAGTATTTGAATGAATCAGTCTGAATTAATGATATGACTCACTCGTTTAAGACAGTGACTTACCGCCACCTACTGGCTGTTTTAGTTTCATATTTAAACATACAATTTAATTGATTCCATCATTTCATATTTCTATTTTCATTTATTTTTAACAATCTCATAACGACTTTTATGCAATTGTAATGGCAGTGTAAAAGCATTCTCCTCTTTATTAAGATTTTCACTTTTAATGACTTAATAACTTTTGTTAATTTTATTTTACTGATAACAGTGCCTTATTATTACTGAGTAGTTTATCGATTAATATTAAGAACTTGACATATATGATGATGTATGTAACAGGTACAGAAAGTGTAGCCTACTGTTAAAACTTATGTATTGTTTATAATTCACACAAAATTGTTTATTTTCATATATATCTGGTATACTTGCCTGAGAAATGAGTGTTTTTCCCCTTTAATTGCTGTGAGGTCATCATGAGCCTACACAATTTCCTGTTTTGTCTCCTCTTCCTCTTGGCATTGTTAATGGACTGAAGACGTGAGTTATTTATGGCTCCTGTGAATCTTAATTAATCTTTATTTTAATTGTTGCTTTTGAGTCAATATCTTTACTGCAATTTATGTGTATTAAGTTATTGAACTAAGCCTATCTGTGTGGTTATTTTTTATTATTTTACCCTATTTAAGTTATATTTTTGACTTTGGCCTATATGTGTAGAGGAAAGCACATGGTGATTGAATGTACATCTCGTTTGTTTTAGTGAGCAATTTAAGGGCGATTTATTCAGACTGCTGTCTTATGTTTTGTATATCAGTAACGTTAAATCCAGTGAAACCGCCGCCTGTTGTCCCGTTCTCAACAACGCTACACGCAGACAAGTGATTGTATAACTGGTGTCGCGAGCCACACGTGGTGCCATAACCCATCGGATTTCGCATGAACGGCTGTTTGCCGATCGCCGGAGTTGCTGATTCAACAGACGACGGTGTGCTGTGAGATCGCTGGAGGAGTGTCTCGGTGATCGTGGCAGCTCGTTTCATCACGTTTCATCTCGTCTCATCTCGTCTTCAGTGTTCAACTATCTGCTGCTCATATCACGTAGGATATGGTATAGGTTGAATGCTTGCTTTTTATGAGGTATGATGAACAACTGTTTTGGTTTTTATTAATGACTATGTGCCGTATTTGCGCTTGTGATTTGTTGAACTTTTTTTTTGCACTGCTGCACGCTCATCAATGACGGGATGTTTTTGTGACCATAACATGAACTTTTTGTTTTGTTTTTCTCCGTGTAACGCTGTACTGGACTGTTCTTTGCGGCTGCTGCCAAAGTTTTTGTGATCGTCACATACTTTTTTTTTTCCTCCGTGAATTGTCACACTGAACTGTTTTGAGTGAGTCTACATGAGTATTTCTGCAAAGTGCTTTTATCTGAATACTAGTTAATTGATTTTATTGTTTTTATTTCCATTTTTTGAAACGGTTATTACATTTCTCAGCCATGTTTGAGGACACTGTCAGTCAGGATGATTTTAGCCCTGTACAACGGTGTAGTGCCATGTTCCCAGTAGGCAGGGGTATTGGGGCTGTACTTAATTGTCCTGACAATATGTCTGGAGTTTCACCTCAATGTTTTGGAAGGGGGAGGGCACTCTTTAATCCAGAAATTGACCATGTACATGCATCTGATTCAGCTATTGGTACTTCAAGGAGTCCAGCTGCTTGCTCTACCCCTTTTACACGCCCAAATGCTGATCACGTCATTACCCCTGAGTCTCTAGGAGGTATTATTTCTGATTTGGCACAGAAAATTGGTGAGAACATTTCAGCCAGTCTCAATTTAACGCAACATCCCAGCCCACTGCAGCCCAAGTCAAATCTGCAGCATTCAAGTGAATGTGTTGATGCTTCTAATTTGAAAGTCATTGTCCAACACGATGTTACACCTCCACCTTTCTTTAGAGGTGATCAAAGTGATTCATTTACTGTGCATGAATGGGAAGACTTGATCTACAGTTGTATGAACAGAAAGAAATGCACTGATGAAATTGCCTCTGATCTCATTTTGAGCAGGTTAGCTGGAAAAGCGAGGGATGTAGTCAAAGTGTCCTTGCGCAGCTTCCCAGGGCCGACTGCTGCAGTGCTCCCCACCACAGTGTTTGACATACTGAAGCGCAATTTCAGTGAGTTGATGTATTGAAACATGCCTATGGCTGAATTTTATAACACCCTGCCTAGGAGAGACGAGAACCCAATGGACTACTGGATAGGACTGAATAAGGCGATTGATGTGGCTGATGAGTGTTTGCGTAGGTGCAACAAGTCTGTCGAGGTCCCTGTTACTAAAGCTGTTATGATGTTTATCTCACACTGTCCGGATCCTGGTCTTGCTTTGTCTTTTCAGTTCAAGCCTGCTGAACAGTGGAGTGCTGCTGAAGTTCAAGAGCGACTGGGTAGTCATCACAGGAACCTGAAGAGAGCTTTCGCCAGACCTGCACGCTCATTGCATGTGTCAGCTTGCCATCAGAACTCTGTGACGATCCTGTACCCAGTCCACCCAAACAGCCTGAACTCTCCTCAAGTCAGTTACCACATTTAACTGGTCAGCTGAACCCCAACGCTGCTCCTTTTACTCCTGACGCTAGTCTGCAGCAGTTGGTTGGCATGATGGATAAAGTTTTATCTCTCTCCACTGCCTCACTGTCCTCATCCAACCCAAACTCTCCTGTCAGAACTTCAGACCCCAAGCCCATTTGGAGCTCAGCATGTAGAGTATGTCGATCTAAAGAGCACACTACACATACTCATTCTATGCGCCAGAGGCTTTGTCGTATCTGATATCCTGCCAAAACAGTAACCCTGAGGTTACTTTACTTCCCAAATGTGAGCACCTTGTCTGGGGAAAACTACCTGCTAACACTAATGTCTCCCCTGGAAGCTCCGTCATAGCCCACTACGTCACGTTCAGCGCCACGTCATGTTCTTGTTGGACGTGTAGTGACTCCTATGTGGGGTGATCGATGGGTCCCGATGAATGTCTTGAATCCCCCCCAGTCTCCAATAACTCTTCGACGTAATGCTATGCTGGCTGATGTGTCTCCTTGTTTGGCAGTGGAGGATGTTACAGTGTAGCATGATGTGTGCAGACCTCAAGTTTCTGATGCATCTTTCCCCAAGTCTATTCCACCTGTTGACCCTGTTCGGTTACTGCATGAGTATGGTTTGGAGGACATAGATATCGAAGGGTGTGAGGTCTCCAAGTCATGGGAGGAGTTGGCGAGTCTGGTTGTGTCCTATCGTGATGTTTTCTCCAGAGACAGACTCGATTGAGGAGAGGTGAAAGACTTTGTACACCGAATTCATCTGATTGATGAGCGTCCGTCTCGACTGCCTTATCGCCGAACCCCTCCCGCCCACTACCAAAAGTTGAGAGGTGCTTTCTGAAATGGAAGAGAAGGGCATCATTAGCAAATCCGTCAGTGAGTATGGGTCTCCTTTGGTAATGGTATGGAAGAAGGATGGTTCTCTCAGAGTCTGTACTGACTTTCGCTGGCTTAATGCAAAGACAATCAAGGATGCTCATCCTTTGCCCCATCAGGCAGATTGCCTGGCTGCCCTAGGTGGCCATCTTCTTTTCAGCTCTGTTGATTTGACTACAGGATTCTACAACGTCCAACTCCATGTATCTGATCGTCATTACACAGCATTTACAACGCCCATGGGCTTGTACGAATACAACAGTCTTCCCCAGGGCCTGTGTAACAGTCCAGCATCTTTCATGCGCATGATGCTCAGCGTATTTGGAGATCTCAACTTTTCCAGCCTCCTTTGCTATCTTGATGATTTGCTGGTTTTCGCTCGCTCTGAACAAGAGGCCTTGAAATGCTTGGAAGTGGTGTTCTCACGGTTGAGATCTAGTAATTTGAAGTTGGCTCCGAAAAAGTTTCTTTCTATGTCAGCAGGAAGCGCAGACCTAACAGGCGTGAGCGTGCGAATGAGGATTTGCTCGTTTTAAGGATTTTGAGGCAGTGGGAAAAGCTCTTTTTGCTTCATGGCATCCCGTATAGAGCTGTCAAAGATCCGCTCACTAAGCACAAAAAGTTTCAGTTCGTCCTGCCTGGCTCCCTGAAACAGCAAGCACTCTCTGGTGTTCATGATTTGGCCAGTCACCAAGGTCAGCCACGTACCCTGTCTTTAGCACGCCAGAGGTTCTATTGGCCTGAGATGGAACGTGATGTGCGTGATTACGTTAAGACTTGCACCTGTTGTGTCCTGAGTAAAACTCCAGAGCCAGCAGCAAGAGCGCCCTTGGAGAGCATCAAGACCACTGCCCCATTGGAGCTTGTCTGTATTGATTTCTGGTCTGCTGAAGATAAGCACAATAAATCTGTGGATGTCTTAGTAATTACAGATCATTTCACCAAGTTAGCTCACGCTTTTCCTTGCTGGAATCAATGTGCTAAAAGTGTTGCTAAGAAACTGTGGGATGGCTTCTTTTGCATCTATGGATTTCCTCAGCGTATCCATTCGGACCAGGGAGCAAATTTTGAGAGTGAGCTGATAGCAGAGCTTTTTGATATTGCCGGCGTTGACAAGTCACGGACTTCCCCGTACCACCCAATGGGGAATGGTGGAACTGAAAGGTAAAACGTTAGGTAACATGCTGTGATCGCTTCCACCCAGATCTAAGCAAAAGTGGCCACAGTTGGTACAAACGATGACATTCATGTATAACTGCACTGCCCATGAAACAACTGGGTTTGCCCCTTTTTACCTGATTTTCGGGAGGGTGCCGAGATTACCTGTTGACTTTGTTTCAAAGCGTTCTTCGTGATGAGTCAATCTGTGATTACAGTGACTGTTCAATCTCTTGTCAGTGATCTAGTCTGCTATGGCGCTGGCTCAAAAGAACTCCACTGCAGAACAAAAACATCGGTCTGATCAGTACAATAAGAGAGTCAAAGGACTGCCTCTGTCAGTTGGTGATCATGTTCTCATTGCCAACAAAGGCTGTAGAGGTAAATGTAAGCTTGCCGATAAATGGGAACCCACCATGTATTCCGTTGTTGCCTCCAAACCTTCCCTGCACATTTACAAAATCTGTGACAAATCTGGTCATGAGAAAGTTGTTGAAAACCTTTTTTCTTAAGTGTAGGAAAACTCAGAAGTGCAGACCCGGAGACGTTGGGATATCTTTCAGCAAGATTCTTTGTTGAGAAACGAGCTGTAGGGAGCTGTAGTCCCAAACTAGTCTAACTAAGGCAAAATACAGTCTGTATTTTATACCTTTAAAGGGAGAGGGGTTACATAGAGGTGGAGACAATCTAAACAAAGCATGTAAATGAGGTACAGGAATTGGCTCGTTACCGGAAATTCCCCAGCCCTATAGAAGAGCATTGAGGCTAATCCCATAAACCTGACTAGATTGCTAAAACATTACCATTATCATAGAGACAAAGGCCCAGCTAGGGGACGTGACAAAAGGTTAATGTCCAACACCTGGGATGCTTGACTTAATCTTCTTGTCCTCAAAATGGTAAACACTGTGTGCACTTTCTCAGGTAAAATACTGTTGAAACTAAAATAAAACATTTAATAAATTTGTAATCCTTCAGTCCCCTCTTTTTCCCAATCTCCTAATTTTTCACAGTAGTGGCAATTGCTATCTTTTTTAGACCACCTGTTTTCTTGTTTTGCTGTGCTAAATGTAGCCGCGGCTGCTACTCTCACTTTAACATCAGCATCTCTTTCCCATGCAGCTAACCTGTCTACGTTACTTCTGAGAGTGCTGTTAGACCAAGTTAGATCTAGGAATGGCAAAGCTCTTCTGTATTTGGCTACAAGGCCATCTTCCCAGATACGAAATAGTGGTCCTTTGTCATCAAGCACACTTTCAGAATCATCCACTATTCCACTGTAAGTTACAGCTGACTGACAAAATCGTTCAGTATACTCATTAACAGTTTCTTCTTTCTTTTGTACACAGCTAGTAAATCTAGACCATATATTCTTCAGGATTTTCAAAAACTTCTCTCATATCGCTTCTACTGGCACGTTGTAGTTCAGAAGTCACTGCAGGTTCAAAACTGTTGAATTTAGATTCAGTTAAAATTTGTGACATTAACTGTGTGACTTGTTAACGACATGTCGTAGAGACGCATTTTTCTGTTCAATGCACTTCTAAATTCAGAAAAATGTGTGCGTGCTGAGGGTAAGTTCTGGGACAGTCTCTCGATGTCTTTAGGTTCTAATGCCTTAGCAACAGTTTGTATTTGAACAACAGAGGAGTTGGGAGGAACACTTTCCCTGCGATCTTCTCCTAGCCCCAAATACATTTACTGAGTCTACAGGCTCATAAGTTACTGATTGGAGAGCTACATCTGTTTCAAAAAACGCTTGTAAGTCAGGATAAATGTTATCCGGCTGACTAACTTCTTCTGCATCAGTTTTTCCTATAGCTTTGTTGCGGTTCAATATCTTGGTCAAAGAAGAAATTCTAGCACGTAGCTCTGAGTTATGCTGAGACTGTTGTGTAGCTAGTGCTAAACCAAATTCTCTATGGCAACATATTATGCCTTTCACATTGTTCTTGCAAATACTTGCTCCTAGTACTTTTTTACACTCATCTACCGACCAAGTTTTGTCTGGATGAATCACATATTTCTGCGTTAGTTTTTTTCTAACTTTCTCAGTGACTATTAGGTTAATTTGTTCTTCTAACAGTGTTTTAAATTCACTATCTGACCACAAAGGAGTCGCAAGACCACATTTTTCAGTTGTTGGAACCAGCCTAGCATTCGTTCTAACCATTTTGTGGATTTCTTTATCACACAATCAAAAACACTAAAACTTCTCTGATCAAAAGAGGCTACATTTATTACACAGATCAACTGTTGTTAAACCTCCCTTGTTACCAACACATCACACTTAACTTCCCTGCCTGAAACAGAGGATGAAACGCAAAATATTAGCACGTAATGCTAACCTTCTCTGTGAACAGAGGATAAAACAAAATAACTAGCACGTAATGCTAATCCTTCTCTGTGAACAGAGGATAAAAACAAATAATTAGCACCTGATGCTAAAACTTCCCTGCCTGAACAGAGGATGAAACACTTCCCTGGCAAAGCAGAGGCTCACAAATATTAACATGTAATGTTAATCTTCCCTGCCTGAAAACAGAGGATATACGTTTTTTACACGTAATGTTAAAACTTCCCTGCCTGAACAGAGGATACACTTTCATCTCTAAAAGAAAACTTTTAAAGGGTAACTTTAGTTCCAAACTCTACAGCTGTCTGATAACTCTTCTCTGACGGCGCAGAGGTTAACACATTTGTACTGGTCTGCAGTGGTTCTTTTGAATAGTGAAACTCACCAAATCTTTAGTTGTACAGAAAGATTCCATCTGGAAAACTCAGTCAGAAAGGTTCATTCTTTGTTGAGATTCAGTTCTGGAACTCAGTCAGAAAAGTTGAGATTTTTGTTGAGATTCAGTTCTGGAATTCAAAGTTCATTCTTTGTTGAGATTCTTTGTTGAGCTTGAAGTTTCAATCTGGATTCTGGTGAGTATCTCTATCCGGGCCACTGCACCATCTGTTGAGAACTTTTTTATTCTACAGTGTAGAAAACTCAGAAGCGCAGACCAGAAGACGATGGGATATCTTTCAGCAAGATTATTGAGAAATGAGCTGTAGGCAGCTGTAGTCCCAAACTAGTCTAAGGCAAAATGCAGTCTGTATTTTATACCTTTAAAGGGGGAGGAGTTACATAGAGGTGGAGACAATCTAAACAAAGCATGTAAATGAGGTACAGGAATCGGCTCGTTACCGTAAATTCCCCAGCCCTAATCTCATCAGCATAGCCGTTAGAAGAGCATTGAGGCTAATCCCATAAACCTGATTAGATTGCTAAAACATTACCATTATCATAGAGACAAAGGCTAAGGTCAGACACCTGAATTGCTTGACCGGGACAGGGGCTCCGAGAGCCATTCAAGTCATTTAACTTACAATAGAGCAAATGCTAACTTCAGTCTACGAAACTTTCTCAGTTTAGATATTGGAACCTAAATTAAACATTTTAATAAATTTGTAACACTACAGTGGTACATCGGAATCTATTGTTGCCAGTTAACTTTCTCCCTTTGCCTTCAACTGATTTTTCTGTTGGTGAAAGTGCTAGTGGTGGTCCTTGTTCCACACCTTCTCAATCTGTATGTGATGTGGCGGAGTCAACATTCTGTCATTGTTTTGTCACATGCAGAGTCTCTGTCTGTCATTTCTCACATAGCTGTTTGTGATGATGATCGTACTTTTCTTGGGTTTCATCCCATTCTTCTCAAACTGTTTCTGAAGCACAAGATGACTTACCTGTTGACCATTACACTGTAGCTAGTGCTTCTTCCCCTACTATTCCTGTTTCTAACAGTTCGCCTGGTCCTATGGTGGTTGAAAACTGACAATCATTACACTACCAGGTTCGGTAGAGTACTTAGACCTGTTCGTAGGCTGATTGAGTCAATGTCACAACTCGAAACCTTACTTGGTGTGGATTCTGTAACTACTGTTATTTATGTATAGGTTTGTGTATTGTATTACACAGTTTCGGGTAATACGAAATGTAATTTTCCGTATTTTGTGTATATAATCCTGTTTATGTACCTGGTCTGAGTTTTTCAAAGTGTAATGGGCACTTTGGTAAAGCCTACAAAATGTATAAAAGTTTGGCTTTCCTTTTTCAACTTTCTCATATGTGTATCCCTTTCGTTTGGGTAACTTTCTATGTGGAGTCTTCACGGTTTTTTAAAGTGTCGACCATGTAATTCAAGTGACCAGTGTTCTTTGTTTTTGTTATACAGAATTTTGTGTAAATTCTGCGGGGTGAGTGTAACAGGTACAGAAAGTGTACTGTTAAAACTTATGTATTGTTTATTATAATTCACACAATATTGTTTCTTTTCATATATATCTGGTATACTTGCCTGAGAAATGAGTGTTTTTTCCCCTTTAATTGCTGTGAGGTCATCATGAGCCTACACAATTTCCTGTTTTGTCTCCTCTTCCTCTTGGCATTGTTAATGCACTGAAGACGTGAGTTATTTATGGCTCCTGTGAATCTTAATTAATCTTTATTTTAATTGTTGCTTTTGAGTCAATATCTTTACTGTAATTTATGTGTATTAAGTTATTGAACTTAGCCTATCTGTGTGGTTATTTTTATCATTTTACTCTATTTAAGTTATATTTTTGACTTTGGCCTTTGGCCTCTTATGTATAGAGAGGAAAGCACATGGTGATTGAATGTACATCTAATTTATTTTAGAGAGCAATTTAAGGGCGATTTATTCAGACTGCTGTCTTATGTTTTGTAAATTAGGTATGTTTTCTCTGTATTTTTTCCTCTTGGCATTGTTAATGCACTGAAGAGAGAGCAATTTAAGGGCGATTTACTCAGACTGCTGTCTTATGTTTTGTATATCAAAGTAAATCCAGTGCAACCGCCGCCTGTTGTCCCATGTCTTTCTCAACAACGCTACACAACGCAGACAAGTGATTTTATAACTGGTGTCACGAGCCACCGGTTACATATAGCCAGTGTTGGGAATAACGGCGTTTAAAAGAACGGCGTTAGGTAACGACGTTAGATTTTCAGTAACGGGGTAATCTAACTAATTACTTTTCCCGTCGTTACAACGGCGTTAACGTTACTGGACGTTAAATGTGGTGCGTTACCACGAGCGTCAGTTTGGCTTGAAATGTGCTGGGGACAGAGACACATTCGGAAGTGCATTTTCAGAAATGCTGGTACAAACTTGTCAAACTGTGCAGCCTCTCTGCTCAACCAGTAAATAAATCGATCGATCCGCAAATGTTATATAAGTTAAGTGGACTAGTGGTAGATCAATTACCAAGCTTGTCAGAGGTTACGGGTTCGAATCCACACTTGTATAGTTGTTTTTTTCTCTCTCATCAAAACTAATTAAGTTCAGCAGGGACACGTTTGTGTGCATTTTATTTTGTGATTTCACCAGAACGAATAGTCTCCACAACGGCGATAGATTGAAGCGCGCGTCCGAGTGAAGACTGTGCGTGACCGCGAGAGCCACAAGAGAACAACTATCCATGCAACTGATAGCAGCGGGAACGAGCGCTCAGCTTGATTTCAAAATCAACACATTTTAGCGCTAGATCTCTTATTTAATAGCGAACTAAATTAATGCTCTGCTAACTGGAGATGTTTTATTTAGTTGTATTAACATCCATGCCTCAATGTTTCAAAAAGTGGTGGGTACAAAATGACTCATGACGAAATCTGGTGGGGACGTGTACCCACCGAAATCGACGCCTATGTGCGTTACTATTATAGACAGTAAAGGTTACTACGTAGGCTATTGATTGAATAAACTGTAATCCGAACGCACCCCGTGGCTCACACAGCTAGTGAGGAGGTGGGTTAATAACGAGGTAAGCGATTATGATTGGCCAAGGCAGAGTTATGTTTCCTGGTAGCCAATCAGATCCAGTGTTTTTACACACATGCCAGCACAAGCGCCAGACACACACACAACAGCTAAACAGAGATTCGGTGAAGCAGCAGAGATGGCGAGTCAGGAGCAATCCGATGAAAAGTTGGCATTTTCAAGGTGCAATATAAGCACTACTTCTGTTCTACTAATTTCAACTGACTTGTGAAAACTGCTAAAAAAAAGAGTCTTTTTTTAACAGTAATGCAAATAGTTACTTTCCCTGGTAACGAGTTACTTTTATTATAGAGTAATTCAGTTACTAACTCAGTTACTTTTTGGAACAAGTAGTGAGTAACTATAACTAATTACTTTTTTAAAGTAACGTTCCCAACACTGCATATAGCCTACCTATTTAATAAGGTTTAGGTAGGTATAAAATCAATTTATAGGGGGAAATATCACCACGACCATGGGCACGACAGGTGTTGTTTGAATGGGCATGATAATGCTTCTGTGCTCCAATGCATGGCGTGAGATGCGTGGCTCACTAGCTGCGGTTACATGAGCCCCTTTTGTTTGATTTAATTATTCCAAATTGATGACTTGTGATTAATCAGTATCTAAGAGCAGCATCTATGAAATATGAGCAGAGCCGTACAGTAACGGAGTACATTAACTTGAGTACAATACTTAAGTACAATTTCAAGGGATCTGTACTTTACTCGAGGATCATTTTTGGGGAGTACTCATGACTTTACTCAAGTACATTTGAGAGGCAAATATTGTACTCTTTACTCCACTACATTTCTATCCATAACCGTGAGTACCCGTTACTACTACTAAAAAAAAAAAAAAAAAATCTTGGAAACCCTCAATTTGTTGTTTCCCCCTCAAACGTGATTGGATTGTGCAGGCGCCACTGATTGAGACAGCCTATCAGCAATCACCTTGAAGACTGAAGACAAGACTGAACATTTTTTTCTGGTTGTATATGGTAATTATAGAAATTAGTAACGTACACCACGTGCAAACCACTGAAATCGGCTGATAAATGTAAACGTTGTTATTGTTTTTATTCAGGAAAACCGCAGCTCACCCGTTTACTTGCATTTGTTCACAGCGCAGTCATGCCCTCCGCAAAATGGCGGACACGTTGACGTATCGCAGCAACGCTCCAAAGCGGCCAATAGGGCGTCTATGTATTTATTATGTCTATGTTCAGCACTGCCACTCTGAGCTCGATTGCTGGTGTCTGAGTTAAAACACGCCCCACTCATTAGCATGCGGACAAATAAATGTAGAAATGTGGAAATAAATAAATGTGGAAATAAATAAATGTGGAAATAAATGTGAAAATAATTAAATGTAGACATAAAAACATATATACATAGATGAATGTGGACATAAAGTGGAAATAAAAAAAATGAATAAATGTAAAAATAAAAAAAATGTGTGAAAATACAATTATACATAAGGAAATAAAAGTATAAATATTTATTTGTACTTTTTTAAAATTTCTTTGTATATTTATGTATTTAAGTATTTTTGCTTTTTTACATTTCTTCGTATATTTATTTATCTATTTATTTATTTTTAATTAAGTCAGCTTTGGCATTCCATAGCTAAGGAGCATGAGTCAAACTGAAAAAATGAAACCAAAGTTTTTCTGAGGTAATGGGAAAATATTGTTAAAATGGATTTCATAAAATTGGAATCGGAAAAAGTATCGTTAGGAACCGGTCTCGAAACTTAGGTATAGAAATTGGCACCGGATCGAAAAGATTTTGAACAAAACCCAGCCCTCTGGAACCAGTGGCGAATTAGTTTTCATACCTTCACCACTCTATTACGAGTAATAAACTTAGAATCTTTTCCCCCCTCAGAATTGGACTTTATAACTTGTGAGTTTATATCTCAGTTCTGAGCAAAGTCAAAATTGCGAGATATAAACTATAAAAAATGTTTATCTCGCAATTCTACTTTATTCCTCGCAATTGCGAGTTTATACAGTATCTCACAATTCTGACTTTATTTCTTACAATTGCGAGCTTGTTTCACAATTCTGACATAACTCGCAATGGCGAGTTTGTATCTTTCAATATGAGAAAAAAGTCCGAATTGTGAGATATAAAGTCGCAATTATCTTTTACATTTTTTTTTTATTCCGTGAAGGAAACAAGCTTCCATACCCAACCCTATCATATTGGTAAAATATCTAAGGGATACAAACCTAATAATCACATTACCAAAATGAATACAAAGATGTGGCATAAGATTTAGAATGTAGGCCTTCTGTTTTAACTAAACTGGTGTTTTCTTTTCTTATTGCCTTTGCTCCAGACAGCTGCTGTTCCTGATGTGTTCTGTTATAAACGATTTCTTGTAAATCACATGACCATGCATGTTTTTGCCAAGATTTTTCCTCTTTTTTTTAGTGTCAAAGCCCAATTTGACGGAGTTGGGAAATAGCCCTCTTAGTCTTTTATCAGTTAGTTGGTAGATGATGTTAGTCGCTGTCCTAATGGAATAATCACATATGAGCAAGGTGAAACAGCAAGATGATCTGCCCTCTGTTTTTTGCATTCTTGTTTTTTCTTGCAGTGGATGCACAGAGACCCACGTAAGTAGCCTACTAGAATTGACTAATTTTACAAAAGTAAACATTTTTGTTTTCTCATAATTACCCACTTCTTGCATTTTGTTCTAACCTATCAGTGCGTTTATACATTTGTTTGCATTTTTACCACAGATGCCTAATTGTTGCTCCAAATAAAATTCACCTGGGAGTGGAAGAGACTGTGAGTGTCCAGCTTCATGGAGCAACTAAAGAAACCAGCATGCAGCTATACTTTGAAGAACAGATTCTTTCAATACCTCTGTCAGAACAGCAGTCTATAATCCTTAACAAAGACAATAACTTCCAAACTGTGGTAAAACTTAAGGTAAGTCTGTACACTTGAGATTTTTAAAAGTTTTAAAATCTGTCTCCACAGCAAACTCTGCCAATGTCTATTCAAACCAATGTACTCTAGGTTGATCCTAAGAAGTATGGAAGAATAAAAACGGATTCATACGTTCAGCTTGTAGCTAGAAGCAATGTCTTTGCAGACCAAGTCAAAAACATCAAAAAAGCCAACATCTTTTTGTCAACTAAAAGGGGGTACATTTTTATCCAAACAGACAAGCCCATTTATAATCCAGGGGAAAAAGGTACTGTATGACTATTCACTTTTTTCCTTTTCTTCTACTTATTTACTTTTATTAAATATATATTATTTGTTTACCAGTATTAAAAATGGCCACACTAGTTTAGTTTCTCTTTATTCCATGTTTTTCAGCAAAATACAGAATCTTCACCCTAGACAACTACATGCTCCCCATAAAGGATGAAATTCACGTTCAAATAACAGTAAGTTGTTATTGTCCATGATGAAACACAAATAATATGCACAAAGACCTGGAATGAGCAGGTGAAAAACTTTCTTTTTACAGAATTGCAAAGGCTTGATTGTTTCTAATCATATTTTGATTTCTGACCAAATCGTGGAAAAAACTATCACTATACCGGAAGTGGAGCTGTAAGTTAACACTACATGAACACTTAACAAAACTTACACTATATAAAGTGTGTATATAGTGATTGTTTTGTTTAAAGTTTGGTTGTAAAAAATCACATTTGCATATACAGTATACTCTTATACAATGGGCAACATTACATTATAGGGGACAGCTATGGACTTGTAATGAACCTCATTGATATTGTGTGTAATTTTATTTTATTCATTCTTCAGGGCTGGCAAATGGAAAATCATTGCATCATTCCATAGGTACCCTGAATCTATCTCAGCATTGGACTTTGAGGTCAAGGAATACGGTAGGTAGTATGAAATTGCAAGTGCATCTATTTTAAGAATTATCGTTTAATTTGTCATTTTAACCTTTCATTTATCACAGTTTTGCCCACATTTGAGGTTAAGATTGAGTCTACACAGCCTTACCATATTTTGATGAGCAAGTCCTTTCCATTCAACATCTCTGCCAGGTATGTACACATCACATGCTGATGGGTTTTGTTGTTGACTTCAGATTTTGCCATGTAACTCATCAGTTTTTGGTGTTTTCAGATATTCTTATGGGAAGGGGGTCAATGGGATAGCATATGTTCGATTTGGACTTATTGATGAAATGGGGAATAAGATATATCTTCCAGGCACTGAACAGCAGATAGCAGTAAGTAAATAATTTTGCAGTAGAAAAAAAGCTTAAAAGTCTTTCAGATAATAAAAGAAATTATCTAAAAAAAAAGAAAAGAAAAAAAGATATAATGTATATGTGTGTGTAAAATGTACTTATCAGAATCTGATTGGGTTTATTTGTTTATATTCTTCTGTTATGTAGGTAGAGGATGGCACTACAAATACAGAAGTACTCACTGAGGTCTTAAAGACAGCGTCAAACAATAACACTCAAGGCCATATAGAGGGATATTATCTTTATATTGCAGTCTCGGTTTTGGAAAAAGCAAGTGAGTAATAAATGGAAAGTAGCCTAATGATTAGATCAGGAAATGTATGCAATAAAATAAATTCTAGTTATCACAAGTGCAAAAGTATATCGATGAAAAAATTAGTGTTTCTTTGTCTTATTATACACTAGTCGTCTTATTCACTTATTTTATTTACTTAAAGTTACTATTTATCCTCAGATGGGTATTAAAATGTGTTTAATGACTGAAAAGTATATCACAATGAATAATTAGCATTTATTTTATGCAGGTGGCAATCTAGAGGAAGCTGAAAGTTCTTCTGTGAAGATTGTGACATCACCATATGTTGTTGATCTGTCAAAAACCAAGACATATTTCACCCCGGGTGGCATGTTTTCCATCTTGGTATGTGGCCTAACTTAAATGTTATTTTTATCCCTCTCTGGCTTTAAAATATATGTTAGTATCACACCTGCATACACAAATAAATACAATTATTTTATCATTACTGCATTTCTTTTTTTTTTTTTTGCAGGCTACTGTAACATATCCAGATGGCCAAAGAGTCCCAAACTTGAAATTTACAGCCACTGTTAGAATAGAAGGATCACCAGAGCAGATTCTGAGCAATGAGAGCTGGGGAAATGAAATTGGAGATGTAGCCATGTCCTTTCAAATACCACCACAGGCTGAGAATTTAGCTATAAGGGTGAGATTTCACATGATATTTGATATATCTTTATTACCATTCCAAAGTGGCGACAATATACAATGACCTTGTTTTAAATCTCCTGTCAACAACAGTATCAACCTTTAGTGTATCCTTATGGCTTTGGTATTGACCAATCAGTATCCAGGACTGGGACTGTCCATTTTATATGGTCCTTATTTTGTAGGTTTTTGCTGAGGGGAGAGACCAGGAGGTAATTCGTAGTGATAAAAAGATGACAGTCAGTGCAATAAAAGCTGAAGAACACAGCTATCTTAGTTTGGAAGTGGATCAACGGTTCCTACAGCCTGGAGAAGACTTGAAAGCCACATTACGGGACATTACATCTCAGGGTTCAGGAAAACCAACTTTCTTTTATTTTATGGTAAGACCAAGAACAATCAGCTTGGATGTCATTTTTTTGAATAGGTCTTTACCAGATTTGCTTTATCTTCAATCTAATGTCTTCCATACTTTAAAAAATAAATAATTCCCTTAACAGGTTTGGAGTAAAGGACGAATTGTGCAGGTTGGGAGGGTGCCAAGAACTGAAATCACAACAATCAATGTGAACTTTAATGTGGATATGGTGCCTTCTTTTCGTCTGGTCGCCTACTATTTTACAGGCCTTACACCAAAAGAAAAAATAGTGGCTGACTCTGTGTGGGTCGATGTGAAAGATCTCTGCAAAGGCAAGGTACAGCAGAGACGATTTATCATTCAGAATCTAAATAAGGTGAAATATTGTTTTAGAAGCGAGTGTTTCCACATACTGTTTTGTTTGTATAGGTAGAAATTGATCCAATGGCTGAGATAAAACCTGCAACTAAGTTTAAGGTGACGGTCAGAACAGATCCAAAGGCCAAGGTGGCTCTTGCCGCAGTGGACTCAGCTGTTTACATTCTGAACAAAAACAAACTAAGCCTTCAAAAGGTAATGCGTTTGGGATTATGTCTGTACATTATGTACAAAATCAAAACGGGAGTTTTGTGGATATCCAGTATGCTATTCTAGTGTACTCCTAAAAGTACTGCATGTACCTTTTCCGGATTGCCGCTCACGATGGAGATGATTTGTTTTTTTTCCCACAGATGTTTGAGTATATGAACTCGTATGACTTGGCCTGCTCTGTCGGAGGAGGAGAGGACTCCAGTGCTGTTCTGCAGAGAGCTGGGCTAACTTTCATGTGTAACTGTGATCTGGAAACCCCTGAACCCAGAAGTAAAATACCTTCTGACAATATATTTTTTGAATTATTATTCAAGAACCATAAGAGCATGAAAGCGTGATCAACACAGTTTTTTACTTCTTCTCAGAGCATAAGTGTTACAACTCTAAACCTGAACCTCGTATCAGGAGAGCAGCAGACTATGTTGCAAAATACAATGCAGTCGGTAAGATGCAAAACAACAGTTTGACAACCCTTGATCATTCCTCACATGATTTGTCTTTTAATCATGTTAATTGATAATATCATCAACAGTCAACAGCTATAAGAAGAATGATAGGAAATGCTGTCTTGATGGTGTAAGGCCAAGCAAACTGCATACATCCTGTGATGAGCGTCTCAAAAGAGTGCAAGAATCGGCCAGCTGTCGTGAGGCTTTTAAACAATGCTGCGAAGCTGCAAATGAGAGGAGGAAAAGGGAGAAATTTGAGAGGAGAAAAACCAGCCTTGGAAGAGGTACAATTTGTCTTGCATAACTTCTCGGAAGGGTTTTCTTGGATTAAAACCACATTTATTGCATAATTCTACAGTAATTTGTTTTTCTAAATCAAACCAAACAAAGAAATGAGTGAGCATAAAATATAAAATGTATTATTACATTATTATTATTATATTACTACTGCTACTTTCAAAATCTGAAATCTACTCTCCTTTTCTGTCTCTCACTATAGTCACTGACAACACACTGGACGAAATTGTTATTAATGAGGATGTAATCTACCTCCGTAAATATTTCCCACAGTCATGGATGTGGACAGTCATTGAATCAGATATGACTGGCATTATCAGGTCACCAATTAATCAGATAAATAAATAAACATTATAATGAGTTTGACTGTATATGTGATGATGAATAGAATAAATCACATCTAACATCATTTTTATATGTAAATACTTTGTTTGTCTTTTGTAAACTTTAAGGCATGATGCATTTGCTCCTGATTCTATAACCACTTGGGAAATACAGGCTGTGGGCTTTTCTTCCACAAAAGGTTGCTATTAACTTAAAATCTGACATTTGGTGTGCTATTTTGATGCTGACCATTTTTCAAAAGGTGTTTATTATTATTATTTTTATTTAGGATTCTGCATTGCAGAGCCAAAGCCCCTGAAGGTCTTCCAAGATTTCTTTTTGTCCGTCAACCTTCCTTACTCTGTGAAAAGAAATGAGCAGCTTCAGGTTAAAGCTGTTGTGTACAATTACAAGCAAGAGAGTTTAAAGGTAAATTTAATTCATCTTTATTTCAGGTGCTATTGTTTTTAACCAGCAACCAGGGCATGTGCCTGAAAAATTATTAGTGTGACAAACAGGATTAAAAAGCTTTGTAGAAACTCAGCAAAACTCTAGTTCCTGTTTAAGGGCTGAGAATGTCATATGTCTCTATAGGTAATAGTGAAGATGAATAAAAAGGAAGGTTTGTGCACTGCTGGCGGCAGTGAGGTGAGGGAGGAGGTCACGGTTCCTGGTAACTCTGCAGTGGCAGTGTATTTCACCGTGGTGCCCCTTGTTATCGGAAATATCCCCATCACCGTGCTGGCTTACGCCTCAGACACTGCCCAAGATCGAGTAGAAAAGGAGCTCCGTGTGGAGGTAAAGTGTGGCATACCACGATTTTACTGTGCTTCAATGCCACGTACCTGACAAATTAAAGGGGTTTCTCAAGGGAATGCACTTGTTTCCTACAAGTAATTCAGAATTCACCAAAAAACTCTCTTTGTAATCCTTAATCTTTAGGGGGAAGGGGAAATCGCCTCTATTGACAGGGAGTTCAACATTGATCCAAAATGTAAGAATCCAGTATATAAATAGTATATCTGTTCGTAGGCTTTCCATCGCAGTAAACTTTTTTTTTTTTTTGGTCTTTTTATGCAGTGAGGACATTAGAGATTGATATTCCAGTCCCTGATGATGAGATCCCTGGTGGGACAGACTCAGACACCTTTTTGAGTTTAAAAGGTGAGGCGGTATATATATATATATATATATATATATTAGTTTTTAAGCCGCAAAACTCCAGGAACGTTTTTAGTCCAATGATCGAGTAAGTGAATTCCTATTCTGTGATTGTTTCTGAAGAGCGTGAGCCTGTTATATCTGGATGGATGGATGGAGGGCTGGATGGATGGAGTTGAAGTACAGTAGATAATGACCTTGTTATTTTCCAGGTGGTGTGATGGGCGAGTCGGTAGATAACTGTCTAAACCTGGAGGGTGTAAGTAAACTCATTCAGCTGCCCACTGGCTGTGCGGAGCAGACTATGGTGAAGATGTCTCCTGCTATTCATGCCATTAGGTACCTGGATGCCACAAACCAATGGATATCACTGAAAGCTGAACGAAGAGATGAGGCCCAATCAATGATCCAAACTGGTGCGTATCCATTATGAGAAACCTTTAGATGACAAAAAAAATCAAGTATATTATATTCGAATAGGTCATAAGCAATGAGCAGGACCGTAACTAGGGTATCCAGGTCGTTGCTGTGGAATCTCATTGGTGGAAAATGCGTCCCCCACAATAGTCGGGTTCTTCCTCCTTGATTGAAATCGCGTTCCTGTAGTCAGTACGATTTTTTAAAAATGTTTTCGATAGAAGTCTCTTATACTCACCAAGGCTGCATTTATTTAACCAACAATACTGTTTTCTATTTGAATATGTTATTGGTTGATGGCAAAGCTGAATTTTCAGCATCATTACTCTAGTCTTCAGTGTCACATGATCCTTTAGAATTCATTCAGATATGCTGATTTGCTGCTCAAGAAACATTTATTATAATTATCAATGTTAAAACTTAATATTTTTGTTGAAACTTTGATCGATTTTTCTTTAGGATTATTTGATGAATAGAAAGTTTGAAAAACTGTTTATTTGAAAGAGAATCTTTTGTTACATTAAAAATTACTTTACTGTCACTTTATCCTTCTTGAATAAAATGATTAATTTCTTTAAAAAAATCGTACTGACCACAAACTTTTGAACAATATTGTATATATCATATATTTGCATATATATGTGAGACAAGAGTTTTATACATTATATATATATATATATGAAGGCCGCTTCATATATATATATATATATATATATATATATATATATATATATATATATATATATACAGGTCCTTCTAAAAAAATTAGCATATTGTAAAAGTTCATTATTTTCCATAATGTAATGATAAAAATTAAACTTTCATATATTTTAGATTCATTGCACACCAACAGAAATATTTCAGGTCTTTTATTGTTTGAATACTGATGATTTTGGCATACAGCTCATGAAAACCCCAAATTCCTGTCTCAAAAATTTGCATATTTCATCCGACCAATAAAAGAAGTGTTTTTAATACAAAAAAAAAGTCAACCTTCAAATAATTATGTTCAGTTATGCACTCAATACTTGGTCGGGAATCCTTTTGCAGAAATGACTGCTTCAATGCGGCGTGGCATGGAGGCAATCAGCCTGTGGCACTGCTGAGGTGTTATTGAGGCCCAGGATGCTTCGATAGCGGCCTTAAGCTCATCCAGAGTGTTGGGTCTTGCGTCTCTCTACTTTCTCTTTACAATATCCCACAGATTTTCTATGGGGTTCAGGTCAGGAGAGTTGGCAGGCCAATTGAGCACAGTAAAACCATGGTCAGTAAACCATTTACCAGTGGTTTTGGCACTGTGAGCAGGTGCCAGGTCTTGCTGAAAAATGAAATCATCTCCATAAAGCTTTTCAGCAGGTGGAAGCATGAAGTGCTCCAAAATCTCCTGATAGCTGCATTGACCCTGTCCTTGATAAAACACAGTAGACCAACACCAGCAGCTGACATGGCACCCCAGACCATCACTGACTGTGGGTACTTGACACTGGACTTCAGGCATTTTGGCATTTCCTTCTCCCCAGTCTTCCTCCAGACTCTGGCACCTTGATTTATCACAATATGCTAATTTTTTGAGAAGGACCTGCATATATATATACATATACATATATACATGTATATACGTGTGTGCGTGTATATATATATATATATACACACACACACACACACACACACACACACACACACACACACACACACACACACACACACACAAACACATACCATATATATACATATACCATTATACAAAAGTATTAAGTATTAAAATACCTGACAAATGTTAGGATGTTTAAACATCATATATACTTAAACCACATACATCTTTGTTTCAACTTCTTATGTACCAGGTTACAGCACAGTCCTCACACACAAAAAAACTGATGGCTCTTATGGAGCTTTTCTGTGGACTCCCAGTAGTATTTGGTACGTTTTTGGTTCCTCTAGCCTATCGCAACTGGTACAGCATGATACTAGCAATGCCAAGAATGCTTAAAATGTATTTTTTATATTAACTACCAGAAATCCACACATAATTTAAGATTTTGTTTTTGATATAAATTAGTACAAAAGTGTTTTTTTTCTTTTTTACATGTATTTATTGATTTTTATTCTATTCAACCTTCCTGTAGGCTTACTGCATATATTGCCAAGGAGCTGACGGTGTCCCGGGACATTATCAATGTGAATGACTTATACATTCAGGATGCCATGTCTTATCTCATTTCCAAACAGAAGAGCAATGGTGCATGGGATGATCCCAATCACCTATATGACAGAGGAATGAAGGTACAGCTAAAAGGGTATATTTATTTTATTTAACAATATTGATTGCTAACATTTTTTTATTTATTTGAACATGTAAAAAAAAATTACAATCAATCAAAGAAGTTAATAATACAAAAACAAAACAAATGAACAACAAAGTAAAACTCCATACTTTCAAGAACTTAAAGAATTCTATTTACATGCACAAAAAGGAGGTAGGAAGAAGTCAAACTTATATACTCCTATCCCTATATACCATTACTACCATATTTAACTAAATAACTACAAAATAATAAATCTGCTGAGAAAATAAATCTATAATCAATGAAAAAAATATATTCAAAAATTCTAATCACATGCTAATATTACACAAACACGACAATATTTATACATACTACAAGTTATTCAATATAGGCCTAGGACACTTTATTATTAGCACTGAGTTCCTCTATGCCTCTGGAATATAGTTTCTTTGAACATATTTTTTAAAATGGAATAAGTTTGGACATTGCTTTAATTCATTATATAGTTTGTTCCACAATTTAACACCACTAACAGATAAACAGAAACTTTTCCTAGTAGTTTGAAAAGTGGGAGTTTTAAAATTCGACTTTCCGCTTAAGTTGTAGCCTCCCTCTCTTTCAAAAAACCTTTTCTGTATATTGCCAGGCAATAAATAGTTTCTAGCCTTGAACATAATGACTGCTGTATGAAATTCAACTAAATCAAATAATTTTAATGCTTTAGACTGTGAAAATAAAGAGTTGGTGTGATCCAAAAATCCAGTGTTGTGAATTATTCTCATTGCTCTTTTTTGAAGTATAAATAACGATTGCAATGAATGTTGATATGTGTTGCCTCAAACCTCTACACAGTAATTTGAATACGGTAACACCAGTGAACAATACAAAATATGGAGAGATCTATAATCCAGAATGTACTTAGCTTTAGCCAGGACTGAAATACTTCTTGACAGTTTTGTTTGAATGTTTTATATGAGACTTCCAGCAAATCTTGTCGTCTATAATCACTCCAAGAAATTTCATTTCATATACTCTTTCTATATTAACACCATCGATCTGTAACTGAACTTGATTGATAAATTTACAATTTCCAAATATCATGAATTTAGTTTTACTCAAATTTAATGATAACTTATTTATATCAAACCACTGTTTAATTTTTCTGAATTCTGAAGTGATTAAGTCCAGGAGTTGCTGTAAATTCTGACCAGGACTAAGGATGTTTGTATCATCCGCAAATATTACAAATTTGAGTAATTCAGATACTTTACATATGTAGTTAATATAGAGAATAAATAATTTTGGTCCCAACACTGACCCCTGGGGGACCCCACACGCAATGTCCAAACAATGTGTATTCGCCCCGCTTCACAAATTGTTTCCTGTCTTTTAAATAACTGCTTAACTAATTCAACACTATCCCCCTGATCCCGAGCCGTTCTAATTTATTGATTAGTATTTCATGATTAATTGTATCAAATGCTTTTTTCAAATTAATGAATACCCCAACCCCAATTTTTTTTTTTGGTCAATGGTATTTGTAATTTCTTCAATGAGTTCGGTTAAAGCTAGAGATGTTGACCTTTTTTTTTCTGAATCCATACTGGCTGTCAGTAAGCAATTTGTGTTTATCTATAAAATTATCCAATCTGTCATTGAAGAGTTTTTCTAGAATTTTCGAGAATTGTGGCAGTAGAGAGACAGGCCTGTAATTTGTGAAGTGGTGTTTATCTCCATTTTTGTACAGAGGTAAGACTTTTGCTATTTTCATTTTTGTTGGAAATTGACCAGTCTGGAATGAAAAATTAAAAATGTGAGTTAACGGTTTTGCGATCCCCTCAATTACATTTTTACTATCTTCATATCTATTTCGTTACAATCAGTGGATGCTTTAGTTTAGCATTTTTTAACAGTGTCTATGATTTCTTTTTCTTCTACTGCTTTTAAAAACATTGAACATTGATTTCTTTCAATAAGATTATTACATCTGTTATGGCTTATCTGTGGAAGAGGAATTTTTCCCGCTAAATCTAGTCCAACATTTGCTAAATATTTATTAAAATTATTGACCACCTCCATGTTATTGATCTTTTTTTCATTATCAATGAAATACTGGGGAAAACATTGACTGAAAATAGACAAATATTTGTCCTCAGGGAGGAGTTGGAAAGGCGAAAGATGATGTTCCCCTCACTGCTTTTCTCCTTATATCAATGAACCATGCTTTGAGAGTCTACGAGCTGGGAAGTGATACAGAACTGGTAACATATTAACTCTAGTGGCATCAATTCAATTCATTAACTACTGAATAAACAATACAACCCTCTGTTTATTTCCAGAGAGCAGCTATTGGTAAAGCAAAGTCTTATCTAGATGGGCAGTTGGATGCTTTGGAGAGTCCCTATTCGCTTGCCATCACAGCTTATGCCTTGACCTTCCATGACCATCAAAGTGCAGAAACCCGACGAGTGCAGCAGAAGCTAAAAGACATTGCTAATTGTGACAACAGTCAGTAATTAAATTATTACCAGTGATTTTACATCTTGAATTTTTTCTCTTAGAACATAATCCACTTAACAGAGCAGACGATATTCTCAAAAACTGCATGTCTATACACATACAATGTTGACTAAATAAGCAGTAAAAACTGCCAAATAAAAATTGGTCACTATATTTTAGCTCAGTTATCCAATCCATGCATCATATTTTCTCTCCTTTCTGCACAGAAAAGTGTTTTTGGAATGCAAAAGGTGGCAGAGGTGATTTAGTGGGTAAAGCTGAGGCTGAATCTGTGGAGACCACAGCATATGCTCTGCTCAGTATGCTGTCAGTGCGTGACATGAAGACTGCTAAACTCGCTGCAAACTGGCTGACAGAGCAGCGCAAATATGGTGGTGGATTTCAGTCCACACAGGTTGGTCTTTCCCCACCAGCATTTTTTTTTTTTTTTAAGTTGCCAGCCGCCTCAAATGTTTTTGCCAAACCATTTCCATGTCTGGTGATAACATGGAAAATCACACACACACAAAATCACACATATTAGTAACAAACAGTCCTTTATAATGCAATAAGTTAAACTCATAAAATAACTTACTCAAATGTGAAACAGAGGTGAGGCATAATAATAATAATAAAATATGTTCATGGTTAAAACACGCTAAAGAGTGCTCCATGAGCTATACCATTATGACCAATAGTAAATGCACATGGGTCATGTACAATCCACAAAACAAGGGGGTCATGATGCAAACTTCCTTGCCATCTGACTGTTTTTAAAAAGATGACTTTTTTTTTTAAATGATAAGACATACAAGACCAAGTCATTTGGCACATTAGCATTTTTTAAGCTTGTCAGCCCTATTTCTGCCATCTTTTGTGTTGGTTTTCGAGTTTGCATTAATCAATGTTTTTTTAATGTACATAGGATACAGTCGTGGCCCTTGAGGCTCTGACGAAATACAGCATACTGAACAACGATATAGGAGACCTGAATCTGAGGGTGGAAATGTGCCTTGAAAATGGCAAAAAGCAAGATTTCCACTTGACCAAATATAATGCGCTCACTGCAGAAGCAGTTAAGGTAAGAAAGTATACTTGGAAGAGTAATGGTACTATTCCTAAAATTTGACTTGGTTATCTTCAGCAGATATATGCATATACTTTACTTTAAAAAATAGTGATCACTCATCCTGTACTGTCCAGAATTTCATTTCTTTTCTTAAACGAGTAAGCCCCTCCGACTAATTCCATATTCAAGCGACTAGAAAGTAGTAGTAGAAAGGCTTTGGTGCAACTAATATAAAAAAGGAACAAACATTTTTATATATTGAAACATCCAGTTTCAATGGGGAATATCAACAGGCTGTAGAAAACTCAAGTGATTTTATTGGTCTTTAAATATGTGACAAAGTATGCAATAAGTATAAAACCCACACTATATGTGCACTTGTTTACACAGGTCAGAAATGCTGGTAAAGTTACCCTAAATGTTCGGGGAACGGGACATGGAACATTAGCAGTACGATTTTTTTTCCCCTCCAATTTACATTATTGATGATCTATGATGTTTCAGTTAATGCTATTTTAAATGACTTTTTGCTCATTACAGGTTGTGCAGACATACAGAACTATGAAGAAGGATGAATCATACTGTGATCTTTTTCATCTTAGTGTTACAGTGGAAGGAGAGCTGGAATACAGTACGTAACACAATATGTCAGTCTCTGTTGTTGTAGGTCATTCTAAATAAAAAAAATAAATGTATACACAAAATTCTAATTAAATTTCTCAAGTATAAATGTTTTATTCAACCAGACAGGATGTTAAAAACTATACATTACAAGTTTCACGGATCTAGTATTTGGGTGAGGGTGAACTCGGATGGCGAGGAGTAGTTACAAAGGTCATCTAATAATAATTTAGACTTAAAGTCAATATGCTCTTCTCTAGAAATGTACAATGAGGAAGAAACATTTGATGATTATTACAACTACGAAGCCGAGGAGGATCAAAAAGATGAGCCCATGAGCAGCATAGAATGGTTTGATCTTCGCAGCCGCAGAAAAAGACAAATCTCAGAGGAGCCAAAGAAAGAGAGTTCACTCATATACACAGTGTGTGTGGGGTGAGCAAACAATATTTGTATGCACTTAAAAATGATTGATTTGTTATATAAATGTTCAGCAGAATTGTGTGGCCTATTTTTTCTTCTCTGTCCTCCCACAGTATGAAAAAGAACAATTCTGTTGGCATGGTCATGGTGGACATCTCACTCCTAAGTGGACTGATGCCAAACATCAAGGATTTGGAACATGTGCATATACATTTATAATTTTTATTATTATTACATGTAGATATCAAAAATACATTATATTTCTATGACTTGTTAGTATTCTACTTGGTGTACAATGTAAGTATTCATTATATTTAAAATTATTTACCATCAATAAGCATTATGTAAACATCAAAATAAAAAGATTTGAGCAAGTTTTCTTACAATAAGCACCATATTTCTGGAAGTTTTCTGTAATTTCCTGACTTTGTTCAGTTACAAATAATACAAATACTATGTGATATAGAATATGAATGTATTTTTTTTTTTTCAAGAATTTATTTCTTCTTATTTTTCCCCCACAGAATGTAAAGGGCTCAGAGAGGTACAATGATCACTACGAAACCCACCATAATAAAGTCTTTCTTTATTTTGCGAAGGTAATGGAAAAGTTTCTATTCAAGAATTAAATTGTTTCTTTTTAATGTATGGTTTGCATCTTTTTTTTTGTGTGTGCTGAGTTTGAAAATTAATGTCATTGAGTTAAATTGGCTCCACTTTAATTCATCAGTACTACTAATGCAACAAATCCAGCAGACATGAATAATTTGATTATATGGTTCATGTCAACAGATCACCGAAACCGACGTGTGTCTTCAGTTTGGTGCTGACCAGGTCGTTCCAATGGGCCTTGTCCAACCTGCTTCTGCTGTCATCTATGACTATTACAGCCCAGGTCATCAAATGCTATGAACAGAGCACTTTATTGACAACACTTTTGAGTATGAACACTGACTAATATTCAATGTGTTACACAGAAAAGAGATGTGGCATATTCTATACAGCCCCTCAGAAAAGCCCAATGATCTCCAAACTGTGTAATGGGGATGTGTGTACATGTGCAGAAGGTGGGAAAAACAGTAGTGTACTGTGATTATATTTTAACACTTCGGCCAAAAATGCATAAGTGAAAACAAGATGTACATTTCACACTTTTCAGGTGGTTGTCCAAATCTGAAAGTCACCTTCAGCAAGGATATGAAAGATAACACCCGGAGCGGATATGCATGCTACGATCCTACCGTTGACTATGGTGAGAAACTAAAATCAGAGAATGTACAAATACTGCATGTTGCCAAGTCTTAACACTATACTAACTTTTATTTTAAATGCGTTCTGTTTTCTATAGTCTATGTGATTAAAATGATCAACTCAAGCAGAGATGAAGTGTTTATGCACTATACCACATTAATCACTGATGTTCTTCAGATTGGTAAGTTTGGTCCTCATTATTTTTAAATTTAAAACTAAACAAGTTGTAATACGGTTCTGTAGGTTGATTAAAGTTATAACTATTAGTTATTGTTTGGCTGTTTTGAATACTTGGTTTTGATTGGTAAATCGCTCCATCCACTGGCAAATTCACTCAAAATAATGTTAAAAAAATGCCCGTCATGAGTATCCTTGTAAACATAGTCGTTTGTGTCTGAAATTAACGAAGTTGAGAAAGCAAATGCACGTGTACAGAATGTATTAGTATTGGATCTGTGCATGTGGTGTCATTTCACTGATATGGCTGCCTGTTTCACTCTCATTTCACTTTCATTTCACTCTCATTTCACTTTCACTTTCATTTCACTCATAACTGCCTGTTCTGTCAGGTCCATTAAGTCAAGAACAAATTACAATAAAATTATTTAGGAAATTTTTATTGAATAAATTGCAATTCAAGTTGATAAATTCTGAATAAAATTTTGGCGGTATGACTCTGTATAGGGAACACTCACACAGTTTAGGACTGGGAGAGCTGAACTATTCCCCCATGAACAGAGCAGAAACGATGAAAGAATAGCAAATGCCACATAATACACGACAAGGAGGAGCTGGGAAGGTGGCGGGTTGCAGAGAAGCGAGCAGCAAGCAGTTAGGAGCGAACAATCAACTTAAAATAGGGCTCCTTGATTTGAGCGTAGCCATTAGCAATGAGGGGAGTTGAACAGCTGATGCAGCTCAGCTGGGCAGATCGGCTGAAGAGACCGTGTTGTTGGCCAATACCGTTAGCAGCTCTTGACAACTTGGCCTGCCAGAACTGACGCTGACGCTCAATTTCCCTTTCGTAGTCACTATGAGTTACGTTGTGACGACGAATGGGGCTCCGCTTAGAAAGCCTATCAACTTCGAGTGTTACAAAACGAGCTGATGGCAAAGAAATGCCATGGGTCTGCGGAATTTGCATAGCGTAACACCGCCCCACCTCGTGGGTATATAAGGAAGTACGCTGGAAAGACACAGTTATGTTTTTGCTTCGGAGCCAAGAGGTCCTCTTCACTCCTGCAGCCTATTCTCTGACTATCTTCGAGTGCAGCGAGTTTCACATTCCTGCCTGCTGATCTGTGCAGTGGTCTGCAACAGCGTGTGTGTTTCTCCCTGGGCGCTTCAGCACTGCTGCAAGCTTTCCTCTCACAAAAAGAGCTTGCACATGGCACGTCTTTTTAAAGCTGTTCAGCCCGTATATTTCTGGGTGCGGTAGTCTGATTGATTCAGCTGATGGGCACGGACTCTGTTTGGCGTGTTTGGGCTTCGATCACGCCCAGACAGCGTTCGTGGATGCATCATGTTCTCACTGCGGTAACATGACCATCGCAATGTTATGGTTTAGACCCGATGACCTCACTAGAGCGAGAGTCCCCTCATCCACACCCCGATCTATTCTCTCCACGAGAGGGAATACTTTGGCTGGTGGCCAGGGTGACCTGAGGCAAATGGTGTGGAACAACCCGACGAATTCTCCTCGGTCCACACCCCCATCTTGCAACCCGTGTGGTTTCCAAACGAGTTCGCTGACCAGACGGCGGTGGGCCTAGCATCTCACTCAGATGAAATCATGTCTATCGCCGCATCACAAGGTGAGCTGGAGTCCTCTGGAGATGAGGGTTCGGCTGTGCTGTCACCTTCAGGGGTGCTAGCATTGCCCGAGTCTGATCCAGAGTTGACAGCTATGCTTTCCCAGGCCGCCGCGAGTATCGGGCTTGTGTGGAACCTTCCGCCCAATTCCTTTCTACCCGGACGTGCATGAGGAGGTCATGAGATTGTGGGAGTCTGACCTCAGGATCGAAGGTAACCGCACGCTCCCTGGGTCAGGTGATGTCCACATGCATGGTCCGTACCAGTCCCGCAGCCTGCCGCCATGTGCATGGTTCCCCCTCTGTGCGACCCCCACGTGTATTCAACTGTAAGCCTCTCTGAGCATGTCTTTCCCTTGGCAAGCCACCTTGCCACCCCTGGGGTTGAAACATTCCAACATACGGGCTGGACACCCCAGTGTTTTTCCATATGCTGCCCCCTCCTGGGTCATATGTGTGCCTTCGGGCAGGCAATAATTGCATATTTCCACTGAGATATGCTTCCAAGTGTACCTTTGTTTTCCTGTGTTAAGTAGGAGTCCTTCGTCCGTGCTAGTCTCCCGACAGGGAGCTTGCACTTATGAAGGGCACTGGAAGACAGCCGAGAAGGTGGTGTGATTAGACTGGGAACCCCATTCGTCATCACGGCGTAACTCGTAGTGACTACGAAAGGGAATGTCTTGGTTACATATGTAACCCTCGTTCACTAAGTAGGGAATGGAGTTGCGTCTCCCTGCCACCTCCGCTGCACCGCGGGAATTGCCTGAGTTCAGTCTCGGCTCCTCAGCAAGTAACAATTGCGTGTTGCCAGCATACTTCCTTACATACCCACGAGGTGGGGTTGAGTTACGCTATGCCAATTCCGCAGACCCATGGCATTTCTTTGCCATTGGCTTGTTTTGTAATACTCGAAGTTGATAGGCTTTCTAAGTGAAACTCCATTCGTCGTCACGACGTAACATCTCAGTTCCCTACTTTACTTTTAACCAAAATCTCTTGTCCACAGTCCACGTATTCGTTTATGTGGTATCTGTGTCATTAGCCTGGTATCGCAAAATAAACCTCAACCTGACCACGCTGTCGGGAGTTGTTTTGTGAAAATTGCCGACTGACTTCATATTTCAAGGAATAGATTCTGCAAAGTTCAATATACCTAGATCATAGAAAATTATGCCTAATGCATGTAAATTGTTACCACAATAAATGATATATCAACACAACCTTTCTTGTTAAAGGGATGGACTCTGGTATCCAGAAAGATGTCACGCGCCAGATGATACTGCGCTTATCATGTGATAAAATGGAGCTGAAAAATGAAGCACAATATCTGTTTATGGGTCAGAACAACGCAATTTCAGTTTTGAATAACGATGGACAACAGTAAGCCTTGAAATCTGAAGTTTATTGAAAAGACAAAATGCAAATTGTTTTTTGATTCATAAAACATTGTTCTTCTATTGTTTCTGAAGTTTCAGGTATGTACTGAACAATGACATGTGGATCGAGAAGATACCAGAAGAAAAGAAATGCAAGGCAACCTCAAGTCGCTCTGCCTGCTTTCATCTTAATGAATTTATAAAAAAACACCACATTAAACGCTGTGATATTTAGAAAACATAATGGATATGGTAAAATAACCACTTAAAACAAAATTATTTGGCTCTGTAAATCATGTGCTTTTATTTCTAGTGCATATACTGACATATAAAGAGACTGTTACAGTTGTTTGATACATTGGAAAATAGAGTCAAGCATTTCAATTCAGTTTTCCGTGTGTATTGGCAATACAGTAGATTCACGTCACCTTTCATTCTGAAGTCAAATGGAAGAAATTTATTACAATAATTCCAGATATCATCTCTTTGACACGACTTGACCTTCAGCTTTTCAGTATTACAACACCATAAAACAAGGGTCCTCTTTTTAGGGGTATTTTTAGAGATGCTACATTTATGAGAAATATTCAGTACATTATTGCAGTTTAAATACTGTTTAAAATGCTTCATGTGTCCTGTTGTGGTTATACACTGTACAGTTTTATTATGGAATAGTGTATTTAGTGGCTTAAACAAAGTCTTTTTATCCCCTACACTCGTTCATGACTCCATATAAACTACAGATTATGTCCTGATTGTGAATTCATTGCTTTTGTGAACGTCGTGGTGTAACATCTGGGCCAAAATGATCAAACTGTTAATGCAGTAAATATATATATATTTACATTTTTCATTAATTTTCCTATTGTTATAGAAAACAAGCAATAAAACAAAATAATAAAAAAACAGTAGTAAATGCTTCAGTAATACAGTAAACTATGGCAAGTACCCTGCAAATTGTTCTTCCATGAATTTGGCAACTTAAAATGCAGCAGTGGCTGTGTAATTTAATTTTCCCTTATTGTTTTATGTTCATATATCTGTTGTCTTGATATGACAGATTCCCTTTGATTTGGTGACTATCATGTGCATGAGAAAAAAAACCCTGCTGTACTTCACTAGACATTAGCTTTGTACACCTTGTGAAAACCACTGAAGGCGGCAGATAACTGCAGATAAACAAAACACTTCAACTTAGAAAAATAACTTGTACATTATACCATTGTGTACAAAATAAATAAACTTGCTTTATAACCTTTTTACGTGAATACAAAGCATGCAATATGTCAATTGTGCTGTTGTGGTCAGTGATATTTAGCAAGCCCAAGTCACTTTTAAAATCAAAGGCACGATGAGCCTACAAGCAGTTCTAGTAAAGCCAGTAAAGCACATTGACAGCTGGGTTACTTTAATATTGAGCTTTAGCGCACTAAGAGAGAGTGGAACTCAAAATAAGATATTACAGCAAATCAATGGCGATCAAGTTTACACCATATGATGCAAATACGTACACATGTACAGCTAGTCAATGCACAAAAGGCCAGTTCGATGTGAAAATTTTGAGCTCCATCCACAGGTAATTCTTAAGCTGTTGCATTAATGATTTGCCCAGAAAACATTTATTGACCGCCATTTTATTCCCTGCAATTCTTGTTAAATTTAACAGAGGGGTTTGTTAAGCAGCTTTAAGTTCTGCATGAAAGATTTTGTAAAAAGCACAAATATAGCTGCCCTCTCGGTCACTGTTACATACACAGCGCCTGTTATTACTTGCTAGGGTTCAATATACAGTACATTCATTTAGGAAATGACTATTCACAAATTGATCAAATAGAGATGCAACATTCATGAAGCCCTGGGTTTGTCCACATCAACATCAGTCAAATGGCTGGAAATTTATGTGCAGAGACTTGTGCAAAGGAAAACATGAAATGCCAAAGACCTTACAGTATTTTTGTTAACTCTTCCATCATGGCGAGTCTTTACTGCAGGTATCGGTATACTTTGAAGCAGTGGTTTCCAGAGTCTGCCACGGCCACGTGACCATCTGACGTGAGAGCCAGACCCTGCGGGCCGTACAAAGGATCCGCCGTCGTGTTGATGTACGACAGAAAAGAGCCAGAACTGTCAAACACCTACATGACAAAAAATATGTAGTTTGAACAGATTTTATAATAGTAATTATAATATATATACATACAAAAAATAAAATTATAAAAATAAATCAGGGCTAGGTGGTTGAAAGAAAAAGAAATCGTTTATTAAATAAAATAATAAATACAAATTTTAAATAAAATAAAAACCTATATATAATGATATGGTAAAACTTTACCATAAGGTATTGTTAGCATTAGTTAATGCATTAACTAACATGAACTAACAATGAGCAATATATTCTTACAATATTTATTAACTTTCGTTAATGTTAGTTCACAGTGCAGCCAACTGATACAACTTTTGATCTTAAAATGTATTTGTAAATTTTAAGAATAACATTAAGATTAATAAATGCTGTAGAAGTATTGTTCATTGCTAGTTCATGTTAATTAATGTAACCTTATTGTAAAGTTGTACCAATTATGTTGTAATATAAAACAAAAGAAATTACAATAAATGATAAATGAAAATACAATAAACATAATCACATTATTAAATTAATTATATAATTGTATTATAAAATAAAATGAAATAAAAAAAAAGTTTAAAATAAAATTGTATTTAGGCTAAAAGTAATTGGAAATATGTCTCAGAAAAGTCAAATTGTTTCTTTTTATAAAAATTATATTTAGTTATTTAGAATTTAGTTCTGAGGAAAGATTTGAATGTTTGCAGATGCTGTTTGATATTTTATCTAATGCAATGAAATTCACAAATTTGAAATTCTGTCTAAAGTGTGCAAATACTTGGGTCATTATATAGAAACAGTCAAGTTTCCATACACCTTTATGACAAAAATTGATGAATTGGCCCAAACTATAAAACTATTAAAAATTATATTAAATGTGAAGATAAAATCAGAGTGTTCCATAGCCTACCTGTATCCTACTGTTACCCCAGTCTGCCACAATAATATTCCCATTGCCATCAACAGCCACACCGGTGGGTGCGTTGAACTGGCCGTTCCCTTCTCCATGCGATCCAAATTTAAACAGGAACTCTCCATCAGCATTGTAAACCTGCAAGAAGCCGTAAGTCAAACAATCCATGTTAAATCCAGAGGAAAAAAAGACCACAAATAAAAGCTAAAAGCTAACAATGTTAAGAAATGTGTATCAAAACAAGCATCTTTTAATTTGCAAAAGTTGAAATGTCATTAATTAGAGACAGAACATAAAAACAGACAGCAGACCTGGTTAGATTTGGATGAATACATGTTATGGCATGTGGAACAATTTACGCAATAAAAGGGAAGACCTCAGCATACCTTAACAGAATGATTGTGAAAGTCTGTCACAACAATTTCATTCTTGTTGTTTATAGCCACAAAATGGGGACCTTATGGCCATAGAAGGAGAGAGAGAGAGAGAGAGAGAGAGAGAGAGAGAGAGAGAGAGAGAGAGAGAGAGAGAGAGAGAGAGAGAGAGAGAGAGAGAGAGAGAGAGAGAGAGAGAGAGAGAGAGAGAGAGAGAGAGAGAGACTGTTACATTCAGATGTTGTTTTGTTTCTAAGGAAGTCAGGCAGCATAGAGAACACTTGATTTATGAAACACACGCGCACACATACACACACACACACACACACACACACACAAACACACTTCTCTCAACATTGCTCTCTTTATGTGGATAATCAATTATCTTACAAAGCTTTCATCGTTTTCTGTTTTAAATGACCTAAATTTCAATATAAATAATCAATAATACAATCTACAAAAATAAATAGTTCATCTCAAAATTTATAAAGTTGAATACGCACTGAAGGCAGGGCCAGATTTACTCTGCTTTGGCTCAGTTGGTGTATTCGGAGTACTTTTGTCTGCAGAGAAACAGAAAGATTAAAACATGATCTGGCCATGAATTAAATGCTCAAGACCAATGCAGTAGCACAAGAACCTTGACAAAATAAGAGACATCACCTGCAAATTGCCTCTCTGATGTTCCTTTGGCACCAAATTTGGTTACCAGTTTGCCGTTGGATTGGAAAATGAAGACACAGCAGGCCTTGTTGTCTGCTGTGATAATATGACCATTCTTATCCACAGCCACTCCTTTAGGACCCATCAGCCGACCTGCCCCGATTTTATTCTGCCAGAAAGCCAAGTAAAACACATTAGCACTTGATTAGCAACTAATTAATCAAATCACTGTGATAGATATTTATAGAGTACCACAAGCAACATAAATCAGTAAAAACTATCTGATGCTTGGAAAAGTGAGTTAATAATAAAAATAATAATACTTTATTACATTTTAATTAGAGATTTATGAATGTTTTAAAGGATTTTTAGAATTAATTTTACTCATCAATTTATGATTTAATAATTTTTCAACTGTCAACGTTCTTCTGTTTATTTATTCATATACTTATTCTTGTCACTTTAGATTTTCCCCATAATAACATGTTAAAAAGGTCATACTATGCCTTTTTACAAAGTCTTGTTTTTGTGGTGTACTTGAATATACTTTCATGCTTGATTATTCAAAAAACGTTTTATTTTTCACATATTTTACATTATTACAGCACCTCTCTCCCCAGTCTGGCTCAAACACGCCAGTTTCGATGAAGCCCCTCCTTCCGAAATACGAAATGTGCTGTGATTGGTTAGCTGGCTCAGTGTGTTATGATTGGCACCGCTTAGCGCATGTTCAGGAAATGTCCCGCCCCTCTATAACTGCGAGTTCTGCTCTGGTGTAAATGTTACGGATGGCGGCAATTTCAAACCAATTCGAGCCTGATTCAGACCCTGACGATGTCAACAAACAAGAGGATCGTCCAGAATGGATTTCATGCACGGACTTTGCATGCATGGATTTTACAGGACGTTTAAGAGTGGTATGTTTTTTGTAATTTCCTTATACAATATAGGTACGATGTTATCCACCAACTAAGGTAATACAAACAGTAATCGATCACAAAACCATGGCTAATTTTCCTAAGGAGCAGTGAACCGTCTTACAAAAGCAAGCGCTTACAAAACACATCCCTGAAGTGTCAGCAGAGATAGTGTCAACTAGACTCTCCCCTGTGAAAGCCTCATCGACACGACAGCCATCGGCACTGATCCTCAACAAACCCGTCTCCATGCCGGCGTGACTCCGATCTTCAACCAGATGGAACTGGCTAATATTCTGATTGTTCAAAACCAATCTGTCTTCTGACCTATAATGTTGCCTGAATCATAATCATACACTGTACATTCATTGGCCAGAGGAGAACTGGCCCCCGACTAAGCCTGGGTTCTCCCAAGGTTTTTTTCTCCATTCTGCCACTGATGGAGTTTTGGCTTGCAACTGTCGCCTTCTTCCACCTTTGTTGCCATTGGCTTGGCTTGCTTAGTTGGAGACATTAATTTAACATTTAATTATCTGCCTGCATTGACACTATTATACAAGAACTGAACTGAGCTAGGTGACAGTTTACTCCAGAGCGGCTATATATATATATATATATGAACTAAATTAATAAGTTTTTTTAAAACAAAAATGAAACATCACTGAACTTAAGCTGGACTGTGATGCTATTTTCTTCTGGAAACAAACTTTTTTTGCATTAATTTTCTGTTATCTCTGTAAAGCTGCTTTGAAACAATCTGTATTGTAAAATACAGTATATAAATACGCTATATAAATAAATGTGACTTGACTTGACAATAGCAACAGAAACCAAGCTGTTCTCCATAAAATGTGAAGCGCACAAGTAAACGTTGGGGTTATAATGTTCAGGAACAGTGTTTAAAATAAATGTTAACCACTTTAAGATCGTCAGCCATAGGAATGTCAAAGAAATGAGTTTTGGAAACAGAGTGGAAATTTGAATTACAGTATTTTATTATAATTTTAATGCATTTTATATTTATTGAATTTAATTATTTTTTTATATGAATAATTTTTTAACAATTAAAACTGCAATCATAAAAGAAATGCAATTTACCTTAAACTTGCCGTCTGGGGAGAAGATGTTGAGCCATCTGTTGTCATAGTCGGCCACAATAATGTCGCCATTCATGTCAACTGCAACACCAGTGGGGCGCTGGAGCTGGCCAGGGGAGCGACCTCTGACCCCGAACTTCAATTTGAATTGACCCTCATTGGAGAACACCTATAAGATTACAGAATACACCAAAAGTGATTTTGGCTACACAGTCCACATTTATTCATACATTACTTAAAGGAGTAGTTCACTTTCAAATAAAAATTTCCTGATAATTTACTCACCCCCATGTCATCCAAGATGTCTTTCTTTCTTCAGTCGAAAAGAAATAAGGTTTTTGAGGAAAAAATTTCAGGACTTTTCTCCATATAATGGACTTTAATGGCGACCAACAGTTTGAAGGTTCAAATGTCAGTCTCAATGCAGCTTCAGAGGCTCCACGCGATCCCAGCCGAGAAATAAGGGTCTTATCTAGCGAAACGATCTGTCATTTTCTAAAAAAAATTACAATTATAAAATTTTTAACCACAAATACCCGTTTTGTACCATCTCTGAGATGCGCCATGCATTACGTCATCACGTTGGAAAGGTCACGAGTGACATCATTAATCATCCAGGATATGTACACGTAAGGACCATTTTAAACATTAAACTGACACAAATACATATAAATATGTGTCATTCAACATACAATAACTTTGAACGGTCCTCCTCCTCCAAACTTGTAAACACTGGGTCGGTACTTCCGACTATGTCACACGTGACCTTTCCAACATGATGACGTAATGCGTGGCGCATCTCAGAGATAGTACAAGACGGGCATTTGTGGTGAAAAAGTATATCGTTTTTTTTTTTTTTTTTTTTTAGAAAATGACTGATCGTTTCGCTAGATAAGACCCTTATTTCTCGGCTGGGATCGTGTGGAGCCCTTTGAACCTGCGTTGAGACTGACATTTCAACCTTCGAATTGTTGATTGCCATTTAAGTCAAAAACCTTATTTCTTTTCGACCGAAGAAAGAAAGACAGGGACATCTTGGATGACGTGGGGATGAGTAAATTATCAGAATTGTTTTATTTGAAAGTGAACTACTCCTTTAAAGGTGGCCGACAGGCTGCTTAGTGTTACCTGTATGCACTGGTTGTTGCTGTCGGCTACTACGATTCGTCCGTTGCTGGTGGTAGAGATGCCCTGCAGGTTGGAGAACTCCCCCCGCTCTCGCCCCCGCGTCCCTGTCACATCAAATAAGAGCTGAGCTGACACATTCTGACGGAGGCCAACAACAAAGCACAATGCAGAAATGACCTTTTCATCTTTACAGATTCACTTTTTCCTCTTCCATGTCCCTTTAAGGGCTCCGTAGATTTACAGTGCAAGTATTTTTTGTTTAGAAAAATATACTTTTCATATCAATTTGCCAAGCAATTCCTGTGACATTGAAAATTCCATGACTTTTAAGATTACATACATTTCCATGGCTGGAATCTCATTTAGTACAAAATAAAAATAAATTCCCAAGTTGGAAATATATTTAGTTCAAACCTTCACATACCCAAAATATATTACAAACTGTACATTTAAAGTAGATTTACAATCTGAAAAGTATCTTAAATATGTATTACTGGATTTCAGGATACAATCTGATGTGAAGATGTAAAATAAATAACCCTACTCTTAACTCACCCACTCTAAAGATGAGTTCATCCTCTATGGGATTCTCCTTCTTCTTCGTTGTACTGTACATACTTGAGGGTCTGCGCACCGCCTTCTGGCGCACATGTCCTCCAGCCCCCCCACCTGCTCCGGGAGACTTCACGCGCCTCTTCACGTCGTCGGGCGACTGCGGGGCATCACAGAGTTTAATGGCTCGCAGGCGAAAGGGGCTGCCCCTCACAGGCTGGCCGTAGAGCAGGACGGAGAAGGAGAACTCGCCCTCTGAGCGGAGCGTGTAGCCGATCTCGTAGGTGCCGTTCTTGTTGTCTGTTATGTCTGTTTGGGTGATGGTTGCATCTGGACCGCAGATCTGAGCCCTCAGTGCAGCATTTCCAGTCTTTACTAGCTCACCGTCTTTGTCCTAGGGAAGGCAGTTGAAGACTTATGCGACGAAGTACGAACCTAAATCGACCTACAGTATTTATTAGGACAGTCCCTCTGAAACAACATGTGGTTTGTGCTTTGCTCATTTCATTAGATCAAACCTACAACAACATGCATTTTCTGTAAAGCTGCTTTGAAACAATATGTATTTTGAAAAGCGCCATACAAATAAATTTGAACTGAACTGATTTAAATTTGGTAGATATTAGAGATTTAGAGATTAGAAATTAATAATATTTTAATAATATATACATTATTCTTTTAAATTATAAACATAAATAAATGTAAAAGGTATAAAAATTACAAAAATAATAATAATTTATATATAAAGGAATTTACATAATTTAATTTGAATTTATTGTTAAATTATTATTTCAAACATTACATTTAGGTATTATGATTTATTTTCATAAAGATATATTTTTTAATAATATTTAAATACTAAACAATTTGTCAATAATAAATAATTATTTAATACATTTAAAATAAATAATATATTTTTTACAATAAATAAACATTCAAATGAAATAAAAAAACATTACTTTATATTTTAATTTCTTGTAATGTTACTGTTTATATTTCCCTTCATTCATTTTAAATGTATTATATGGTTTCATTTATTATTGATTATTTATCAGACAGAACTTTTATCACTGCAATTCTAATTAAGACTAATTACATACGTGTCTTATTCACAAATGAAATATATTACAACACTGACTATTTATGAATCTATCACAATGTAATACAGACTTTGCAATGAGGCTGTTTTTGAACAATGGAACAGTGTAAATTATATTGGACACAACAGCAGATCCGCTTGGTTTTTCAATAAAAGGTTAAGTTACAGAATGCTTACAAATAGAACTCAAACACAAGATTGACACTACTAACCTTTGTGGTCACTGTAACAGTGGTGTTTTGCCCGACAACAGCATGTCTGAGACCCTCTCCAGTAGCCACGCTGGTGTGGCCCACAGCGCTGGTGGTGAGCAGGACTCCCAGGTTCTGTATGGAGCGACGCAGCCCCTCTGTCTCCACCTGACAGTCCAGGTGTCCGTTCTCATGGGGCTGCTCAGGGAAAGCATGGCGGGCGAGAACGCCCATCCGCTCTCCCATCTGCTTCTGCACCAGGAGCACCTCAGTGGGGCTGCCGTGGTTCAGTGCCTGCTCTGTGAAGCTGCAACTGCTCTGGATGTTCTCCTTCCCTTGCAGTAATGCAGTGAGTTGGGTCTGCAGCACCTGCAGCAACAGTCGATAGAATTACAAATATGCATCCACATAATAGCATATGGGTGTGAAATTATGTGAGGGTGAGTAAATAATGCCAGAATTAAACATTTTGGGTGAACTATGCTTTTGAGGAGTAAGCTTTTCACCTTCTGCTTGGTGCTGCAGATGTTCTCCAGGTCAGTGATGAGGGCAGTCTTGCGCTGGGTCAGTGCTTTCTCTAGTTCCTCAAATGTATTGCTGATCTCGCCCACTGCCTCATTCTTCCTGTCTGTGAGCTGCCTGGAGATCTCATTTACCAGCTCTATAGCTACAGTCAGCTGAGGAAGCCTGCAGATGCAGATTGAGGACAATGTTCAGCCATACTTTCCATACGGAGGTCATAGTGTGACTTCAGTGTATAAAGAACGGGTTAAAGATGCTGGCTCAGATTAAAAACGAGCTTAATATTATTTCTGGCTGCGTGAACCTGTTGCGAATTGCATCCAGCTGGTTCTTCAGCGCGCCTTTGTGCTGCTCCAGAACATCCCGCAGTGGAACGGTCACATGTTCTCTGTGCTCTCCCTCTGTGCACTCCAAACACATGGCCGTTTCACAAGACTCGCAGTAAAACTCCATGACCTGCAGAGGGCGGCAAAAACTCATTGAAATGCTGAACACTGATGGGAAAAGACTGAAATAATAATAATTAAAAAAAATATATATATATAATATATATATATATATATACAGGTCCTTCTAAAAAAATTAGCATATTGTGATAAAGTTCATTATTTTCCATAATGTAATGATAAAAATTAAACTTTCATATGTTTTAGATTCATTGCACACCAACTGAAATATTTCAGGTCTTTTATTGTTTTAATACTGATGATTTTGGCATACAGCTCATGAAAACCCCAAATTCCTGTCTTAAAAAATGTGCCCATTTCATCCGACCAATAAAAGAAGTGTTTTTAATAAATAAAAAAAAAGCCAACCTTCAAATAATTATGTTCAGTTATGCACTCAATACTTGGTCGGGAATCCTTTTGCAGAAATGACTGCTTCAATGCGGCGTGGCATGGAGACAATCAGCCTGTGGCACTGCTGAGGTGTTCTAGAGGCCCAGGATGCTTCGAAAGCGGCCTTAAGCTCATCCAGAGTGTCGGGTCTTGCGTCTCTCAACTTTCTCTTCACAATATCCCACAGATTCTCTATGGGGTTCAGGTCAGGAGAGTTGGCAGGCCAATTGAGCACAGTAATACCATGGTCAGTAAACCATTTACCAGTGGTTTTGGCACTGTGAGCAGGTGCCAGGTCGTGCTGAAAAATGAAATCTTCATCTCCATAAAGCTTTTCAGCAGGTGGAAGCATGAAAATACTCCAAAATCTCCTGATAGCTAGCTGCATTGACCCTGCCCTTGATAAAACACAGTGGACCAACACCAGCAGCTGACAAGGCACCCCAGACCATCACTGACTGTGGGTACTTGACACTGGACTTCAGGCATTTTGGCATTTCCTTCTCCCCAGTCTTCCTCCAGACTCTGGCACCTTGATTTCCGAATGACATGCAACCACTGAGCAACAGTCCAGTGCTGCTTCTCTGTAGCCCAGGTCAGGCGCTTCTGCCGCTGTTTCTGGTTCAAAAGTGGCTTGACCTGGGGAATGCGGCACCTGTAGTCCATTTCCTGCACACGCCTGTGCACAGTGGCTCTGGATGTTTCTATTCCAGACTCAGTCCACTGCTTCCGTAGGTCCCCCAAGGTCTGGAATCGGTCCTTCTCCACAATCTTCCTCAGGGTCCGGTCACCTCTTCTCGTTGTGCAGCATTTTTTGCCACACTTTTTCCTTCCCACAGACTTCCCACTGAGGTGCCTTGATACAGCAGTCTGGGAACAGCCTATTTGTTCAGAAATTTCTTTCTGTGTCTTACCCTCTTGCTTGAGGGTGTCAATGATGGCCTTCTGGACAGCAGTCAGGTCGGCAGTCTTACCCATGATTGCGGTTTTGAGTAATGAAACAGGCTGGGAGTTTTTAAAAGCCTCAGGAATCTTTTGCAGGTGTTTAGAGTTAATTAGTTGATTCAGATGATTAGGTTAATAGCTCGTTTAGAGAACCTTTTCATGATATGCACATTTTTTGAGACAGGAATTTCAAAATCATCAGTATTAAAACAATAAAACACCTGAAATATTTCAGTTGGTGTGCAATGAATCTAAAACATATGAAAGTTTAATTTTTATCATTACATTATGGAAAATAATGAACTTTATCACAATATGCTAATTTTTTTAGAAGGACCTGTATATATAAATATTAGCTGAAATGAAATAACATCTAAAAATTAGCTGAAACAGGCAGAAATTAAATAAAATATAAATATCAGATTATAAAACTTACATTTAATAAAACTGCATTGCATTGACAACTATCTGAAATATATAGCCTATAAATATAATAAACATTTTTTATTAATATTTTAAAATTCATATTATTAATAAATACTATAACAATATATAAATAATACTAAAATAGCACTTCTGGTAAATAAGAATTAGGTTGATGTATTCACAAGTACATAACTACAATAATGCTGTAATAACACTGTAATAATTACAACTTAAAGACTGCAGATGTCCCAATACTTGTACCATCTACTTCAGGGGTCGGCATTTAACTTTGACCAATTTTTTTTTAGCCAGTAGATGGCGGGCCGGCTACACAGAGTAGGCCTATGGATACAAATTAAATGCTCTTAATGAACTCTGTTTGCTTATCCGCTCCGTGTATCATTCGTTCAATCATGTTTTCAAATTAAAGCCAAAAATAAAAACGACTTGTTTTTCCATTATTTATTTCCTGAACTAAAAAGAAAAAAAAAAAAAAAAGAAAAAAAAAGACTAGCGACAGGTTTTCTGATTTTCTGATTGTGTCCTCAGATCAAAAATAGAACAAATGAATTACTGGATTAGACACATTTTCATTTTGATTTTTAATTTAACACCTTAGTAGGCATATATCAATGAAATTATTTTAAACAGATCAAGTATATTGGTAACAGATAAAAAAAAAAACAGACTTCCAAAATAATCCGGCGGGCCAGAAAATATATTGCTTGGACCCCTGATCTACTTGTTAAAATGTGTATAATTTTCCTATCAGCATCGAAGTATGTACACTTCATAGCAGAAGACCACTGCACTACTCCTTTGTACTGGCCTGTCAGTATGTGTGGGTGCTTACCTTGCCCTCATGGTTGGGGCAGGACAGGGGTGGGGCATATGTAGCAGCACCGGCTGAGTCCAGCCCACTGGAGGCCTCGGGACGGGTGCAGTCCTGCTCCCTCTGCAACACCTCCATCAGATTAGTTATGAAGAAATTGTTCTGCAGTGCTGCAACACCCTTTTCTGGCAGGATGGAGGTCTGTCTGCACACTGGGCAGGACAGGGTCAAGGACTGAGGGGGGATGTAGTTCTGGAGGCATCTGTGATGAAAACATTAGTGCAAGACATAAAAGCAAGCTGTAAAGATTTCCCTCCACATCAAGTGGATTGTAAAAGAAGATATAACCCAAGACGTGATTAAGAGTGATCTGTATTTTTTAAGTCTCATTAAATCTCAGTAGTAAATATTTTGACAGGATGATAGAAAATAACAGTAGTTAACAGTTATGTGAGGACATGATCTGTTTATAAAATCTGAGGCTCACATTCCAGGTCAGTGACGGCAGAGGGAATATGGTCACCTCTGTCCTTGCTTTACAGGGCGGTTTCTAAACATGATGTCATACGACAGCCATTCTAAACCAAAATCCAGCATCTGGGTCATAGCTTTCTTACAATTCTGGAAGCCCAGGAAGAGCATTAAGTCAAACTAAACATGTTCACTGGTGCGGTGGATCTGAGTGGGGTACTTCAATTCATTCTCTATAGGAGCTGAGTGGCAGACCTGCAAAGAGAAGCGTGCGGTTTACAACAGAGTGGCGAGAGTGTTGAAATCTTCCACTTTATGCAAATGAGTGGTAAAAAACAATGGGTGGCAGCCAATCACTTTGAGGTGAAGGCAGTGAGGTCTGTCAAAACCATTTAAATTTTGCCTAAATAAGATTGTTAAGTAATATACTATATTAAATTCAATAATAAACTTAATTTTAAATGCAGTTTGCATGCTTTCAAAGTTGCTATAGACAGTGGCAGGATTAACAAAAGTGTATTAAATCTAATATTTTAGTACTACTTTTAAATTTAATAAATATTAATTTGTAAAATTCTCAATGTGGGCTAGACTGTTGTGGGATTTAAAAAAAAATATTATGACATTTATATGTGTACTTGGACAATCCAGAAATAATAATTAAACAAAAAGTTTGTATTATTATTTAAAGCTGCAGTCTGTAACTTTTGGTGCTCTAGCGCTTAATTACGACTCGGTTACTAACGTAACCTCGGTTCCCTGAGAGGAGGTCTCTCCTATTGCGTAAGTAGCTTACGCTATAGGAAAACTCCTTTTCTCGAGAAATATTGAAGTCTTTATGTAAAACGCATTGCAGCTGCACAGCATACAGCAGTGAGCGAGGCAGCTCGGTCATTGGCTGTGCTGCGGCCACTGCACGAATCTATGACGGGGCGACTCTGAACACGCTTCCGATGAGCGTGCTTCGCGCCCCGTGCGCGTCAGAGTCCGCCAAGGTGGGCGTGGCCAAGGGTATATATTGGGCGCCCCGTCGTCTGAGTTCTTTAGGTTCAATCGACTGAAGCGAAAAAACCTGAAAATGTTGACGGTGAGGCCCAGCCTGCTGCCGCACAAATATGTTGAATGGGTATCCCACTTGACCACGCCCACGAGGAGGCCATGCCTCTCGTAGAGTGAGCTCTGATGCCCAAGGGGCACTGAAGGCCCTTGGCTTCATAAGCCAGCGCTATAGCATCAACTATCCAGCGCGATATTCTCTGCTTTGAAACAGCGAGACCTTTGGTGCGGCTGCCAAAGCATACAAATAATTGCTCTGTCTGCCTGAACAGGGCAGAACGTTCCAAATATACTCTGAGCGCCCTGACTGGGCAGAGTAAATTAGCGTCGCTTTCGTCCTCTGGAGACGATAGCGCGGCCAGAGAGAGATATCACCTGTGCTCTGAAGGGTGTAGAGAGGACCTTAGGAATATACCCGTGTTTTGGTCTAAGGACAACTCTGCTGTCGTTAGGTCCAAATTCCAGGCAGGCCGCGCTTAATGGCAGCGCGTGCAGGTCGCCCACTCTCTTGACTGAGGAGATAGCCAGCAAGAGAGCAGTTTTGAGCGAGAGCTGTTTAAGGTGCACAGTTCGTAGAGGTTTGAACGGGCCACTCTTGAGTGCGTCCAGGACCGTGGCCAGGTCCCCGATCAGCACTGAGGGGGGGCGTGGGGGATATATCCTCCTGGCGCCTCTCAGGAAACGAACAAGTAGGTAGTTTTTCCCTAGTGTGCGTCCTTCCACAGGATTGTGTGACGCCGCTATGGCAGCCACATAAACTTTGAGCGTGGAGGGGGTGCGGCCTGCCTCCAACAGCTCTTGTAAGAAAACGAGCATGCTCGGTACCTCACATGTCTCAGGATTCAGGTTCCTGGTTTTACACCAGTCACTGAACACCTTCCATTTCTGGGCATATAAGCGCCTCGTAGAGGGCGCTCGCGCCTCAGTGATGGTTCTCAACACTCCACTGGGGAGGTTTCCGGGAACCCGTAGAGGGGCCATGCATGGAGGGCCCACAGATCGGGGCGGGGATGGAGGATCATCCGTTGGCCTGCCTGAGGAGGTCTAGCCTCAGCGGAATCAGCCATGGGGCAGATTGCATCATCTGCATCAGTTCTGGAAACCACGTCTGCTTCTTCCAGAGTGGGGCTACAAGGAGCACTGCACATTTCTCCTCCTTGAACCGACTGATGACCTGAGGTAGCATCGCGATCGGGGGGAAGGCATACAATGGGCGGCTCAGCCAGACTTGGGCGAGCGCGTCTGTGCTCTTTGAAAAGAAGAGAGGGCAGTGTGCATTTTCCTTGGAGGCAAAGAGGTCGACCTCTGCTCTGCCAAAGGTTTGCATAACCACTGAATCGTCAGGGGGTGGAGACACCATTCTCCTGGGAGAACTTTGTCTCTGGACAGCATGTCCGCTCCCTTGTTCAGGATACCTGGCACATGCGCTGCTCTCAGCGAGCGCAGGTTGCACTGGGACCATAGGATGAGTTCCCTGGCCATCGAGTGCAGGGAGCTCGACCTGAGTCCAGCTTGGCGATTTATATATGAGACTACCGTCATGTTGTCCGTTCGGACCAGGACGTCCTCGTCTTTCAGGTACGGAAGCAGGGCTTTGAGAGCCAAAGTGACCGCTTTCAATTCCAGACAGTTTATATGTAGGCGTTTCTCCGGGTTTGACCACAAGCCGGAGACAGGCCTGCCCTCGTAAAGGGCCCCCCAACCTATTTTGGAGGCATCTGTCGTGATAATTTTTCTCCTTGTGTTCACGCCCAAACTCACACCGGACTGATACCAGTCGACAGCTTTCCAGGGCGTCAGGGCTTTTATGCAGCCGTGATTCGCTCTGATTAAAAAATGGCCCGAGCGCCACGCGTGAGTGGGGACACGGCTTTTGAGCCAGCGTTGGAGAGGACGCATGTGCAACAATCCTAGCTGGAGTATAGCTGATGCCAAGGTCATGAGACCGAGCATCCTTTGAAATCGCTTGACGGAGGCGTGTGCGCCCGCTCTGAACGATGCTGCAACGCGCCGAATAGTGAGCGCGCGCTCTGATGAGAGCCGCGCCGTCATCTGCACTGAGTCTAGCACTATTCCCAGAAAAGAAATATTCTGGCTGGGAGATAGCATGCCCTTTGCAAAATTGATTCTTAGACCCAGACATTCTAGATGGCTGGTAATCCAAGACCTGTGTGTCATTAACTGACTCTCTGATTGTGCTAGGACTAGCCAATCGCCGAGATAATTCAGTATTCGCACTCCCCGCTGTCTCAGGGGGGAAAGTGCTGCATCCATACATTTCGTGAATGTACGGGGTGCCAGTGATAGGCCGAATTGTAGTACTGTGTACTGGTATGACTGTCCCTCGAAAGCGAATCTCAGAAATGGCCTGTGATGAGGCGCTATCGGAATGTGAAAGTAAGCGTCTTTCAGATCCACTGATAGAAACCAATCCCCGGGGCGAAAATGCGCGAGGATATTTTTGGTTGTTAACATTCTGAACGAGCGAATCATTAAAGCTTTGTTCAGATGTCTGAGATCTAGGATGGGGCGGAGACCACCATCCTTCTTCGGGACGAGAAAATAGCGGCTGTAAAAACCCGCCTCGCTCATAGAGGGAGGAACAGTTTCTATAGCGCCCTTCTCTATCAGTTTGAGCACCTCGGTGCGTAGAACATGTGAAACATCTTTTCACACTTTCGTCTCGACCACCGCTGAGAAGCGGGATGGTCTGCGAGCGAATTGAAGCGAGTAACCGTGTTTTATTATGTGCAAAACCCATTTCGGCATGTCGGGGATATTTTCCCAAGCTTTCGCTCGCACAGATATGGGCTGAATGCTGGCCGGGGGCGTGTCGCAGTGACGTATGGCTCCCGCCGGCGAATCGCTCCGTGCTAACACTGAGCTTACAGCTCTCAGAGGCGCGGGCGCGCGCTGAGCAACTTTGTTGAGTCAAGTGCAGGGGTGCGTGTGAGATTACAGGCATGCTCGCCACATCTGTAATGCTCACAGCGTGGGCTGGAGAAATGTTTAAGACTGTATGGACAGTGCTTATGGGTGGGGGTGCATAAACCGTGGTAGGCAAGCGAGCCACTTTCATAAAACTTCCCGCTTGTGGCGGGAGGTTTTTGGCCATGTAAACAGTGTTTGTGAGTAGGGGTGCGTGCATGACAGCGGGCACACGCGCTACCCTGATAGAATTTCCCGCTTTTGCTGGGGAAGTGTTTATAACTGTGGGAACAGTGCTTATGTGTAGTGGTGCATACATGACAGTGGGCACACGATCTACATTTATGGGGCGTCCAGCCTGAGCTGGGGAAGCATTTGGCACTGCTTTGACAGTTTTGATATGTGGGAATGTGCACTTTAGTGTGGACACGTGACCCCTTAATGACACAGGCAGAAAATGACTCTTTATGTGATTTCTGTGTGTCGCCGTTAAAACGGCGTTTGTTTGCAGGTGAGCGAGCTGTTTGGCTGGCCCATTGGCTGCTGTACAGACATTTCCAGCCGCCTGTAAGGGGACTGGGTAATGCTTTAAACGTTTTGGAGAGAGTGGTCCGGCTTTTGCGAGACACGAGCTCTCTCTTTTTCTCCCTATAGCTAGGAAGACTTACGAGGCTCCGGGTTCAGCACAATCTTGGGCCGAGGTCCCCGTCGCTCGGGCGGTTGCTTCCTGTTGGCTGAGCGCGAGCGGCGTCGGAATTCAGTTTCAGGCCTGGGCTGAGAGACGGGAGGTGCCGTCTTGACTCTCTGCTGCTGAGGCAGCTTTTGGCGGCTCTGCGACGAGCTGGAGCGCTTGGGCAGGAAGTGACGCATAGCCTGCGAATCCTTCCGGGCTTCGGTGAAGCGCTCAGCGAACTCTCTCACCGCCGGTCCGAACAGGCCGCTCTGGGAGATAGGCGCATCGAGGAACGACGCCTTATCTGCATCCTTCATCTCTGTTAGCGTCAGCCACAGATGGCGCTCAAGGACAGTCAGGTTAGCCATAGCAAGGCCGATGGATTGGGCGGTGGCTTTTGTGGCTCGCAGGGCTATGTCGGTGGCGCTGCGCAGGTCCTTGAATGCCTCAGGATCAGGTCCAGACTCGTCCATGGTGCGGAGAAGTTTGGCTTGATAAACTTGGAGGACAGCCATGGAGTGAAGCGCTGACGCAGCTTGGCCGGTGGCGGCGTATGCGCGACCGGCGAGAGCTGAGGTAGATCGGCACGGCTTCGAGGGATGAGAAGCTTTGGCTTTCCATCCAGCGGTGGAGCGTGGGCACAGGTGGTTGGCTACGGCCTCCTCGAGGGGCGGAGTTCCCTTGTAGCCTCTTTCTTTCGCGCCGTCCACAGAGGAGAGCGATGAAGAGAAAGAAGGCTTCAGGCGAGCGGAGTGAGGGGCTTTCCACGACTTCGTGAGTTCGTCGTGAACTTCCGGGAAGAAAGGGGAGGGCCTTTGTCGAGGGGCCTGCCGGCGCCCCTGCAGGAACCACTCGTCCAGTCGGCTGCGGGCGGGTTCTTCCGGGGAAGACCAATCGAGCCCGAGGTCTTCCACGGCCTTGGACAGGATGCGGACAATCTCCGAGTCCATGCTGGAGCCCACACTCGTGCCTGCTAACGACGATGGCGCGGGGTCGAAGGACGAGCCCGGCCAGTCGTCGGATGCACCATCAAAGGAAAGGTTGTCATCCTTTCCGTCGTCATCCCCTGACGCGCCAAACGAGACGAGACCCAACGCTCCGCTGGGGGCGTGCTGGTCCGCCTGCGTGAACTGAACTGGCGGCGGGGATTCATCGGGTAGCGGTGAAGCACGCGGGGATTGGCCCGGCGTGACGTCACTATAATCCGCGTGCTCTGGCGGCCTCTGTGAGCGGCGCTTTTCTTGCACGGCTCAACTAGAGTGAACGGTGGATGCAGGCTCTTTCGCGGCGAAAACGGCGAAGCGAGCGCGCAGCTCGTGAGGCCCAGGGAGTCACACTCGGGGCATCCGCCGCGAGTAAGGGCAGCCTCTGCGTGGTCCGGACCCAGGCAGCGAGTGCAGATAATGTGACGATCCCCGTCCGGAAGAAGGCCTCGACACGAGGCGCAGGAAGGCATTTGAAACAAGGCCTTAATTTGCTCTTTTAGAAAAGTGTTGCGGGAGCGAACACTTGATTATTTTTAGCTTGAAAGGATATGAGGTGATGCGCGCCGGATGGCTTAGCAGAAGGCGTTCGAAGGCGGCTGAAGGCGCCGGCGTCCTCGCAGCAGTCCTGCTGTAGGCTTGTCAACGGCGACGGCGAAAAGACTCCAAAGATCCGGAGGATCCAGCGAAGAGAATGGTCTTTGCTGAAGGAGATTAAATCTAAAGAACTCAGACGACGGGGCGCCCAATATATACCCTTGGCCACGCCGACCTTGGCGGGCTCTGACGCGCGCGGGTGCGAAGCACGCTCATTGGAAGCGTGTTCAGAGTCGCCCCGTTATAGGTTCGTGCAGTTGCCGCAGCACAGCCAATGACCGAGCTGCCTCGCTCACTGCTGTATGCTGTGCAGCTGCAATGCGTTTTACATAAAGACTTCAATATTTCTCGAGAAAAGGAGTTTTCCCATAGCGTAAGCTACTTACGCAATAGGAGAGACCTCTCGAAAGGGAAACAGAACTGCATGCTTGTGGAAGAACACTGTAGCCGGAGCTACTTCTCTCTGTTTATGTCTATGACAGGTCAAGCGGGAACTGTGATACTCTGTGGTGGTACGACCCGAACCGGTCTAAAATGGTCTGAATATAAACACTTATTATAGGTGTACCGTAGTGATTCAGGATAAGACAAAAACACAGTTTGAAAAATTGATTCATAATGTATTCGTTTATTATATAAATTTTGTAAATATTGAACACAAAAAGTTACAGACTGCAGCTTTAATTGAATATATAATATTTTTTAGTAAAATTATTATAAATATTGTTTCAGTGTGGCTAGACGGTGGTAGGTTTTTTTATTTATTTGTTATGTGTACTAAATAGATACTCTAGAAATTCAGAAATCAAGTTTTCACACATTTTATTCAAATGTAATAAATATGATGATATTATTTTATAAAATGTTCAGTGTGGCTAGGCTGTGGCAGAATTAAAAAGTGTATTAAATTGACATCCTCATCCTTATTTTATTTTTTTTATGTATTTTTAGAAAAATTCTTGTATCATTTCAAATATAGACAGAACTTAAAAACTTAAACTTAAAGACTTAAAAACGGCATCTGGATGGAGCCTCATTCAACAGAACTAGGGGAGCGCCGGGCACAACCTAACGCGGGGTTAAATGTAACACGGACGTTTTACATAGTTAGTCAGGATCAAGCCGGTTGTGTTTCTGCTCTTTTTCTCTCGCTGCCAAAAGACGCTCTCCCGTGAATTTGTGGAAAGTTTTGATAAGATTTTGTGAAGATACTGGACAAAGAGTGTTTTGACACCATGCAAGTACATTTTTTCGTTATACGTTTTTTTCGGTTTCTGAGTTGAGTGTGTACGTCACCAAATCTAACTTCATATTACCTTAATCACTGTCTTGTTGGCTAAAACATAGCACCGTTTTGAAACATGTCAGCAACTCCTAGCAACTGTTAGCTATAGGTTTAAAATATTTATTTTTACACAGCGGGGTTAGTTGTAGCACAGTGTTACAACTAAGCCGCCAATTGCACAATGATAATCAAATGAAAACAGGGACAGGGAGCCACACAGCTTTTCAGGTTTGAGTATTTATATTTTACTTAGTTTGACTTTCACACACAATGTTGGAATTTTTTTTCTTTTCTTTTTACAATTTTGTTAACTATGCATTAATCACTTGTTTATTAAAAATATTGCCTGTTTTTAATGCAATAAACCCTTTAAAATGTGCTTTTAAGCTTGTTTTTATTATTATTACTGTTATTATTATTAATAATAATAATTTTGCATGCAGCTGCCACACACAAATATAATTCAATTGCAATTACAATATTTGATGATTTTATTTATGTATTAATTTTTTGCAAAACTGTGCAGCCCTTTTCCTCTCCATGATATTGATCCATAATAGAAGGATGATTGGATGAGGGATGTATGGATGTCTATCAATACAGATACACAAACAATATCAAACTATACAGATACAATATTACTGAATTGTGTCTTACACAAGTGTTACAACTAACCCCTCTGTCTGTTACAATTAACCCTGCATATGGGGTAAGTTGTAACATTTGCAATTCTGTCACTTTCAGTGCAACTCTAAGAAAATGGTAGGTCCTAGAAAAAAACGTCAAGTGTCCATTTGTAGCAGAGATGTGTATGTTGCTTGTGTAAAAAAAAAGATGAATCTAACTTAATAATTTTTTTAATAATTGAGCCAAAACCAAAATGTGTTAGGTTGTGCCCCGCTCTCCCCTATTCCAAATGATCCGGAATATCGGGGATGTTTGTTTTTGCACGAGCGCATACATTAGACGTCACATAATGTGCTGAAGCAGGTGCTGGAGGCGGCAAAAAAAAGTCAAAGTCAGTTTGACTTTGCCTTTGGTGAGGGAGCAACGATGTCGTCTGTCTGGTCGTTCTTCAAAATGTCTGAAGAGGATCATCGCTGTGTTGTATCAGGGCTTGAATTTCGGTGCGAGAATGAGGGGATTGCGCATAATTTAAACCATTCCCGCAAGGTTAGCTTTTATAGTCCGAGAAATTCCCGCACAAATATATTTGCTTCATCTCAGAGCAAATTATTAAAAAATATATTCACAGATGCGAGAAAAAATATGTCAAACTGTCTTTTATTTTTGAATTGAATTCCTCAATCAGCGCTGGACCGCCGAGCCCTGGCTGTAGACAGATCATGTTTCACTGTCAATGCCGTGGTCTGCGGTGCTCTGGTCTTATTCACACTATCGAGTGTAGGTGCAGCATTCTAACAGTTTGAGTCATTATGAGCTGTTTGTGAAGAAATTATCCACTTCCAAATTATGTCATTTTTAATCACGAAATTGAAACATTAAAAACCATTTTGCTCTTTATGGTGTGCGAGTGATAGAGCGCGGCAGCAACGAGCCAACTGATCAGTTTACAGAGTAACAACCAGGGGCGTCGCCAGCCGATTTTGCCGGGGCTTCAGCCCCGAATGTTTTGAGTCAAGCCCCGAATGTAATGATGACTGTCACTGAGCAAATATGAAACTGGACAAACAATAGCCTATGTAAACGCCCGAAATCATAAGTTGCTTTATTTCATTGCGCTTTGGCTTTGCATGCATACAGCCTGTAAAAAATAGATCTTAAAAATAATCTAGCCTATAGAATACATTTCTTTGCTGTCGGTAGCCTATGGGCTACTCCGTGTCTTCCTCTCTGTTAAATATGCAGCAGCAGCAGGTAGGGGCGGAGCTAGCACAGTCAACCGCAAGAGCGCGAGTTAACAACTGAGACAGTCAGCGGGCGGGAAAGAAAAAATTAAAGAAAAATGAAGCAAACGAGACTTTGGGGATTTTTCGGAAAGATGTCAGTGGGTAAGAATTCAGTTTTTTTTATCCTTAAAGTCTGAAGATAGATCATCATCTGGCTGGCTTTCACTGTATGCCTATTTGTTTAACTAGCTAGTTATTACCATAGGCTAACATTATAACGTTAGCACTTAGGCCTACTGGCATTTTCTAGAACAGAATCTCTTCCGGATAAAAACACAGGAGAAGAAGCTGAAACAAGTGATAGAAGATTGCTCACTCACTCAAATATTAAATAACGTGATCATCATCAAACATTAAACGTTTAATGTTATCAAAAGGGGGACCACCTGTCCTGCATTTTGTGAAGCTGTGAAGAATGTGAAGCTTTGTTGTCCCGCGTCACGCAAGTCATAAGCAGTGTGCCTCATTTTAATTTTGTCTGCATCATTTTATTTAATCCTTTAAATTCCAATTCTAATGTTGCCTTTCTTTATGAAACTTACCAACATTCAAGTGTTGATAAAAAAAGAATGCATGAAGCTAATGAAATGTCTTTAAAATTAAAGTACAGTTAAAGGTATTTTTTAATAAAAAAATATCTACATTTGAAAATAATAGTATACTGCAAGTGCAAAAATAATACATAAATACTGAACTATAACAAGTATAAGTTTATGTTCACTTTAAGAAAACTTGCAAGTATACTTGCAGTATAAACTAGTAGTTTACTGACAGTACACTTCAGTGTGTACTTTCATAAACTAAAAAAATACTAATTGTATTACAATAGTAAACTACTACTAGTATACTTATAAGTTCACTTGTAGTACAGATGCATTACAAATGAGAAACCTAGTTGTGTACTTAAAGTTTACTACTCTTACACTTATAATACATTTAAACGAATAATACTTCTTCATAAAATTAACTTGAAGTATACTTCTTTTTCGTAAGGGTAGCCAGAAACATAGTTTTATCCCACTGCACTGAATACTTTCCTTGTTTATCAGGTGTTGTTTTCTCTAAGGATAACCAATAAGCATTAACATAAAATGTATGTGTGACTTGTTTTGTGTTTGTAGTAAATATACACTTTGATTTGATTAAATGGTTTTGTAGAGGGTAGCAAAGATGAGCTGCAGACTGGGGAGGAGCCAGCAGCAGCAGTAGCAGCTGTGCCAGGATCAGACATGGAAACTGGTAACAATTAATCAGTCATTTTACTTTGGAGAAAGATAGAAGTGAAACATTGTTTATCCCAATGCTCCTAATGAAAAGTTTTTGACAGATGTACATTGAGAATTATATACAGTTCGATGCCATGGTGTGTCAATGAACGTAGACTAAAGTCATCCATGTATAGAGGGAATGCATATAGATATAGATAGGTCTAAATCCGAGTGATCACTTACATTAATGTTATACTGTATATCATCATATCGTCCAGCCCTAAAACTTGTATAGTTTTTTGTCAGTGTTTATTTAAAAACACCCAATTATGCAGAATATAGTCTGTTCTGTAGCTTTTCTTGCAGTCTATAAAAATATTCAGTACCTCAGATTTCTGGTCAAATCTAGTTGTACAGTCAATCGCAAAGCTCTTTCCCATTTTAGATGGGTTTTGTGTGTTTTTCACGGCATTCGCGCTGAAAACAAATGCTGCCGCTCAGTCTTTTTGCCACTTAGTGGTGCTTGGCCCCTAATAAGAACCGGAACAGATACAATAGGTGCCTCCGCACCTTCGGTGCTTGGCCCCTAAAAACCGCTTCGAGTGATCCCTGTATTTACACAAAATGGTCTGGGCTAAGCCCCGGATGTCCTTCAATGCTGGAAACGCCCCTGGTAACAACATTGAAAGCTCGGCCGAAAAGTTGATCATAGCTGGACAGGGCGCCTTATTATTGTTCATCTCCATAACCTATCTAGTAGTAAAGCTAATGCAAGGGCTAGAAATCAATTAATCTTTTGCTGATACTTCCTTGTCATCATGGAGAGCGCAGTTCATGGTTGCATAGCAACAACAGGCGCCACGGGAGAGCAAGCGCTTGTGGAAAGGAGACAGCGGCGCGCCCGCGCTTTCCACTTGTTTGTACACATCTAGAGCGACGTTGTTGATTGTTTGAGCATGTGACTGCGCTTTCTCCTTGTTTTCTATTGTTTCTCAGCAAATCATATGTGATTATCATAGAAATGTGTTTTCTATACAGCATACCTGTCAACATTTGGTTTTCAAATTATTCATAAAGGAGTTTGGGCCATGCAAATTACGGGAGTTTCCCGGGAGAAATAACAAACCGGCAGGGGTCCGGGAGATAGGGCTAAAAAAAGGGAGAAACCCGGGAAAAACGGGAGTTTTGACAGGTATGCTATACAGAGATATCAACATCGGTAAATATCGGTATCGGCCATAACAGCAAAATTAATATCGGTATCGGCCACAATTTTCACATCGGTGCATCACTAACTAAAATGAATAACATTCCCAAAACGTTTCATAAGAGAGAAAGTGGACAGCAAGCATGTTTCATTATTACCACAGTTTGCTTGGCTATAATACAATATTACAACAAAAAATTAATTATTTACCATAATTTGCTGGAGAATTTATTTGTCATGCTACTAAAAATGTAGTTAATTTAGTGTGTGTTTTTTTTTGTTTTGTTTTAAAGTAGTTACTACCCAACACTGGATCATCTTGAAGACAACTAGATTGCTGTGATTATACAGACACACCCCCAAACCCACAGACCTAGTGTTTTGGGCAGTATAGAGCGCATTTCTTCCACACAAGTGAACACAGACAGTCTTTGGCATTTTCTGAAAGTCGCATTCAGGCTATTCGATCATTCATGCAAGAGGAGCTTTTATTGTGATGTGTCTGTTTACCTCTCGCAGAAGGTGTGCAGGCAGGGCAGGACTTTGGGGTTGTGGTAGTGCTCCAGACAGATGCTGCACACCAGGAACTGCTTGTCTATTTGACGCACCACCGGGCTGGTGCTGCCGCTTTCCCGCTTAGCCATCGTGAGAGGCATTCAAATGAAGAGACAGAGGCCTCTCAGACTATAAGAGAGAGAGAGAGAAAGAGAACGTTAATCTTTGAATACAGCTGTAGATATGCATATTTATCTCTACAATCCCATGTTCATGCAAAGACCAATGAAAATCTTGCATAATCTCAAACTGTCATTTCATGCAAAATTACACAATAAAGGTTTTTATGCAAGACAAGCTTTTAAGGTAGTACAATTTAACATGATCTGGAATAAAATCACACCTAAATACAATTAAATAATATTTCCGCACTTTTTGCAATTTTACAAAAGAATAAAAAAATGTATTTAATTGATTAAAAATGATGCACAGTACAAACACATGTAACACATTATAATATTTACAATATTAAAATGTATTGATTTTGGATCTCATGTTGTATCTAAAATATGCCCTCCAGTATTTAAAATGTAATCATTCATGTTATGATGTAGTTTCATATTTTTTAGTCCAAATCACACAAATACACTTGGGTCAGTGAGAATTTTTTTTTTAATTAATAGTTTTATTCAGCAATGACTAATTAATAAGATCAAAAGTAAAATTAAAGACATTTATATTGTTACAAAAGATTTATATTTTAAAAAAATGTTATTTTAAACTTTACTATTCATCAAACAATCCCCCTAAAAAACATGGTTTCCATGACAATATTAAGCAATACAACTGTTTTCAACATTGATAATAATACGAAATGTTTCTTAAGCCTCAAATCTGCATATAAGAATTTAACTTTGCCATCACAGGAATAAATAGAAAAAATAGAATACAGTTATTGTAAATTCAATTGTAATCATTTTTTCACAATATTACTGTTTTTACTGTATATTTTTTTTAATAAAAAATAAGCAGTCTTGGTGAGCATATGACTTCTTTCAAAACATTAAAAAAATCGTACCGACCCAAAACTTTTGAATGATGGTATAACAAGAAAATCTGTTAGTTTTAATAAAAACCAACCAGGACATAAAAGTGTCCATATGAATGAACAGCTTGACACGTTTCTGAAAGCAGGAGCTTTGGCCATCAGCTATCCATGACACACATCCATGTGAACATCTGTCTGCTCAGATAGAAAACAGATTAACCCTGTTCTCTCCATCAACTGCATGTTATTGTTCAGAATAAATGAATGTGAACAACAGAGCAGCAGTTTATCATTCACAAACAAATGTGAAATCTCATGATACCCAAAACATAACAGCCTTTCTGTAGTCATATGTCTGTCTGTCTGTCTGTCTGTCTGTGTTTTTGTAAGCAAATGGTATTGTTTGTTGTTTCAGCATCCATGTGCTTCCTTGCTGCCGTGATTTTCCACCTCTGACCCACGTCTGATTCCCTGTTGTTGGTTTTAGGATTAGAGTGCCTTGTTTTTACTCATGTCAAATCAAATAAGGATTGTATAGCTAACATTAGTGCAGTGTGACGAATGAACACACCAGCAGCTGTGAGAAGACAGGAAAACTGCAGACTCACATCCTGGCATTAGAAACCTCCCAATTCCATCATGACTAACCTGTAACGTCAAGACGCTCTGTGCTTCTTGCAATCTTTCATTTCCAGCTTGTGGAAAAGCAGCAGACTACGGCGCCCTGGAGCTGCGGCAATATTCTGTTCTCTTTATCCTCCCTAAAGTGTTTTTTCAGACTTCAATAAAAAACACACACACATTTGAAATATTATCTATCTGAGCACCGCACCTTTCATTTCTGTCTCATCGCAGGAGGAAGTCTCTAAAAGGCCCTTCCTAAAAATACTCCCAGTTCCTTCCTCCGTTCACACACACAGAGAGACAAAGAGAGAGCGAGAAAGATCAACTAGGCATTGCTAGCCACTGGGTTAAATATAAAGACGACAAAATATTACAGCAGAGATAAAACCCTAGTGAAATTTTTTTTTTAACAATAAATGACGTCCGCTGATAGCATTGTTTCGGTTGAAAACGTATGTTTGTTGTTTTAGCACTAAATTCACAAAAAAAATTATGCATGGTGAAAAAATTATCCAGACACCTGAACCGACACATTAAAAAGCCATAACTTTGACCACACAATTGGTATGATGCTCTCAATCCTTTGATCATCATTTGATTAATTATGGGGCAATTCACAAAGAACACATTTTTGCTTTTAAAAACGTGAGACGTAGCCCACAGGAATGATTTAAAAAAAATAAAAAAAGTTCACAAGGGTCTCGAGACACGCTTTTGAGATGTGATGCAATGATGAAAAGAATAGAAATAGCTAAATGTACAATTGAATGCAAAATCACTTTCTGTGCAAACAGCCTCTAATTCTGTTATGATCAATAGAAAATGTACAAATAGATTCGATATTGATTCATTTTTTGGATATACACTCAGCTAAAGGATTATTAGGAACACCATACTAATACTGTGTTGGACCCCCTTTCGCCTTCAGAACTGCCTTAATTCTACGTGGCATTGATTCAACAAGGTGCTGAAAGCATTCTTTAGAAATGTTGGCCCATATTGGTAGGAAAGCATCTTGCAGTTGATGGAGATTCGTGGGATGCACATCCAGGACACGAAGCTCCTGTACCACCACATCCCAAAGATGCTCTATTGGGTTGAGATCTGGTGACTGCGGGGGTCATTTTAGTACAGTGAACTCATTGTCATGTTCAAGAAAGCAATTTGAAATGATTCGAGCTTTGTGACATGGTGCATTATCCTGCTGGAAGTAGCCATCAGAGGATGGGTACATGGTGGCCATAAAGGGATGGACATGGTCAGAAACAATGCTCAGGTAGGCCGTGGCATTTAAACGATGCCCAATTGGCACTAAGGGGCCTAAAGTATGCCAAGAAAACATCCCCCACACCATTACACCACCACCACCAGCCTGCACAGTGGTAACAAGGCATGATGGATCCATGTTCTCATTCTGTTCACGCCAAATTCTGACTCTACCATCTGAACGTCTCAACAGAAATCGAGACTCATCAGACCAGGCAACATTTTTCCAGTCTTCAACTGTCCAATTTTGGTGAGCTCTTGCGAATTGTAGCCTCTATTTCCTATTTGTAGTGGAGATGAGTGGTACCCGGTGGGGTCTTCTGCTGTTGTAGCCCATCCGCCTCAAGGTTGTGCGTGTTGTGGCTTCACAAATGCTTTGCTGCATACCTCGGTTGTAACGAGTGGTTATTTCAGTCAAAGTTGCTCTTATATCAGCTTGAATCAGTCGGCCCATTCTCCTATGACCTCTAGCATACTGGATGTTTTTCCCTTTTCACACCATTCTTTGTAAACCCTAGAAATGGTTGTGCGTGAAAATCCCAGTAACTGAGCAGATTGTGAAATACTCAGACCGGCCCGTCTGGCACCAACAACCATGCCACGCTCAAAATTGCTTAAATCGCCTTTCTTTCCCATTCTGACATTCAGTTTGGAGTTCAGGAGATTGTCTTGACCAGGACCACACCCCTAAATGCATTGAAGCAACTGCCATGTGATTGGTTGATTAGATAATTGCATTAATGAGAAATTTAACAGGTGTTCCTAATAATCCTTTAGGTGAGTGTATATCAGGTACAGCAGCTACATGTCCATTCTTTTTGAAGAAAAAAATATATCTCTTAAATCTCAAAAGCTGTAAATAATACAGGGAACCCTGTCAGTTGGTACATACTATAATATTAGGGGATACATTTACAAATAATTTATATACAAACATTTAAATTAAACATAAGGCAGCTTTTAATAATAATAAAGATTAATTTAATAATAATCTAAATTATATATATATATAAATATATATATATATATATATATATATATATATATATATACATTTAATGATAGCAAATATGATGCACAAAAATAGCTGAAATACCACGTGCAACTGTTTAGTAAATTCACCCCACTGTTTAGCTTCTGCACATGGGTGTTAATTCCCATGTATACACACACACACAACACTAGAAAGATTATCCATGGTCATGAAAAACACACCAGACAGAGCTGTGGATTTTCTCAAACAGACCTCGGCTCATTGTTTGGGTTCCTGCACGCTCTAGCCAAGCCCAGTAACCAAGAAACCCCAGCACAGCCCCCCTCGCTGTCCCGCCCCACCCCCTTCATCATAAGCCCTGAATGAGAGCAGCTGAACGCTGACATCACAGCTGCCCTTCCCTCCTTCTTTGACTGCTTCTCGCTGTCTCTCACTCTCTCTTCATGCTCTAGAGATTATTATGCTTACTCTAAAGCCCAATAGAAAATTTAAAAGCCTTTAGCTGTAGCATTTCAGAGTCTGTGTCTGTCATTACAGTCCATTTCCTGTGGGTAGACTAGAGAAAAAGTGCCATTATTGAACTGTAAACAGTTACTTTTTGTACCTTTTGGTCACTGAGATATTATCCTTGTGAAAGCTAGTCCCAGTCTCACCATGTTTCAACATGAGGATGGGTAGATGATGACAACATTTGTCTTAATTAGCATTTACTGGAGATAAGAGCAGACCAAAGTCAGTCACAGTTCATCAGAAGTGCAAACCACTGATCGTGCAAAATGCTATATTAAAAGGTACACTGTGTAACTTTCGGCTCTCCAGCAGTTAAAACAAAACTGCATGCATTTTGCGAAAGAACATTGTTTTGGTTGTGCTTCGGCTATGCGTGCAGATGAATATGGTTATCATACTGCTCCTTAAGAGTTTATAACTGCTTAAGAGATATAACCGGTTTAGATGTAAAGGATCTAAAGCTGGCTAGCTGAAGACGTTACTGTAGATACACCTACATGGTACTTCCTTGAAACTAAATTCCAGGCCCAGCACAGCGCTACAACAACCAAAATGAAATGACCCTTCACCACAATAAGGGGCTTTTGCACCAGAGGAACCATTTCATAGTTCCTAGAACTATTGGCAGAAGTTTATTAGAACTAGGAACGATTTTAGTTCTAGGAACTCTTTTGGAGGAACTAATTTAGCTCCTATACTTCAGAGTAGGGTCTAAACCAACACTATATGACTATCCATGACGTCAGTGTACGCAGATTGGCTGAACGCATGCAAAACACCAACAACGCCATTTTTTAAAAAGCTTTGTAAACGCACATATTATATATTTAACCTTTACGCTGAGGAGAAAATCCAACGCAACTTTGAGGGGACCAAGCTAAACATGACCATTTATTTCTGCTCAGCTAGCAACACTGGACATCAACCACGCGGCATACGCTAATAACTTTTCATATACTATCTACTTTCTATTTATAACAGTTATATCTAATAACGTGTTCAACAGATCGTAAACTAATGAACATGGAGAATGCAAGCACTGTTTGTTTGCTCAGGCTCAGTCGTTCTCAGCGTCGTCAAAATAAAAGTCAAAATAACGAGCGCGCCGTACGTCACTTCAGAGTTCCTACTGGCGGTGCGAATGCAACCAGAAAACGTTCCTGGGGGGAACCATTAGTTCTCGGGGAACCACTCGGGTTGTTACAACATTTCAAATCCCTCGGTTCTCCAAAAAGCCAATCCAAGGGAAGAAGGATTAATGATGAATTGACTAATTATTTAAATTTTGAACAAAACAAAAGTTACACAGCGTACATTTAAGTACATGTACTATTAAGAAATAATGTTGCTTAGCATGTGACATAAACTTGTGTCATTAAGCCATATTATGCGATACTCTCGCCTAATCCTTCTCACACTGTGTTAATAGCTTAATGACCCCCGCACCCAAAATCACCATGTACAGTCTAGATCAGATACTCTGAAAACACTGTGTATATTCACACCCTCAAAAATCTAGTCTGAACAAAAAAAGTTTTTTTATGAGTTTAGTGTGAATTTCCATAATAAATGTGTGATTATTAGGCTAATATTAATCTCATTGTAGCTATATTATGCTATATAGCCTATGCAAATAAATGAACGCAGTAAACTCTGTATTTACTTATAAATAATTTTAAGTTTATAAAAAAAAACACATTACAACAAAATATAACCACCGTTTATATATCTGGATATTACAATTAATATTACATTGTTATCTCTAGAATCATAGGTCCTTATGTATTCCTCCAATTAGGGATGGGCAATAACTTGAATAGTCACATTATACTCAATAAATATTCACAAAATATTCAATAGTTTCCTAAAAAAAACAGCATTAGATTAGTGTCACTGTGGTTGCAGCAAGGATGAGTTTGAGCAAGATCTATTCTAGTTGCAGCAATAAAACTTTAACCATAACTAAAATTAACAAACACTCAGTAGAGAGAACTGGATGCAGGAACAGAACAACCAACTTAAATAGACATAAGAACAGACAAGAAACTAAACAGGGAGTATATATATATATATATATACACACACACACATAGAGAGAGAGAGAGAGAGAGAGAGAGAGAGAGAGAGAGAGAGAGAGAGAGACTAAATGAGTGAGTTAACTAGGAAACTAGGTCACACACTAGGAAACTAGGTCAACTAAGGAAGACAAGAACTGGGAATACAAAAAATAAACCAAAACAGAACAGAACATAAACCTGACAATTAGTTTTGTGATCCCACCCTCTTCCACGATTTCACAATAGTGATGGGTCGATCATTTTGTGTTGACCGACCGTGCATGCACAACATCTCATAGGTTCTGTACCGGAAACAGAAATGATTAGTTCACGTCTCGAGTCTAAGTCATTCGTTGTTTTGTCACGTGACATGACGGCCGTATTGGATACAGAAATTAGCCTAGTTAATATTCCCATTTCCCAACCTTCCTTACAAACAAGTACGTAGTTAGTAAGGTAGTAGTTATGTGATGCATTTCTGGTCTCAAATATCTTACAATTTATACAATTGTGAATTTAAGTCATGATGGTTCTTTTCCATAACTTGTGATGAACGTATGACTCAAACCCAAAGAGACTCGAGAGATGAACTAATAATTTCGGTTTCGGGTACAGACTGCATTGCTTCAGCCTATGGGGATTAGGGCTGGGAATCAAGGTCGATACTTTTTAGGCACGACCGAACTGCCTCGATACAATAGAGTATCAAAAAATGTCTTGTCATTCGGTACCAAATTTCGATAGCTAAGGGGTTAATCTCATCAACGTCAGTGAGCCAATATGCATACAGCATGCTTGGCAGTGTTGAGGCATCAAGGAAAAACACTAGTTCACGCCGATTACGCCCAGAGACGTTCCTCACATGTGAGGCTGTAGTGTGTTCTACAGATGTAAAAGAAGTGGAAAAGATCAAAAGTGACCAAGACCAGCAACACAACAAATCTGATGAAGCACTTGACAGTGCATGCAATAACTTAACCTTAACTTAAGAGCAGAAAGTTGCACCATCTTCGAATGCAATAAATAAATAAACCGAAACTCAGTGTATAGGCTACTTGTCTCACAGACATGATAAATAGGCATTTAGCAAGCTTGAAATGTCTACTTTAAACTAAATAATTTGAATCGAAAACAAATACTCTCTGATTATGTGATCCAAATGAAAGGTGCATTTCTCTCTATAGGCATGTGCACATTCACTATACTACGGATATGTAGTTTCAGCATCAATGCCAACGTCATCTTTGTAGCCAACACTAGCCGCGTTTCCATTACCCTTCAAATTAAGTAAATTGAAATTGCGATTTGAAAATACGCCCAATGGAAACTTGTCATTTACGCAAAAACTCCCATATATCACAAAGTTTTCACGCTTGCCTGAGGTGGTTTTTCAGGCAATTCATGTGCCCCGAAATCGCATTCCACTGTAATTTAAATAAATTAGATACATATAATTTGGTAGTAAAACCAAAAATGTTGCACATTTTATTGGTGCAAAGGATGAGTATGGTATGTGTAGGCCTATTTTGTACAACATTTGCAACTGTTTTTACCACTTAATTAAGAAGTACCACAATTTTAAAGTTGTGTCTTCTGTTAGTTACATAGCAACTACTGAACTGACAGACAGACAGTTTATTTTAAAATCCAAAGTATTGAAAATATAATAAATGAAAGCTCTGCAAACACCTGCACCTACATTTCAGTAGCATAACATCCGGTAATGGAAACGGCATCATTTCGCAATAGATTTTTATCGACATTAAGAAAATATCGCAAAAGCTTTGCGCAAATCTGTAATGGAAACACAGCTACTGCCTATATGAGTCTTTGAATCTGTAAACTGTCAAGAAACTGAAAAAAAAAAAAACAATTTTTTTTAAGGTAACATTTAATGTAATCTTGTTAAAACGAATTTCATAAAACTGGTATAGAAAAAAAGTATACTTCAGGAACCCGGTATCAAAGGTATTGGTATTATCTGTATCGATATCGGAATTTTTGAACAATACCCAGCCCTAATGGGGATGTGACATGACAAAAGAACGAAGGGCTGGAACAGCGCATCTACATAAATTAGTAGTTCTGAGTGGAATGCGTCGATTCGTGGCACTGTTTATTTTCCCCAATGATGCCGGCTCCCAGGCATGCTAAAAATCAGCAGTTATTACAAAAATATCAAGCCTGACATAAAGTGTGGGAAGAGCATCTGCAAAGAAAATATCCCGGGGCTGTCCAATCTCAATACGACGAGAAAGCAGCGTAAGTATTTTGACTATTACAGTGAATTTTTACACAGTAGCCTACTATATGGTTGTCAGTCCAACATTTTGTGCTTAATACAGCTTTGTTCATAAAGCATTGTTTTTACGAACTGCTGTAAAAAGCGGCTCAAATGTGCTCTCTGCAACCGGTTACAAAGCATTTAATGCTGTTGTTGGTTATTTTAAATAGCTAATGGATGGACTTCTATTGGACTCATTTTTTTAAACACGCGCTGTCAATTGTAGTAAAATTTCACGGTTTTATGGACACTGCCAGCAGTTTGATCATACAGCTGAATGAACATATTCAAGCAGCTACTTTAATTACCTTAATGAACTAAACATATCAGGATTCACACCTCTAAGCAACTGCTGCTGTAAATCCCCAAAAGAGACTGTGAACAGCCATATAGTAAACAACTTTCCTAAGTAGGCCTACACTGCATAAACCTTCACTTTTGTGATAAATAATATTAGTGATGGGGGGGTGGTGGTCGTAAGATTATTCGATTAATTAAGAGAAAAAAAAATTCAATCGATTGAAAAAGAAAAACGTAGACCCAGCTATAAGCAATGAATTAATTTCTGTTTCATGTGGTCTTGGCTGCATTATAGGCTAGTTTTTTCTTATTCTGAATGTGCTCAACATTTGTGTAAGTTTTAACATGAAACATTTCAATTATATTCTGCTGAAGTGAACGAAATGAACGAAATGACTTGAAAAAAGATTCGTTCATTTTGCTGAACAAGACTCAAAGATCTTCCCATCACTATTTCACACAGAATGTCAAGACTGTGATAAAAAAAAAATTCAGGAATCTTTAATGAATAGAAAAATTCAAAATAACATACAATTTTATTTGAAATGGAAATCTTTTGTAACATTATAAATGTCTTCACTGTTTTGATTAATGTAATGCATCCATTGCTAAATAAAGTAGGCTATTAATTTCTTTCAAAACAAAATCTTACTGACCCCAAATCTTTAAACGGTAGTGTACATATTGAATATCAACTATATCCTGGCTTTACAGTGGCAGCGAGTTCATATATAATACACAGTAAACTAAACCTTTACCTCAAACTACACAAATATGTCTTTAGATGTCCCAGATAGCTGCCGAATAATGATGACCAACACAACGAATATTGCAAGTACAGCTCTAGAGTACCTTCTACAACAGACAGCACTGACCTCACCATACAGTGATTTATGATTTACTGCTGAATGAATCTCATTTATAGTGTGCATTCTGTGCAAGCATAGCAGCTACAATGTGTAATCATTGTGAAATACTCATCATTTCCAAAGTGGCTATTTGGCTTAGGATAAAAACTAAATTTAAAAAAATATATAGGTTTTGTACAATCTCCACAGGCTAATATTAAAAATAATTTCCATAACAGAATAAAGGTGGACATATGCCTGAACTGAATACATGGTTTTAAGCATTAGGTTTTAAGGGACTTTAACATTTCTTTCTTAATGCCCAATTCTAAGATCTTTACTCAGCAGGGATGGCGTTTAATCGGATTGTAACGCTGACTTACATTCCACACACACAAAAAAAACAGTCTGGGTCTAAACTGCCGGGGACAGAGACCGCCACCTACAGTAAATAGGCCTAAGAGTGTCCGTTTAGGACAATAGAGCCGAAAAGATAGTCCAAGACTGCATTATTTCCATAAATTTCACTTTCTGGCAATTAGTCAACATTAGTTAAGCCACTCAGCAAGACAGCATGTGACTCTTTCTATTATCTCTGTCTAATTGAAGGATATTGCACGCAGCAGGCAATAAGCAATTTACCGCAGGACTGCAGAAAGCAATTACAAAAAAGACCCTCGATACCAGGTCGTAAGAGTGTGCTTTCAGGACAGACATCCACGTGTTCAGACTTTTAAGAAACCTATGACATCTAAAGACCTAAAAGGAAGCAGTTACATGGATTTATTCCATATAACTGGGTTGATTTTACATGCTGAGAGTTGTGTAAGCGGCATTTACAGTGTTGTGTCTGGGGGGATGCCATGAGTCACAGAGAACTAACAGAAGTGATGCATCCGTGGTTCTTTATCCTTATATGTCTGGTTTGAACTGCAGACGTAGGCCGGATAGTTAGCCTACTTCCTGAAGCTGTTTGTACATCCATGAATAATGAACAAATTCAAACATCTTTTAACATGGCTTGCAGACGTGGACTATGGATTTGTATTGCATGATAGATATATTTCACAGTTGGACTATGAGCAATGAGCTTGAATTGTTTTCTTGTTCTCTCTGTATAAATCTGTAAGATCAAGGGTTAAGGCCTAGTTTTTAACATTTGAGTGTGTAATTCCACTGCTTAAAGGGATAGCTGAACAGATTGTATGTCCTTATGGAGAATGTTTAAAAAATAATTTCACAGCTTTCTTCCATGCACAACAGTTCACAGTGTCCATGTCTATCAAGCTTAAAAAAGGCCAAAAGAGGACCGCATAAAAGTGGTCCATGTGACTCATGTAATATTTCCAATCTTCTATCTAAAGCCCTATGATAACTCAAGAACTGCATCATTGAGTTGAACACACAAATTGCATAAGTTCCATTTGAAAATCAATCATTCTGATTGTTGATCCAGTTCACATATTGGGCTGAAAAAAAAAATCAGTCAGTGAGTTCAAGAACCAGACCAGGGCTGCAAATAGATCACTGAAAATATTGGCACCAAATGGTGTTCACGATCTTAAGCTTACAATTCTTCTTAAAAAAACCCATCCCAGTCTGATTGATCAATGAATCGTTCAGTGTCAGTGATTTGTGACCTGAATCAACAGTTCAATGAAAAGAACCAATTCAAATAAATGATTCATTCACAAATCTGTCTAATCCAGTTTGAGGTCAACTCACCGACTCACCGATTCAGTTAAAACACTTTAATGGTGTTTTTTGGGGAGGATTGAAAGACAGCCAATATGATCTGTCATGTATGCAAAAAAGCTGTGTGAGGATCCTTCAAAACTATATTTTTGTCATGACATGTGACATGGGTAAGTGACTAAACTAAGAGTATTTACTTGTCACAATCAAGAAAGACTACAAGAGAAAGCTGGAGTGAAAGTAAATTCATTAAAATGCAAGAGTGTAAGAGGTAACACAATCCATTTCTAATCTGTGTCACATAACAACTGAGTGGCTTTTTCTGACAATGATGATGTGTCAGCACATCATACAGCTCTTTTGGTTTCACCATTAGATGAACTTACAATCATGGACCACAGGGGAAACAGAGGAGGTTGATATCATCAACTATGATCTCTATACACACAACCAAGAGTGGATCTCATCACAAACGAGTCAGTTCATGAATGTCTTATCACAGCTGATCCTGAATAACCAAACAGTGCTGTTATGAGGCATGAGGACATGTCCTGCTGCTGTCCATTGAGAGATGCTTGGCTCTTGACTGTTCAGCCTAAAGCCTTGCTGTTCCACACAGCTCCATGTGTCTTTAAAACCAGACAGAAGGATGAAAACAAAGCCATTTGTCTTTATGACATAATATGGTGAGGCAAAGGCAAATTGCTGCAGAACAAGTTAAGCCACATTTTCCAAAGCAGTCATTAGTCACACTATGTAAACTTGTGTTACTGTCCACCAGCAGTGTGATGTGGTCCTCTGGACACTCTCAGTGCATCTGCAGTAGTCTGGCATGATGAAATATTATTAAAATAATGGTCTGATATTTTCCATTTATTTATTCATTTATAATTAACTTTATTTATTTACTGTTTTTCCAACAAATATACCATTTTTTTTTACTGACATTTACACTTTTCAACTAAATTGGTTATTTGTAATAGATATAATCATATAAATATGATATAATTTTAATTAATTTAATTTTTACTGATATTTACACTTTTCAACTAAATTTGTTAAGCACTATTTTTTAAACAGTCTTTGCGAGTAAAAGAATAGAATGAATTATTTGAACAAATTACTTTAACATAAGAGTTCTTAAGTGAGAATTGCATAGCATTAATAAGTAAACAGTAGGTAAAAATACATTTCCAACTATTCAGATCATAAATTAAATGTGCATAAATATTAAAGTCATGCATAGTGAAAAATTTATTTGATTTTTTTTAACATGTATTTTGTTGTCCAGTGTTTATTTATTTCTTATTCAGACCAAAAATAGAAATGAAACTAAGGAAAAATCAGTCAGATCAGATGTAACGCGAATACCAGTCAATCTGAAAACTATTTTATTTTTAAAATAAAGAAGAAGATAGACATATCCAATAAAATCAATCTCACACTACCAAGACAAATCTAGTCAGCATGATTGGATTCATTGTGATGCATGAGTGCACTTGTGTGTATTTGTCTGTGTAACAAGTTAAATTCTGCACACACACACACACACACACACACACAGAGAGAGAGAGAGAGAAATACACAAACAGCACATTTCTGCAAGGTCAAAATATTCCTGACCACCAGGCGCCACCCAGCCCCCTGTCAACTCCATGGCAGAATGCAGAGTAAACTGTCACTCACACGAAGACATGATTCTCGCACATTGATTCACCTGGAACAGGCTGCTGTCGATCTGTGTGCTTTGCTTAACATCAACCTGACAGCATCTGCCCAGCAAAAGCAAGGCCAACACCAGCCTTCACCAAACCCTGTACAGACACTAAACATGACATGACAAGCTTCTCCACAGCTATGCTTCTGGTCGGATAAACAGCGATGCTGCATTTTATTTCGTTGCGATTATAACGATCAACGGCAGTAACATGTTATCTTCATCACATATGGGGTTTAGCTAAGTCTAGTTATAGTGTAGCATCTCACTATCCAACTGGCTCAGTATCCGCCAGCATTTATAAAGCAAACAACAAAAGGTCACTGAATGTGCATTAACATCCTACTCAGAAAGCAGATTCTCATGATGGTACTGCAGGAAATCATTTCTACACGACAGTGAAAATGCAGATAGATAATGCATTATCTGTAGCTGGGTAAAAATGCTGATGTAAAGACTACACTTTCATCCTTCTTCTCAAACTGATAAAGACAGGAACAGCTGAGCATTTACTGTGCCAAAGTAGGCAACAGCTGTATATTGAGCAGACGGGCTGGTAAAACTTTCTCAAGACTACTGTTTCTACTGCATTTTACCAGAATCCCACTTTATATAGTAGTTGTTTCTGGTTGCAAAAGAGGGTACAACAAACAAGTGTAATGTCAGGCTTTTGGAAGTCTCGACTCATGTAGTTTAACATTAAACTAGTAGCTACTTGGAAGCTTGAATTATACCTTCTAACTCTAGTCGTTTAAGGTATCTGGTCTCATTAAATTTGTGAATCAGGAATCAAAGTTTCAAGTAGCCATTTCCTCTCATAATTTTGTATATCATTGAGGCATATCCATTTATTGCCACACTTGTCTGACGACTGTGTATTGAACAAGTCTTTCAGTATATGGACTACAAATCAATGTGATTGACTATAGAAAGCATTAGATATCATTTTAATTGCTGCATGCATTAACAGAACATGGCAACCTGTGCAGCATAATTATACCACCTTTGTCAACAACAAACCTGTCCATTTTAAAACAAACCCACTTATGTCTTGAACTTCTTTCAGACCAAACGAAATATATGTCTTAACATGTCTTTAACTCATATTAATAAACCGCAAATATAGTACATTAATTGATGCATGGAACACTAAAAGGGCTTAGATTTTGCCCACTTCTCTAGAGAAATTCATGTCATGCATGAGCAATTGTGTATGATGGAGGAAACAGCAACAAAAAAAAAAAAACACAAAACTAAAACCATTAAGACAGACTGTTGAGGGAACACAAATGCTGCAGAGACAAGAGCCATTTACGTACAGTAAGACTTCACCTGATTTGCCAGTAGCATTTGTAGTAAACTGTACTAAAGACTAGAAATAGGTTACACCAAATTGAAAAATAATTTTCCAATTTTCCTTGCGAAAAACATTCAACTTTGTCATAATGGACTTGTGTCAACAATATTCTTATTATTATGACTACGAATAAAATAAGCAAAATGCATAATGTGTTTTTATTGTTGTCCAGAGTGATTATTTAGTTCCCATTGTGTAAGAATAATAATTATAATAACAATAATAATTAAAAACAAGTTTCAGTTTTACAATTGCTATGGGGCACTTAAAACATTAAAATAATCAGCTTTAGTCATAGGAAAAACTGTAATTCTACTAAAGACATGCAGTGTGATTTATAATGCATCACACAAGTCATATGCAGCCCCTAATTTGGATGATTCATCAGAAGGCCTTTATAAACTTTACAAAAGATGTAGCCTACTTTCTTGAGAGATGAGATGTGTATCAGCCTAAGGACACTAGCTATAAAAAGTGCTAATAATATGTGATGGGATGACATTCATTCTACATGCACAAAACAATGGAATATGAAAACAATCAATTACTCTGTAGGCTACAACTCGTTGACCTAAAGCACAGCCCCATGACATAAAGGGTATCTACATCCTGCAGATATTTTAAGACTTCCTCACAATCCTTGGAGATGGTAGACGTTAAACACTAAACATTTAACGTTACAAAGAACGGGCTGATTTCAGTAGTCACGGCAAAGAGATGCGTGTCTCCACTCCAGTAAGCTACAAATGTCAATGAATTATTCAGCATGTATCAACGCATTCACCGCAATGACAAAATGAGACTAATTTGGGAAGAGGCGACGGTAAGAAACTAGTACACTCACGTGAAATTTGGACCGGATTTAGAGAGGAGTCAGCATGAATAACGGGAGAAAGCGTTTTTCATTGTCAATGTCCGATAAATAATCCGTTTTTTACGATTTTTATGAAAAACTGCAGTCCTTTTTTCCGAATGGGAGTCGGTAAGGAGGGGACAGTGAACTGAGATTGTGGGCGTGTGCGAATGCAAAAGATATTCACTCATTGGTCAGCATTGGAATGGGAGGAGCTATGATAGCCAATAAGAGTTAGCATTTTGGAATATGTTATTATGTAAAATGAATATCTGAAAAGGGGTGGTTCACTGGTGGTGGGGGGGCTTTTGGTTCAACCCAGTGACTCGAATCTTTTGAATATGTTGACTGAAAAGATTTGTTTGGGTTCGTTAACTGATTTGAATCACGTTAACGTTACATGCCCGTATGTGTCGACAAGTGTCTGTTTTTGTTATCTTTGAAAACAAACAAACAAAAACGAATAAAATCAAATTTGCATGTCTATAAATCTACTAAAAGTTAGTAGCCTATATATATATATATATATATATATATATATATATATATATATATATATATATATACTTAAATAAAGAATGGCAGTCATATTACAACAATAATTAACTCCAAAGGGGAGGAAACATCTTTTGGTACACACCCGGTCTAGAAGACATATTTAAAAGGGAAAACATCTGGTGCAATTTTTCCTTAAACCCAGTTCTGCAGAAAAGTGTTTTATTAAAAGGCACAATAGTTCAGTCAATCCATGACCTTAGGTGATACGAGTGAAAGTACGTCAGTTTGGGGTGGGGATACGAGGCTACACAGTGCAAGGGTTGGGCTTTGTTTACAGTGGGGTGGGGGAGGTAAGACCGTGCTCTTGGGCTTTCATTATAAGGGTGGTGGTTGCTATGGAGACTGCATCCAGCACAGCCAGATGGCAGAAGCAGACTGTCTCTTGAGCCACGTCAGCAAACGCTAAGACATACACTGAACATTATTACACATTTGCCTATCATGTGCATCATATTGTGTGCTCTGCAAAAAAAAAAGAAGTATAATTTAAAGTGTGAGGAAAATGAGCATTAATGATTTTATATTGTACTTCCAACCAATATATGAAATAATGATTAATTATAATTATGTTTCATATAATAATAATTTAATACATTTGTTTGTTTTGTTATGCTGAAACAGACCTATAATTTCTATCATTACGTTTATAAACTGTTTATTATAATATAATCAAAGAAATGAAATACACCTGTAAACAATTGATGGTAAGTGTCTGAAATAAACAGCATTCAGCATTTAGACATGCACTGTAACAGCATGACATCACACTTATTAGCCACAAAACCTGTCCAACACAATCTAATAAGCCATTTTCTTGATGAACTGGACTATAACCATAGCATGTTGTGACATTCAATCAGTGCTTGACCCTTTAGTCTCAGTTCTGTGAGACTGATGAGGATGATTCACTCACACAATCACCCAAACACCCCACCCGCCCACCCGACAGGGTCTCAGGCTGTCTAGAAAGCAATAAAGACCACATATCGGGGGCCCATGACGTTATCTATTCTCCCTAACTAAGCCTTCGTGTCTTTATCAAGGATAAGCCCCTTTAGTTTCTCATGTTCTTCTTGTTCCTCTTTACCTTAGAAGTTCAGTGGTCAAAAAACATGAAATACCATGTATGACTGCATCAAGAAGCACAGGAGATGTTGTTGAGGTCAAGCGTAACTACGTAACATAAAAAATTATAAATATATCTTGCCTGAAAACAGGACAAGCAGCATCATATAAAATGTACTCAAGCATCTTAGTGTGTGATCAACTCCTAACTGGAACATGGTCTCTAAATGTTCTTGCAATCTCATATTGAGAATCAAAAGCAGAGGTTTTATCACCTTGTGCTTTGGAACGACTCAAATGAAAGGCATTCTTTCATTTCTGGAGCTCTGAAAACCACAAATTACATGAACTCTCTTTTCTATTCCCCATTTTCATCACGTAGGCGAGTGCTTTGATCGGTATACTGGTCTGTCATAGGAAACATGATGTGGTACGAGCTAAGGTGTCAGGTAAATATAATAATTAAAAATAATTATTAAACATTAAATTATTCATCAGTGAAAGAATTTGTGATTCTATGTGGTGCATTACAACCACATTTACCAACTTGCTTGTATTTTGTTTGGTCAGTATTTAAGCTAAACGAAGAGAATAATTACTCAGTCAGAGTCATGCATAATTGTACATGGTTCATTTTTGCAGAAACAGAAACTGTCTCGCCATGGAGATATAATGCCAAATGTACTGCCCCCTTGTGTTACAAAAAGAGCAGGTAAAATATCTTATTTTCCAATGATCTCAACACTATTTAAATTAATTGTGTTTTTTGGATGCCATTGCATGTACGTTATTTATAGAGGGCGTGGAAATAAATGTCCATTCACTGTTTTAACAAGCAAACATTGACAAAGCACCAAGCTTGTTTTCCATAAACGCAGCATTACACTTAGCATTAAAAAGTCTGAATAAATAGACGTGTTTTTTATGTATATATATATATATATATATATATATATATATATATATATATATATATCATGGGTCCACACTGTCAGAATCAAGCTCTTTTGATTTGTCTTTTTCACGCCAGCGCTTAAATAAAGACATAAAGCTGAAGCCCTCTTTAGCGCTTTTAAATGGTGTTGTTAGGCTGTTTCTTTTGCCAGGACCAAATTGCAAGCTAGGCACCGCCTCTTCAGTCTTTACTTCTGGCTCGGCTGATTTTGACTGTGATAAGTTAACTGATTGTGATTCTTCTAGAGAATTAAGAGGCTTTGCTTCTGAATCTTTAACAATCTTTAAAGAGTTTTGTTGTGTGGTGAGCATATTACAATCCACAGATTTCCCTTTTCCAATAACACCTATAGAGGGAGCCAGAGATGCATCTACATCAGAGGGCACAAATAGGTCCTCTTGGCTGGTACTTTCACATTTGGCCTCAGGGAGTGCGATTGTGTGCCGGCGATTGATGATCTGGCTCTTCTGCAGCAGAAGGCTGGGTTTAGAAGTGTTTTCTTCTATGGCCATGATCAGCAGCTGTCTTCTGTCCTCCTGGAAGAACGTCTGCCTGGGAGACAGGATCGGCGACAGGGCCTCGGAGGATGAAATACTACTTCGACTGGACTGGTATTGTAAAACTTTCCTTGACACCGCTCTCATATTCTGCACTTCTTTCCTGGTCTGGGCATCTTCCTCCTCCTGCTCCGTTGATACGGAGACTCGTTGATCTGATGAGGAAATGGTACCGGCATTCTCCTGCACCGGGCTTGAGATTATAACCTCTGGGTGATTGGGCGTCTCTTCCTTATCAACGTTCTCCTTGATCAAGGAGGATTGAATGACATTTTTGATCCAGCTGTCCCTCTTAACCTCTTTGTTGTCAACGGGGTGGTTGTTCTTCAAGGGGGTCTCAGTCAGATTCCCCAGCGTTGGTGAACCGGTCCCAGCTCTACGGCGGGATTGCCGACTGTTGAACCTCTGTAGGATGGACTCCAGAGCATCTCCTTCAATGTCTTTGTCTCGTGATGAGCAGGTGGCGGTGGAGCGTCGCTTAGCAGAAATCTGAGTGCGCTCCCGCAGCCTGCGCCTCACATCCACCATGTCTCGTTCAAGGTTCTCCTATGGCAGGAAGATGATAGAGAAGTGATTAATGTGATTCATGAAGATTTCTTTATTTTATCTGGTCAAGGAGGATAAACAATATTTTTACAGATGTATATGACAATTTAATTTAATTGAACAAATAAAAAATAAAAATAAAAAAAATCTAAAAAATCTAATTGATTAACAATATTTAATAATTTTATTTATATACATATATATATATATATATATTATGTTTATCATATAATTTGAAGAGGTTACATTTACAGATATGCTCACATTTTTTTTTTTATTTTATTATTTGTTTGCCAAAATGACAGTGATCCTGTTTCTTATACTTTCACACATTTCTGTGGATGCAGCATAACAGGTAAATACACTACCATTTAAAGTTTTGGATCTGTAAGACTTTTCAATGTTTTTGAAAGAAGTATCTTATGCTCACAGAGGCTGCATTTATTGAATCAAAAAGTTAAATTACAATTAAACATTTAAAATGTCTGTTATTTCTGTGATGCAAAGCTGAATTTTCAGCATCATTACTCCAGTCTTCCGTGTCACATGATCCTTCAGAAATCATTCTGATTTGATGCTCAAGAAACATTTATTATCATTACTATCAATGTTGAAAACAGTTGTGCTTCTTAATATTTTGTGGGAACTGTGATTTTTTTTTAAAATATTATTTGATAAAAAAAGAAAGAACAGCATTCATTACAGACAGAAATCTTAACTGTCACTTTTAATCAATTTAATGTGTCCTTGCTGAATAAATGTACCAATTTCTTTAAAAAGAATATAAACCAGTACAACTGTTTTCAACATTGATAATATTAATAAAACGTGTTTCATGAGCACCAAATTAGTTATTTGTTTAGTAATTAGTTAGTTATTATTAGAATGATTATTATAATTTTTTCTCATTTTTATTTGAAAAGAAATGAGAGATCCCAAACTTTTGAACAGTAGTGTGTTGCATTTCTTCTTCATTTTATGCTAAAACTTTTCTTTGATGATTTTTTTTTTCTCTAAAACATTTCAACGTGGTCTCAGACCTTTGGACCCCACTGTGCATCATTTCAAACATGTTTTGCAGAAGTCCTATTGATTTCTTTAGGTGTAAAAAAAAACCCGGGCTTAGATTGCTTCTTAGACTAGATTACCAATGTATGGTCAGAATTACCTGAACTGCTCGTTTGAACTTCTCACAGAAAGAGTAGAAAATGGAGCAACAATCCTCTAGTTTGAACTGAGTGGGGTCCTCACAGAAATACTCTGCTACCGAATCACTCACAGCAGAAAGGGTCTTGAAGGCTGTCTCAGTCTCATTTAACCTGGTTTCTGCATTCTAAAAAAGAAGAAAGAAAAGACACATGGAAGAAACTGCTGTTCTGATGTGATACTTCTTATTTAACACATTAACACTTCATGCAATCATGAAAATACACTAATGTTTATGTGCCTGTCAGCACTTCAGTAGTCAATGGGCTCAATAGCATGTTACCACACCAAAAGACTTTGAACAAAAAAAAATTGCATGCTCACATTCAGAGATAAACTAAATAGGTTCTAACTAAGCAATTGTGAGAAATATAAAATGCCTCACCAGCAGAAAATCCCTCATCTGTTCTTCCAGATCTGGATGTTTACTAGCATTCTGCTTCGACACCTGGACTTTACCCACTTCCTTTTGGAAATCAGACTCAATTTCCTGTTTATGAATCCTGTATTGAGGAAGACAGACAATATATTTCACTCTTTTTCAGTGCAATTTAGTACTGAGCACAATAATTGAACCTTTACATATCTATTGAAAGACTTTGCTAAAGCAAGCTTGAGATTCTAAACTCAATACATTTTTAAGAGGAAATTACAGAGTACTAGACTTCCATATAACAGTACAGAGAATCACATAACACATTTTATTGTTAAAATCGGAATTGCTAACTAAAACTAAAATTAAGTCTTTTTCTTAAATGAGATAAAGCTGAAACAAAATAAAATAAATATGAAATGAAAAACTAATTAGAAATGTTGCTTTGGCAACTTACTGCAAGTTAAAGTACTAAAATAAAATAAAAATAAATTAAAGCTAAACAGACATATTTAAAATAAACAAAAATGAGACAGACATAAAATGACTAAAACAAACTCAAATTAAAATGAAAACTGAAATAGAAGAAAAAATGGCAATTCAAATGATTAATAAGTACTAAAATATCGCTGGTTAAAATGCTGCTTTTATTGTTAAAGTTTTTTTAACAGACTTTTGTAGTGTGTGTGTGTGTGTGTGTGTGTGTGTGTGTGTGTGTGTGTGTGTGTGTGTGTGTGTGTGTGTGTGTGTGTGTGTGTGTGTGTGTGCATTTTTATATTGAGCTACTATTAAAATAATCAGATAAAATAAAATAGTCATAGGGAAGTGCAATTTTTCAAACAGCGATGTGTGGCCGCCTACCTTGCTGCATCTCCAATGTTCTGCAGTTTCTCTGGGAACTTCAGCAGCGATGCATCTATCTTCTGGGCTTGCTGTGGTAACAGACATATGAGAAGAATTAACATGGAAATAAAGCTCTGTGTCTTATGTGGCTCTGGCACAACAGTATAATATTAAACATCATTGCTACCATCACAACATAGTGCATGAGGTTCATTCCAGGCTTGTTGGCTTTGGTATCCGCTAGTTTGAGAAGAGACGTTATCCGGAATCCCACCGCGCTGCCGGCGTACCCTCCCTGGTGGAAGTGGGGGCAGAACGATTAGGATCTCATGACAGTGTAAACACAAAAATGTGCAGTGCTTTTTTGATTTAACCAACTTTAGTCATTTTCAACAATAGTATCAAAATACACGGTATGATTATACTCACAGAATTCATGTAGTTCCCTGTTTCCAAGACTAGTCGAATGACTGAATGTAGATCCGCACATTCCAACAGCTCTGGAAATAATTTCACACATGGGTTAGGTGAAATAAAACAAATCAAACCTAGTCACATCCTTGTAATTGCACTAATAAACAAAGCAAGCCAAGTTTCCTGAGAATCAAACCCATAAAGTTAGTCATGCTTTAAGGAACGATGAGGATCATATAGTATGAGAGTATTTTTAAAGTTGATTTAAATTATTTACATTTTTGAATTAAAAGGAATAATAACCATGCCTTTTGATGTGTCGAACAAAGACTAGTATAGCTGTCTATTAACAAAATAATTATACATAAACATATATATATATATATATATAATTTTTTTTTTGCTTCAAAAAAGGGAAGAGGGCATGTTGACATGTTTATGGTAATACTTTACAATAGGTAGTAATTTGTTGTAATCTACAATCTTACCTTGTCCAGCAGAGGTCATGACTGCAATAGAGTGATTCACCTCATCCACAAAATGGGAGAATTCCTCTTTGAGTACTAAACCGTTCAACCGTTCCTCATAGCTAGAGGAAGAACAAACAAATAAAATTAATCATGATGGCATATACAAAAAGTACTGTATCGAAAGAGCTTTGTGTACAATCGTGTTAATTGTGTATTTGTCTTTGTGTGGTTGTATATACCCACCAAGGAACTTTGACAAGTTGTACCATGAACCGATCTGGTTCAGATAAAGTTGAATAGTCTCCTTTAAAATCAAGAAGCTGACGCACCTAATGAAAGAAGAAACATAATGCATAGCAACAAGCTTTTAGGTTTGCGATTCAAATGAGAGTGCTGCATAAAATATTCTTATTCTGGTCTAAAGTACAATAACTTTTATTAAAATGCCTTGGAATTGTTCTATGTGTGTAACTGATTTTACACCCACCTCTCCATCCTCTGGTAGTAGTTTACACAACTCCTTCAGTTTCCCAGTACCAAATCTTTCTCCTCTGCCGCTGATAATGTCGCCAATCATTTCACTCACTGGCCTGTGGAGAAAGTTAGAGCAAGATGTGGTAAAATTATAGATCAGGACCACAGACTATTTGAGGAGTTACAAAATCTAAGATTTCCCACAGATTCACTGGAAGTGGGGCTCTACCAATATGATAGTAATCCCCAGGCTTCCTTATGAACTTATGAAGGAAAAAAGCTCAAATAAAAAAATAAAAAATAAAATAGCATAATAAAATAAATAGTTTTACATGCATCAGCTTGATATTTTGAAAAATGTTGGAATCAAACAGTTCAGTCCTCATTGACTTCCACTGTATGGTCAAAAAAATATAATGGCTGTCAATGGGAACCAAAACGGTTTGGTCATGCAGGTTTGCAACACATGAGGTTTGCAACAACTGTCAACTCAATCCATTGACAGTTTAGCAGCGTCCCTCCACCGCCCCCTCTCCACACTTCTAGTCCTAACCACTTACATACAGGGGGGATACTCTGGGTTCGGGCCGAACTCCGAGCTCGGAGCCCCCAAACCCCCCCCCCCCCGGACAGCACGCCAAATACGCATTAAACCTTATACACTCTAATTATATGTAAGTGTGAACTCGTGAACTATAAGATATTTGAAGGTTAATTTTATGTGGCGTGTCAACATTGTTCTATTTGTTTGAGCAGCCGAGCACAGCAACAATGACTCAACCAATGGCGTGAGTTTGGTGGTGGGACTACCTGTCTGTCCAACCAATGACAGCTGGGGGAATGTTCGAGAAACTAGTTTGAAAACAATTAATACTTTCACTGCTAATAGCACAGACACACGTCACCTTTCAATAGATTACATTGTAAAACTCAATTTGAAATTCTCCAAAACAAACGACACATCAAGCGGTCCATCTGTAAGAACGTTACAGAGGAAGTGTCCAACACATGTACTTCCACACTGTGAGTCATACTTCACCTTGTTCTGGTTGCTATACACTCTCAATCTCCTCTTCTTGGCCAAGCATAAAAAATACCTAGGATAGACAAGCCCCATCTTGCTTTTTTTTTTTTTTTAGAGATAACCAAGCACACCAAACTGGTATTGCAAGCACTACTGTAGCACTCTATTACTGATGTGTTCATTAACATGTCAAAGTAAAAGTAAAACTGTAAAAGGAGAAATCCTGCATGATTAAGAGAACTGCTGCAAAGCTCATCTTATCTCCATGTTTGTACTCCGGTAGAAAAGATATGCCTGGGCTGATGTTGTCAGGGAAAACTAATTTGGCTTGCAGAGACATGTGAGCAATGTATCAGACTACTAAACGTTTCCACCCTAAGATCTGCTGACGAAATAGAGAGCTTTTCTTAATACTCCCATGTGGTACACTCACCTTCTAAACTGCTTGAGGAAGATACCAATGTTCATGTTCTTCTTGGAGTTGAGAATGGACACCTGGCAAGGGAAAAAAGCCAATTATATGGACATGGCTTGACAAAGACAGTTGTTAGACTGATTGCCTATTATGAAAATTACACCATTAACAAACATAAATGTAAACAGATTGTATCACGTAGTTACTCCACCCTGATGTGTTTAATCAGTTTTGAACTATGAAAAAACGAATGATGATTTATTAACACCAACAACCCTGCCTGTTAATTTCTTGCATTAAAAATAATAAACGGAACATTGAGATGATGTGATTCAGCATTTGTAAAATTAGATGTTCTGCATCACAGTGTTTTTGAAATGTTAGCTATTCAATATTGGTGGAGTCCGCCTTTTGTAAACACTAACAGAAAAGACGAAATCCCTCCACCTTTGAAAATGGTTCAGATCAAACAACAAACATAGTCAAGTGGCATCCATACATGGCACAGTATTGTCTTATGAATGACTGAGCATTATTTGAAAAAAAGAGAAAGTTACTTCAAATCTAGTTACAGTGCTAGGATGTTTTTTGTTTTTGACTGTGGGCCACAGCATGACAAATCAAGATTACAACAATGAAAAATGTAAAAACCTTTTTTTTTGTTTTTTTGCTAGAAAACAGCAGTCATTTTAAAATCATACTGTCATTTGAATTTTCTCTTGGTAAACTTTTCTTTTCCACTTATCTATCTGACATTAATATTAGTTATCGATTAGGTCTGTATCATGTGACTTTGCAGAAGTAAAGCCAGTTTTTAAACATGTTTTCTGACTAAATGTCATAACATAACCTAGAATTTATTATGAAATGAACTCAAATTACCAAAGAGTGAAATGATAAAGACAAAAATTGTAAATCGGTCCACATTAGCCATAAATCTGGTTAACTTAGTAATATAAAAATAAAAATAAATTACTTTCTTTTACACACACTGTGTATGTTGGGTTTCCATGTTTTATGGGGATTTTCCATAGACAATGATTTTTACACTGTAAAAACTGTACATTCCATCCCCTGAATCTAAACCTACCCCTAAACACAACCCTCAGAGAAAACTTTCTGCATTACATTTTCAAAAAACAGCATTCTGTCTGATTTATAAGCTGTTTTCCTCATAAATAAATAAACAAATGGGTTAGGTCAGGGTTAAACGTAGCTCCGAACTGTAACAACTGCAGGTTTCTCTATACTTTTATAGACAGATAGATAGAAATACTACGATAGTACACTACATGGAAGATAACTGACCATGAAGAAACGGTTTATGCAAAAATAGCAATTAGGATACCTCATGCATTCGGCATGAGAATGTGAGATGCTTGAACTACCTTCAGCTCTGTAATCATTACTAGAAACACTCATAGATCCCAAAATCAACAGATTATATCAAATTTAGTGAGGTTACAACTAACTAAATCATCTTTACAGTGTTTCTACAGATCTGAGACAGTCACAAAGCATACCCTAGTGATAAGCTTGATGAAAGCATATGTAAATCTCTCTAAGTAGATGAGTCTGGACACACCCATTTACTGTAAGCCTGCAGACACAAAACATATTTTCTATCATTCACATCCCACCTAAACTCACCATTTCAGGTCCCAGGGCCTTGCTTGAGGATTGGCGTACACTGCTGCGGGTTGTGGCCTTGACCTTCTTCTGGTCATTGCGGCTGAACAGCTCCTCCATACCTTTGGTGTCCAACTCGAAATCCCTGCTCTTCTCAGCCGTCCATATGTTATGTTTGCCTAGCACAGTGTCCTTTGGTATGGCCTCCCAATTAAAATTACGCATTATAGAGGCCCGTGCCGGCCCTCTGGAAAACGGGCCTCCACTAGGGAAGAGGGCAGGGGGTGGAGGAGGAGGAGGTGGAGGTGGTGGTGGTGGTGGTGGTGGTGGCGGCGGTGGTGGCATCATGGTTTGGATGTCACTTGCAAAGATACTGCTGCATCATCACTTTAAAGAAAGGACAGAAAAGGAAACACATTTGTTTGTATGTTTACTATCTGCTGTCATTTAACTGAAAAAGGAAGGATTTGTGTAATAGGGAAGTTAACCGAAACTGTAAACGATAAGCACTGGTGATCAGCCTACATAACTAACAAAACCAAGACAGTGAAAAATATATAGGTTACAAAAGTTTACATGACGTTTATGTCAAAATCTAAATTTGCTAGACATTTACACAGAAGTACCATGGTACACACATGTAAACACAATTGCATTTACATATTTGTATGGTACTCCAACTAGGTTTTTTTGTAAGGGTTAGTTAACCATAAAGCCTACCATAATTTCTTGAGAAACTTTTGCATCTTAAAAAAAATCTGTACAGTTTTGAACCCTAGGTAATGCCATAGTATTCGCATGTTCTTCTCTGTTTTATCATAGAACTTACATTGTATTGTAGAGTATTACAACAACTGTCCGTGGTGGGGAAAACGACTTGGATATCCATGGTATTTTTGATGTCTATGGTTTTCTCATGGTAACAACGTAGTATAAATATATATATATATATATATATATATACATATATTTTTATATAGCCAATAAAAATATTTTACTTACTTGTTTGAGAGGTAGCCAGACGTCTACCAACATAAATTACTGTCTGACAATATCCGAATTTACTTTGGCTATATACTCCAGAAAAGAAAAGCATGCCATAGTACTCGGTCCCACGGGGCTGTTGATTACTGTATACCCGCTCTGCGGAAGTGTGATGTTGCAATCTGCTCTCTTACCTGTAACTCACGCCCAGAACTCGTCAGCGCTTGTTTCAGGCATAATCCATGCATCATGACTCATGATTGTTCAAATTTCATAAAAGTACCGCATGAATGGGTATTGATTCGCCTACATTAACAGACAATAACAGCAACTAGCCTACCGTTAGAATTCGAAAGCTTCCAATTTGTTTAATTTGTTTTAGCTTTCCCGCGTTTTCTTAAACTCAAAGGCCGTTTTACACTGACCATTTTTAAAAGGGTTTAGTACCGCTTTTCACCATAGGTCACCATGGGTCATCATGGGTAAAATATAATGGATTAATCCGAATTAAGGAGCCTAGCAACGACCTTATGTTAAAAACAAACGCTCATGCACAACATTAATTCCTTTCATGAGCTCTTGATATAAAACAAAATGTATAAACTGGCCTGGGTGCTCACTGGACAAGGAACAATTTTGTGAATATGACAAAGAAAGTGAGTGTAAAACAATCAGGTGCTAGAATTGTAAGTTTTTTAACAACAGATAACCAATCATAAAATGACTCTTACTTCATTAAATATTAATGATTTTTCACACACTGTAAAAAGCCATCAGTTGACTTAACTTAAAAAAGTGAGGAAATCCGTTGCCTTAAAATTATTAAGTAAATAAACTTCATTCAACTTGACAATTCCACATAACTTAATTTTTTTTTTTCAATTACACAAAGTTTATTTACTTAATCATTTTAAGGCAACAGATTTCCTCACTTTTTGAAGTCAAGTCAACTGGTCACTTTTTACAGTAGAGAAATTGCATTGTAAATTTAAAAAAAGGGTGTTAATTTAACTGGAACAACGAAAATAAACGCTTTAACTGGGGTGATGAGACATTTGTATATAATTTCAAAAGACAACCTAAGCAATTCTGTCATATTAAATATTTTTGACTTGATTAAAACCAAGTTAAAAATCAGTTCATATAAATGTTACTATGCACATTTGTGGGGGAAATGTACAGTATAAAGGATTGGATTGATTTTAACAATCTAGTCAATATTAGTCCATTAGAAAAAACCTCTGTTGAAACAGACCTTCAAAAAATGGGTTGTGAGCATTTTAAGAAGATAAAATACCAGGCATGGTTGCTGAATCAATATTAAAATTGTGTAACACGGATTCAATCTACTTGCAAACGTAACAAATTATTGTTAAAGCAAACCCATACTAATACAAAAGCACACTATATTTCTTCCAAGAAAAAATGCCTGATCCAATTTGATTACCGCAGTGAAACCAAAACCAAGCCCTTCTCTTATTTGAGTAACGAGCCAAGGGAATAACAATCCCATCCAGAAAAAGCAGTTAAATCTCTCCTGGCTGGCAGCAGACTCTACCAGTGGCGTTTGCTGCCAGCCCGGCAGAGTTTGAAGACACTGCTCAGAAACTTGCTGCTTGTGGCAGAAAAAAGCAAAAGACACACATGCAAGACACGATAAACATCACAATACATACTCATAAGATTCTATCGCCTTCAAATGTGTTTTAATTTCATATGTGGGACTTCACAATTTACATAAATATAAATCTATTAACCTTCTTTTGACACATACCATGAGCAATTTTCCTTTCTTATACCTTGGCGTAATCCTCCCCCAAATGACCTTACATTAAAAACAAACGCACAAGCACAACATTCATTCCTTTCAGCTCTATTCTATCAAGATAAAACAAAATATTTAAACAGGCCAGGGAGGGGAGTATGAAAGTTTTGTGAATATGACTATGAATGCACATCAAATGTGAATGTTTTTAAAGAGAGTGAATGATTTGTTCCATGTAATTTTACTTTAAACAGCCCATACGCTATACCTAAAAGTAAGTTAAGGCAGCTGTAAAGCATAACCACAGTTAGTCAAATTAATATTCATCAGAAAATTGTTCTGGCTTTAAATAAAACGGAACATTTTCCAGGGTTTGGCAAAATAAAAACATCCACTTCCCTTGTCTTAATCATTCATACAAATCCCATATAATGCATCTCTTTACATCCCCATCCATCTATTTTCAGGTTTCCATGTTTGAGTGTCTCTTTACATTGACAAAGTGATTACTGTTCCTCAAGCCACGACGGCTTGTCAGAACCCGGTGGCTTCAACTTCACGTTGAACTGTCTGAGAGTCTGTTCCAGCTGCTGCTGATTTCCAGCGAAATATGCCGAGATAGCATTATGAAACAGTAGGAGCTGCTTGTGCATCACCTTTACCTGGAAATCAACATACAGAAATCTGAAGAAACTACGACAAAAGCAAGGAATAACTCTGACGTGTGAAACACAACATGTGAACACCAGGGATTTCAACATGGTACCTTATTCTCATCCAAGAACTTGAGTTTGATGGTGACATCACTGCGCAGTCGTTCATATTTGTCTTTCTGGATCTGGTACTGCTGTTGAGCCATCTCAATGCGCATCATGGCTGTAGCGTCCCGCGGACCCACGCTCAACTCCTCCAGGTCTGTCCTATAGGCATCGAATTCCAGTCTAAAACGAAAACATATTTATTCACTAGTATAAACGGGTTCAGAAAATCTTTATAACTAATCCTAGACTAAAAAAAGAAGAAATTACAGGAAACCTCCAAGAAGTATAGACAGTGAATCCCTTGACATCATAACTAGAGAAGTCAATTACAATTGCTGTCATCAATTACTCACCTTCATGTTGTTCCAAACCTGTATGTAAAAATAGTTTTGGACTTCCATTGTGTGGACACAAAACAATGAGAAATTTGAAGTTTGGAATAACAGACATGAGTGTAAGTAGCTACAGTAAATAATGACAGATTTTTTGGGTAAACTAGGCTATCCCTTTTATAAAAATAAAAAAAAGGTTGAACAGGTTGGCTTAAAATGTGATGCAAGATGCAAGAATACAGATTGACAAACTCAATTGCAAAATTAATTCCTGTGAATTCCTTTTGTAAGAAAAATATCCATATTTATCACTTTAAAAACTGTAATCACTGGCTTCTGGTAACGCCCGTACGCGAGTCTAGTTTTGGCGGAAGAGTGACCTCTGACCCAACACATGACATCATGACAAACGTGGAAGCGCAGAGGATAGAGCAAAACAAATCACCGGTCCCGAATTAGAAACATTAATTTTTAATGAGAATTTGTTGCCCAGCCCAATTTGTTTAAACTTCGAGAGGTCTACTCTAACCGAAGCTTATGCTATACTCCTACATCCTACGTCATGCGCAGGAACTCGACGCATGAACGCACGCGAACCAGAAGCTAGTGATTAGTGTATAAAGTTTATAAAAATATTTGGATATTTTTCTAACAAAAACGCATCGCTTCACTTCAGAAGGCCTTTATTAACCCCCTGGAGCCGTATGGATTACTTTTATGATGGATGGATGCACTTTTTTGGGCTTCAAAATCTCAGTTACTATTCACTCCCATTATAAAGCTTGGAAGAGCCAGAATATTTTTTTAATATAACTCCTATTGTGTTTAGCTGAAAGTCATATACACCTAGGATGGCTTGAGGGTCAGTAAATTATGGGGTAATTTTCATTTTTGGGTGAACTATCCCTTTAAGCAGCTAATAATACTTTCACTCATTTACTCAAGAAGTTACATGTAACTCATTAACATCAAACTTCTGATACCTTGCATTCTCATACATCTTGATGGTCATGAGCGTGTCCTCCATGGTTTTGTTGACTAGCGTATTAATGCTGGACACAAAGAAATTGATGGCACCCAGGAGCGTCTCTCCATTCTTGCATAGCAGTCTTTGTGTCTCTGCATTATAGCCAAACTCATCCTGCAAGGGATTGAGTTTAAGTTAGGGCAAATAAAACACTATGGTAAGGTAAGAAGCAGTACTAGTAATATGGAACTAAATATAAATTGGCCCAACACCTGCAGGCAGAACAGGGGACACAAAAAAATTGGTACCTGCAATTCAGGGGATTTCTGGCTAAGATCAGCGAAAGTGTCCCCTAGAGCCTGCTGAGTCTGCACCATGTTGTAGAAGTGGTTGGTGAGATCACGTGCTAGTCTCAGAATACACTCGTACTTCAGCTTAGTCTCTCTAAGCACATCGATCTGAGCCTCAAGCTCCATGTCCACCGTCTTCGTACCACGGCCGAAACGCTCCGAAAACATCTGTTTTGTGCACTGATGAAGAGAGGACAGAAGCAGATACAAATGAATCCCATAATGGCTCTACCTAACATTTTCATAAATCCGAAATACATGTTCATACATTATTTAATTTAGCAAGCAAACATTAAATTGCTCAAAAAGTGACAGTAAAAACATTTAGAATGTTACAAAAGATCTGTTCCTTTGAACTTTCTATTCAAAGAACCCTGACAAAAAAAAGAAAAAAAAAAATCACAGATTCCTCAAAAATGTGGAGCAGCATAGCTATTTTCAACATTGATGATAATAAAACATCTTTCATGAGCACCAAATCATCATATTAGAATGATTTCTGAAGGATCATGTGACACTGAAGACTGGAGTAATGATGCTGAAAATACAGCTTTACCCTCACAATAATAAATTACATTTAAAACATATATTAAAAACTGTTTAAATTACAATAATAATATACAATACTGCTGTTTTTATTGTATTTTTCCTAAAATGCAGCCTTGGTGAGCATAAGAGACTTAGAGCATAAAACGTTAAACTGCTATTTCCATGCGGTAGGTTTTCTACCTTGTATGTGTTAATGCTCCACTTTTTCACGCTGTCAAATTTCTCTACAGCTACTCCTCTTGTGGCCTCCTCTGACATCATTGGGTTGCTGTTGCTGTGGTGCATGCTGGGAGCTGAGAGTAGAAAATGCAGGTACTTACTATAAATAGGGGGCCATACCCCAATATACAATATCATTTCAAATTGGACATTTTGGATATAAGGAACACCCTTTTGAATACCACAACCCAGTTTTGTCTATAAGGTTACAGTAATCACAACAAGATTACAAAGAAAGAATGTTACTACAATGCACCTTTATCAGACTAGAGACTGATATTCCTGAGGTTGACAAATGAATAGGGGCAAGAATAAAAGGTGTGATGACAGTAAATGAGTAATGACTGCTAATTATGGGCTGGAAGAAAAAGGTGTCTAGCAGTGGCAGGAAAGGGTGAGGAGGCCCTGGGATACCTGGGTAATGTCCTGGCTGGTTTGCTATCCGACTGGCAGCTGAATTGCTGGGAGTGATACCCCTGGATTTGGAGTAGATGTCTGAAATGAATGAATAACAGTGGACGGGTGGAGGAATGGGATGGAGATGTAGTTTAATTGAAAGACCATTAAGGAAATTGCAATATTAAGTGTTTTGGGCGTAATAGAGATTATTAACAATAACTGTAACATTGCCTATGTTGTAGTTGAGATTAGTAAACTGATGAAAAAAATGATTTCATAGAAGGTATTACCAAATGTACATAAACAACAACAATATTGAAGATTATGAAGATGAATTATGCACAAAAATGAAGAGTTAACTGCTTAAAAGTGAAGGTTAAGGGTTTTATAAGAGCAAGGAAACCAAAAGAGAGGAAAAGTATACCTTTATACAAAGGTAAGGTGATAAAAGTTGGAAGTAGAGGATGAAAATGAATGGCAAACCAGGTTGCTGCTAAAGGACTGACTGTGTAGAGTGGCGGTCATAGGAAATGTATTCTATAATTTGGGGTAAATACAATTAATATAAATAAACACTACCATTTAAAAGTTTGGGGTTAGTATGATTTTTTTTTAAGTTTGATTTGATCAAAAATATTGTAAAAAGAGTATAATTGTTTAAATTGTAATATATTTTAGAATGTGATGTATTCCTGTAATCATAACATAATAAATCAAATTAAACTCCTCATGGACCGCCACTGACTGTGTCAGCTAGGTTTGGTACTCTGGCATGTGTTTCAGTACCATGTTAATGTGTTAAGGCCAACCATATTACTGAGCATAAAGAAACATCACTTAGAGAATTACTGTGTATTTCACAGTTCAAACACATTCAGCTCACAAACAACATTTATTACAAAACATATGTTTTTACAGTAAATTTAAAACAAACAAACAAACAAGGGGTTTGTGTTGCAAACGCAAACATGCATCCACCATGCGTCTGTCCTCAGCACCCTGTAGAAAAGAGCCAAGCGTTTGCTGTTAAAATGCTGACAAACACACTTTACACTGAGGGAGAGAGAGGGGGGAAGCTGTAGAGTTTCTAAAATAGATCTCCTGTCAAATTATCATGCATAGACACCTGGTTTGGGCGTGTTACCACATCTTCTGTCAAAATACTCCGGGTTGAAACGAACGGCTGGTCCTAGACATACGTCACCAGAGATGTAAGTCTACCCACATGTCTCAGATACTGCCACAAATCAAGATCAGATTCAGACAACATTTTAAACTATTTAAGTGCTCTTTACCTTTGATGGAACTGGTGGGTATGATGCCCTCTGCTGCCCCTCCGTAGCCTCCAGACACAATGCTGGTTTCATTCAGGTTCGGTCCAGATACCATCACCTGCTGCAAGTCCTAGATGCGATGAGATTTAATTTCACAGTATATTACAATCTACAATACAGAGATGAAAACACATTTAGCACAAACTCTGCACACTAGGTGTGTGTGTGGGGGGGGGGGGGGGGGGGGGGGGGGTAGACATAAGTGGCTATCAAAAGAGTGGATGGAGCAGAGCTGTATTATTCATGGTACTATTATATTAATTATGTTAATTTAAGTGTTTGTTATTTTTATATTTGTTATTTGTATTGGGTGTTTTATTTGTATTGTTTTTTTTTTACTTTAATGTTTATTACAGTTTTAGTCATTTCAGTACTTAGTTGCTAAGGCAATATTACTAATTTGTTGATGTTTATTGAAGTTAGAGTTCTTCATCTAATATTTATATATCATTTTATTTCAGCTTTGTCAAATTATCAATAATGAGTTTTAATAGTTTTAATTAACAACAACACTAGGATGATGACAGGGGGAAAAAGCAACAACAAAAAAAATTATATGTATTATTTTTTTTCCCCCAAAAAACAACTTTATATATAGTGTTTAAATACTTAAACAAAAATCTGTTGCTTTAGACGAGAAGCTTATTCCTATTAAAAAAATATGGCCTTATATTAAGCTAATACTAAATCCTTACCTTCTCCTTAAAACTTTTTTAAAATGTTCTAAAAACAAATGTGGCAGTTCAACAAGTTGGTTGATAAGTACATTGATTAACCAGACATCTTTAGTTCAGAATACCTATTAAAAATAAAATAAAATCAGAAGTCGCTATAAAACACATGCAAATTAAAATATTTGCATGACTGCTTTCCATGTCTCTGCTTGACTTTTCTGACCAGTAAACAGCTCCCGTTTGTGATAAATCCTGCACCAACATTTGCCCAAGCCCCATGATAGCTCAAAGACTACTATGCAAACCATCGACCACACTAAATCAAAGGGAATAGGGCTCCAACATACGAGGACACCCACAAACTCTCCCTCACCATGGCCACTGGCAGTGTGCCTACAATTTCATCTAAGCTCCCACCAATCTGTGCACCCTGTGACATGAAAAAACATCAAATGTAAAGACAGTGCAAAAAAAAGATGGTGAAACAGATACATTGAGAAGACAAACATGCTGAAGTACACAACTAAAATGAACAGTGTCATATTTACAATGGCTCATTAATGTGTGATTAAGCCAACTATTCAAGGCCTATCATATCCAGCAGCACAATTTCCACAGAAACAGGATGTCACATCACAATCAGGTCCGGTTCACGGCGTAAATGAGCAGCGGGCCTGAAATGAAAAGTAGGTAGGATGGCCAGTGGATATACACCTGCTCAAGACTGTCATCCTCTGCCGTCCTGGTGTCCCCATTGCTGTTGATGGGTATTTCCATAGTGGCGGCTTTGCTCAAAATACTGTCTGTCATGATGGATATCTACAAAAAAAGACACATTGCAGATGAGACAGACAGACAGACAGACAGATAGATAGATAGACAGACAGACAAGTAGATAGATAGATAGATAGATAGATAGATAGATAGATAGATAGACAAACAGACAGATAGATAGATAGATAGACAGACAGACAGACAGAGAGATAGATAGATAGACAAACAGACAGATAGATAGATAGGCAGACAGACAGACAGATAGATAGATAGATAGATACAGAGAGACAGACAGACAGAGACAGATAGACAGACAGATAGACAGACAGACAGATAGATAGATAGATAGATAGATAGATAGATAGATAGATAGATAGATAGATAGATAGATAGATAGATACAGAGAGACAGACAGAGACAGATAGACAGACAGATAGACACAGACAGACAGAGACAGGGAGAGACAGATAGACAAACAGACAGACAGACAGACAGATAGATAGATAGATAGATAGATAGATAGATAGATAGATAGATAGATAGATAGATAGATAGACACAGACAGACAGACACAGACAGATAGACAGAGAGAGACAGATAGACAAACAAACAGATGGATGGATAGATAGATAGATAGATAGATAGATAGATAGATAGATAGATAGATAGATAGATAGATAGATAGATAGATAGATAGATAGATAGACAGACAGACACATAATTTTTGGTTACATCCTTAATACACACTATAGAAAAAACAACTTTGGTGTCTAATACCACATAAATACTATATTAAAAGTCTTAGTGAAGCATGTGTTGAAAATATGAATATGTTCTATTAACATATAAGATAATGTAAAAGTATTAATAAAAGAATGATAAAACACAATCAACAATGACGTTTTATTAGAAGACCAATCTACATTGCATGATGAATTATAGCCCAGTCTATAAGCAATAACCTGGGGGCCAATACCAAAAAAACCTAGCATACTATATTGGCATCGGTAAAAACTGGGCCCTTAACTAAAGGGGGAAGGGGAATGGGATGGATACTTAATGCTACAGTGTGTGTGAGTGATGTGAACAGACGCCATGACGCGCTTCAGCCGGAGCAGGTCAAGCGTCCTCTTCTCGGCGCCGCTGCAGCTGAGCTACGTGTCACACACACCGGGGAGAAGAGGATGCTTGACCCATCCTGCCGCTGCTTTACTAACCTGTATGCCGTCTTAACCGCTGAACCGAACCACACGGGCCACATTTAAAATTATTCCATGATCAAAATGCGATGTGTGTGTGTTTTAATGGATGTCCTGATGGCAAATAATCTCCACAGGCTCCTCTGTCAATCCTCTTGGTCGCTCGGTAACGCAAATCCTCTCAGAGTCAGCTCTCTGCAAACGGAAGTGACGATGTGAAATTCTTCAGGGTTATTACTGTAGTAGCGTCGTTACATACTAACGGCATTATATTGGAGAGTAAACAATAGTAAAATTATTATTATTTTTACACAGAATACAATCAAAAATAGAAATAAAAAATCTCTGTGAGGTTAAATGTGATGCGCAGCTTTATGTAAAACGAAATGAGGGAGATAATCAGAGCCTTTCTACTATACTTAATATGACCAGGAGGTGTCAGTATCACTTCAGGAATGATAGCATCATTGTGACAGCTCACAATGGTTAACCCGTTACTGTTGTAACAAACTAAAATCATCCTGTCTCATTAACTATGCAAATTAATATATATTATACACACATATTGCATAAATTAAATGTATGTTTGTTTTGTACCTCTTAGTCCAATTCAGTCATATAAATTATACTTTTTGATTTAAATTAAACCAGTTAAATTAATATGGTAGCCTACTACATGAAGCACATTTTCAAGTAACTGACAAAACTTTTCTTTACAGCTTTACATTTGATTTTGCTTTATGGATTTGGCCTATCTCAGAAGTCTCACAAAGAATACTATTTAGAGGCCAAGCTGAAGATGGAAGAAGCAGTTATGAGTCTCTTGGGAATAGATGTTAGGTGATGTGTGAAACGCCTCATGCTTCACCTTTGCAAGCCAATATGCATCAAGCATGAGGAGGAAGTGAAAATTTGGAAAAGTGTGCTTTTTTTACCGTTCAAATGAACATCCTTCGACTTTTAACCTTTGACCTCCACATTCTTGCGTGCACCTAAAAAAATTATGGTTATTGGCCCTTGCACGCTGAGTCCGAAATTTTCGTATGCGTTTTTTCGTATTCGTGATTCGGTGGCTCTGAATTGTCAAAACATAATTCAAACACCATTCAAACTGCTTGCTACGGATGCGAAAAACGCAGAAAATCGAACCCGATCCGATTTTTTTTATGACGGACGAAAGTTTCGGAGGCAGTGTGCAAGCGTGATTGACATAACATGGGGTCGTATTCATTTTTTAAAGTGAGAACATTTCGGACGCAAATTTCGGACTCAGTGTGCAAGGGCCTCAAAAACCTTTTGCACTGAAAAAGCAGAGCCCTCTTTATCTGCCAAAGAAAAGAGTAACACTTTATTTTACAGTGTCATTGTTAGGCTACATATGTTACATTATGGTTACAACATTAATAACTAAAAACTAACCCTAACCAAACCCTATAGTAAGTACATGTAGTTACTTAATGGGTAAACGTAACAATGTAACAACTATAATAACTAAGATCGAATATGATTTTTTTTTAAATGCAAAAATGTATGTTGGGTTAATATTACTCATATAATGTAACAAAGACAAAGACCTTATTTTAAGGTGTCTGCGTTAGACTGTAATTATACATGTAAGTACTGAGTAATAAGCATTAGCTACATATATAGTTATATATAGTGTAGGTTTAGGATTAGTGTGTGGTGTAGGGTTAGTTACATATAATTATGCAAAATTTAGTCTACTATAGTGTGTGTGTGTGTGTGTGTGTGTGTGTGTGTGTGTGTGTGTGTGTGTGTGTGTGTGTGTGTGTGTGTGTGTGTGTGTGTGTGTGTGTGTGTGTGTGTGTGTGTGTGTGTGTGCGTGTGTGTATTTTTAAAGGTCATGTACTGGACTTGGCAATCCATTAAATATCTTAAAAATTACTTTACTTTAAACATGATCTTTAAAGGATCATTCTGATTGGGTGGTAGCCTGTTATAATACAGCTGGGTTCACCAGGGGCCAACAAGAAAAAAAACACAAGTTTTAATGTAATTGCAATTAGGTTGTATTCCCAAACACAAACCTTATTGAAGTCGTGTCTACACCACAAGCCTTCTGTTTAGAGCATTTTTTAGTCTGGGAACCTTAGGTTAAATTTGACAATGAGGCAGACCAAACCAGCCACCCACAGTGGACGTATTTGGATGCAAGTTTACTGGTACACATAAAATGAAAACAAGGCCTGTTAAATCTAAGTTCTCCATGTTCTTGAAACCTTTGCAAGGACATACATTACCGAACCATTCCGTGCCTTCGAAAGCTCTGCAGCTTCCCACTCTTTTCCTCCCAGTCAGTAAATATCCCGTCACGCTTTTAATGATCATTAAATGCGCCTCCAGATGTTGGCCAGCGGTTCGTCCTCACACAGCCCGTTCTGAGTTCCTCGACTGCAATCAAGGCACAGAGACAAGGACCTCTAAGAAAAGCAAGAAAGAAAACATGGCAAAGCACCATGCTCTAGATGTCTTACCCGCTATGTCATTATTCCCAAGCAAAATAATTACAAACATTGCTCCGTGTTTACACCGTGTAGCATATGGACCTGGTCCTTTTATAGTTTTTGTAATGTGCCATTTCAAACAAACTGTCAACCTCTTTTTTTCCTCCTGCTTGCTGTTGAATCAAGCTGAGTGCAATTCGTCACTGTTATGGATCCATAATATGCGTGACTGTGAACATCAAACACTAAACCTCTTCCTGAAAACACAAGGAGAAAAGAAAGAAACAACAACGTAATCCTTATAAGTAAGCGCAACATGTTTAAAGAAATAGTTATCATGTATTCACCCAAACCTGTATGTTGTTTTTTTCTTCCTCTCTGCAACACAAGAATAGTTTGAAGTTTTGAAGAAAGTTTTGAAGAATGTTCAGCAGCTCTTTCGAATAAATAAATAAATAGATAAATTGATAGATAAATAAATAAAATAAAATAAAAACACCAAAAGGAAAAGATTGTCTAGGCTTCACTATATATTTTTTTGTGTGTTCAGCTGAAGACAGAAATTCATACAGGTTTGGAACAACATGAGGGTGTAGACATTATTTTCTTTTTTGGATGAACTATCCCTTTAAAGTGAACCTTCAGTATAATAACAAATGTTGATTTTCCAGCTTGCAAATTCTCATAAGAGGAAAGATCACTTTGATATTTGAAGAGCAAAGGACTTCTCAGAGCAGCTGTTCTCTTTTTCCGATTTTGGCAAAAAATGACAGTGATGTTATTTTCCATGTCGCCTATCATCCATTAAGCAACTATATTTCAGGGCTAAATTGGGTGGATTTCAGGCACTGTTTAATCCAGCTGGAATTAGCAAGAGTTATAGCTATGGCAAGGAAGAACCACAGCTGAACGGGTTTATGCTGGGAAGTTGGGATCATTTGACAAGGAAATTATGAAAAAGTATCTAGTGGCGTTCCAGAAACTGTCGACTGTTTTGGCTTTTCATAACTGATAAACATATTGGTTTTCCAGTTGCAATGCCAGTTTTTTCCATGATAATTCAACTTCTGCCTATTTAGCACTGACATGGTGAAACAGTTTGAATGCAAAATATATATATATAAATGCATTACATTATACACTACTTACAATATGGATTTTGTACGCCACAGCTAGTTCCAAATCTGCATGTCTACAGAATCATTTTCCTCTATGTGAATATTACACTGCTCTCTGGCAGGAATACTTTTGTTTATGTACAGCTTTTTTGAATATTAATGAAATTGGTTTTGGCTCAAAGGAAGACGACAGATTATTATCTTAGTGTGTCTTTTTATCTTTTCTTCTGTACTTTCTATTCTCTAGAGTCTATGTAGAGACATGCACTACAGTTTAAAAATAAATTAAAAATAAATGGGGGTGTGAAATTGCACATCTCACTATCATAGACTGGTCTTTTGAAAAAGTTACTTTCCTCCCTAATTTCTAGTCTGGGACTAAAGATACAAAGAAACCACGTATACTTTCACTTGGGAAAATGGTTCATGACCAGAAAACCATTGTCTCCTGCTTGTTTACTTAAAGAAGTTAACATGTTTTTGCTTGATTTTGTGGTTGTTTCGGAAGAAATGCCACCCACAGCCCTATATAAACTTTGATGTTGTAAACTTCCACATTATCACAGAATTATTCCATATATGACACTAAAGTGATTGTTCACCCAAAAATTATTTAAAAAAATGCACAATTTATTCAGTCCAAGCTGCTTTTGCCAAATGTCTTCTTTCGTTTTTCCTCACATGAGTTTGAGTAAAGAATGACAGAATATATTTTTTTTGGGTAACTATCACTAATTTTTACTAAATAGTAACAAAAAAAAACCTTGCTTTATCAGTATCAAAAATCCTTTCCATTTAAAGTTTCCTTTGCCACCGTTTGACCCATGTGTGCCGTGAGAGCAGCTTGTAAAACCCAATAACAGCTTCTCCAACCTGCTGGTAACACTATAACTATTCCTGTTAATTTCACCTGAATAATCAAAAAGACGACCAAAAAGAGGCCACAAATTTGTATAAAAAAACTATTTAAGCATCATAAATCCTGTTGGGGTGGTTAGCATAAACTCCAAAGTGTTAATTTAGTTTTCTGTGAATACTAGTTGTGGTTGGCTCCCAGTCTCTGCAGACATGGCTTGCACGCAATGGCAGATGCAGAGAATTTAAAGGCCACGTCCTGTGAAGTTACAGGCAGTAATCTGAGCTCTGAATGCCATGCATTTGAACTAAAGTGCTGCTTCGCTAAGATTGCACACAATTGTTTCTTATATCCTTGTGGAATTATGGCCTGACCACCACCCTTTTAGAGAAGTAACAAAGCGAATTAAGCCTGTTTTTTTTTTTTAAGCTATATTTAATTAAATGTTTATTTATATCAACATTTCTTTTGTTTTGGAGATGTCTCTCTGTCCTCTGCTCATTTTCTCTGGTACTTCAATGAAGAATCACATTCTACCCTCTTAGCCCTCAATTTAGTAATAGGACAATGCACACTCGCTCATTATATTTACTATTTCCCTTCAGATCTTGTCCAAAGTCACTTCCAGAATCCTCTCTGGAACAAATTGACCAGATGTGTGTGAGCTGATTTAAACCTGGAAGAGAAGAGAAAGGATTTTGCAAATGTTGGAAACAAAATAAAGTTATGACATAAAAGGAATAAAACATGATCATCAGGTTTACACAAACTTGTGAAGTTCATGCAGGTCAAATGCTGCTGTCATTAAAGATAAAAAGTGAAACAAACCAAATATTATGGCATACTAAAATACAAAATATTGTTTTTATGCAGTCAAAATAAAAATGTAAAATAAATAATGACTTAAAAATGATTTAAATAAATCAATAAATACATATAAAATAATAAATAAATAAACAAATAAGCAAGCAAGCTCTCTTTGGATATATATAAATAAATATAGCCAAAGAGATTTTTCCCGTCATTTATCAGACTTTTGAATGATTTAGACACATCACATTAGACACATTTCTGGACAATGTATGCACAGATATATGACGTGAGAAGACCCTGTGGGTGTGAACACGAGAACTTTCTCACATTATATGTGTTATATCACCCTTTTCTGTCTTGCGCAGTATCACAGCATCATTATCTCTGTGTTAGCAGAGTAACTGCATTACAACACTACGGCTGATTTATTTCAGGCCATGACCACTGAAGATCCAGTGCTTTTTGAGTCTATGTGAACATATCTAATATTTATTATTTCTCAAGCGCTGGTCAAAGACCAGTTTTCATTTTTTTCTGCTAAATCCTACACCATTAAAAGTGGAAAAAGAGGAAATAGTAAAAAAGAAGTCGGCAGCAAGGGAATCCCACGGATAACCCGCTCAAGTATATTAATTCCAACCAGACTACAGTACATCTCTTAAAGTTCACTTATTTTACACAGCACCTGCAGAAGCAGTTCTGTCTTTTTTGGACATTTTAAGATTGTTTCTTGCACGATAAATGCTTGAGACTTGCATAAGCATTTGCCATTTTTCACAAGTGACTTTAACAAGCCAAACACATGTTCTGGTGTGGACAAGGAGTTTATAACCCTCTACCTGGGTACGTCTTACATGGGTGTGCACAGGCTGTAGTTCCTTCCTTATTGTCTCAACTTAATTTGCTCTGTCCACATTACCCTTCAGTTACATAGAACTTTTGTGAAACACCAAGGAGGAGTATTTCTGAAATAGGGAAAATGGGAAATCTTTCATTTCCATCTTTTGGAGAGTTTTCCCATGAATGAATGCAAGGCACCCTGACAACTATTAATGGAAATGTCTGGCTCTGTCAGCTCAGACATGCATCTTCCTTTGCCTCGGTCACCTCATGCGATTTACATCACGCTCGGCTGTTGTGCTTGGCATAGGAGCACAGACACTTTCTAGACTGCATGCAGATCCAGAGAGCCACAGAGAGGACATCTCATTTCCACAGGACATAAAAGAGAAAATTATTCCTATTTTCAAAGTGGATGAAAATACTTCACACTATCTATGCCATCTAGTCTCAAAACATGCTGTTTTTCTAAGGGATAGTGAGTGTCTTATGAACTTCTCATGTCCTAAAAAATATCACTTGGGTTGGTTTGTGCTGACTGATAAACACTGTAGATATGTGCAGACCAAGTATATAGAGAGAGTTGCTTACAGTCAGAGGCCAGAAAACTGTCTTTATTAGGCTTAAAAAGATCTTTCTTCAAGCATTAATGCTTTGGATGTGTTAACCTGCAAAACATTCACTGAGATGCAAGAAGGCAAGCAGGGCAGGGCCAAAAGATGTGGGAACAATGAAATTGTCATGTTTTGAGTTTGTTTTTGGTCTGTTTTTCATGTTGTGTTCATGTCTGTTTCTAAGTTAGCTTTCCAGTTTGTTGATTCACAGTTCCCCTCTGTTCTCTCTTCTCTGCCTGTTTGTCTCATGGTTACTGGTTGATTAGAATCCTCAGTTAGGGTGTACCTTGTGTACAATCTCCTTTGATTGTGTATTCAAGCCCTCAGTTTATGTCTGTTCCTTGTCCAGCTCCTCGATTTTCTCCTGTATGGTATGTAGAGAGTACTGTAGCTATTATACCATATAAAGGGACCTTTGCAAAAATTAGTGATAGTAAACCAATGCTTTGTGAAGCATTTGAGGCTTTGATAAAATTGTGCCAAAACACAGTTTATTATGCAAAGCTTTTAACACAATGCGCATTAGCAACATCTGGTGGTCTGACTTGTTTTCTCCACCATCTGACAAATCACTGCATCTGACAAAAAGCATGTGACCAAACAAAGCTTCGGACTTCTGTGACATACAAGAGTGTGATCATTACAGTTCTATCTAATTTGATCTTTAATTAATTTAAATTAATGTGTGCCAATGAGACCACAACTCGTGTCATGGGTAGCCTGGTCAACAGATTCAAATATTGATCAACAATATAAAATAATATACTAATAACAAAATAATAATAAAAAAGATTTGCTTTAATATAATTTGTGTTGGGGGGTAGAATAGTGTTAAATCATTTAAATAAAGAATGGCTCCTCGATAATCATTTACCTTTTCATGCATCAGGTGGGGTCGTGAAGTGCCAATTTTTTTTCAAACTGGCTGTTCCGACCTTCCGATACTGCATGACGTTCAAATCTTCAAACGTCATCAATCATGTGGCATTGTCATTTCGATACACGCATTGGAACAGTGTTTGATCCAATAGTGCTTTGAAAACTGCATCAGAGCATCGGAGCCCCCCATCAATTGCAGAAATAAAAATATACAGACTTTCGCATGCTCACGAGAAACGTATCTCGTGCGCAGGAGAAACTATCGTGTACTTGTGCGTTACAATTTCTGATTTGCGTTATAGCATCGTTAATAAAAATGTGGGAATAGGGATGAGATGAGAGTGTGCTTGGAGCATGCATTCACCTGTATCCATGGAGTTGGCCTGAAGTTTGGAGATGATGCTGAATAGCCTACAATAGCGTCTTCAATACTTGAGAATTATTTTCATCGAAACAGGCTTCTAGAACTCAAAATGTGTTTTAAATGTTGCTCAGTGATGATATATCTGTGTCGAAATGCAAGAACAGAAACAATGTTTTAGTATTTAAGTCCTAGTTTAAAACACCTAATTGTTACAGAATGCATGACCTTAACAAAGATTCAACAATGAAAATGGCTGAATCTCCGACAGAACGGATGTCATCTGGAGCGGTACTGTATGTGGATGAGTTTTTGGATTATTCCCATCTGGACGATTCCATTAATTTCATCTTCTGGCTAAATGGCTCTGATTTTGTGAATAATGAAGTTAAAGAGGATGACATTTAACCCTATCCAGTCCCATCCCAAAAGCATTTGCGCCCTCCAGGTCACCCCGAGCCTGTGACCAAACCCTCTACAAACCTGAACATTGGGATCACCTTCTCCAAACTCCGCTCCAGAGTCTGCTCAAATATCACCACTCAGTCCCAAATTCCTAAACCCAAGCCCAAAGGAGGAGGCTGAGGATGAAGACATGGTCCTCTACATCACCAGCCCCTAAGTCCGCTCCAGCCCCAGATCCCAGCCCAGAGAGTGCAGTGCTGACCATCTTGGCATTGGCTACGGCTATTTTGTGTGTGGGATAGGGTTAGGAAATGAGCTCAAATTGTCCTATCTGGCCCAGTGTTACGTACTGCTCCGAGACTTTGGGTTGAAGATTCACATGCAGCATTTATTAAGGGTAATCCAAAGACATAATCCAATAAACAGGAAAGAGGTCATGAACACAGGGTAAACAGTCCAAACAATCACTGGGCACAGAAACACAGGGAAATAAAAGAACGGGCTGAGATCAAACCAATGAAACAGGGGAGAACGCTCAGAATTGCAGTAGTGACACATACCAGACTTAATAATGTGAGATTGAATAAACCAGGCATATATAGGGAGAGTAAACGAGGTAAGTAGCAGCTGTATGCAGTCAAATATGATGAGTCCAAACGGTTATGGGAAATGCAGTTCTTGGTCAAATGACAATGGTCTGGGGAGGAGTGTCCTCTAGTGGATATCAAGGGCACTTCTGCTGGTGATCGTCTGACTGATTATTTGGGGTGCGGGAAAAAATTGATTCATATATGAATCGCGATTCTTATCTGTATCAATTCCCAAATTTTAAATATCAATTTTTTTTGGTGTTACACTTCTTTAACTTCGCAGTACTATTTAAAGATACTTAAAGTTATTGACGTTAATGCGGCTGCACAGATGCCGCCTCTCATATGCATGCGGCCTCGAATTCAGTTCTCTTTCACAGCGACACACACAATTATGTCAAAATGCACATCGTGTGGACTGTGGAGATTCAGTGTAAACAGAGTCTGTTAAGTCCTACACAAACGAAAACAAATGGAAGAAAATCGGATGTGTAACTATATCCATGCATTCATTCTTAAAGGGACAGCAGCCTCATAAACTGTTGACATCCATTTCATTAATGTTAATTAAAAAAAACTATTTTTTATCTTCAATTTATATTTAGTTCATAGTGAAGATTATTTTTTACATTTGATTATTCAATTTCAGTAGTAGGGCAGATAAATAAACCTATGCAGTACCTGAAAAACTTATTGAATTTGTATTTTTTTTTCTATTGTATTTGTCCAATTGCTTGTAATTTTATTCTTTGTTCCTATTTTTATATATCAAAAATAAAATAAAATTGCCTGCCTTGCTTTATTACAGAAGACTGTATGTATGATTTTATAATATTGAGTTGACTAAAATGGGAAGAAAATCTCAAATCGAAATTTGATTCAAATCAAGAATCGTGCAATATAAAATAGGCTATACTGTAATTTACACAGTAACCCTAACCCATAATGCCGATTTACACAAGGCTTTGAGAACCAGTTATTGTGACCAAATATCTTTAGATATAGATAGATCTTTATCTAATAGAAACTGTTTAACCCTGAAGCCATCGACTGGCTGTTGTAAACTCAGTTCATGCATTTGTTCAGCCTTACTAGTAGTTAAATGGCCACCTACTGCATAGTGTCCGTCGGAGCAGGATCTGTGCTTTGCTGGCATAAGCTCTTGGAGTAATGGATGTCAGCAATAGCTGGAGAAGCTTTGCTGCATTCCATTCACAGATTCTGTCTGCTAAACCGATTTAACACCTTCTCTAAAAACAAGACAGAATAGAATCAATTACTCCTCATGCAGGCGATGTTTGGCATGGGGTTGAAGAGATGTGACAGCCTTGGTTCTGCTTCTTTACAAAGAAGGACCGCAGCTAGGGAATTGTGAAGTTAGAAAGGAAGTTGGTTTAAACAAAACATTCTTGTAATTTCACTAGAATAATACTGTAGAACAAGAACAACAGGGTGCCTTCCTTTAACATGAGCTGATAAATTTCATCTGCATTATTGGTTTATTGGCATAAAAGATATAGTGCTTGGCCCAGTGCCCTCAGCCTTTGATATGGTATATACTAGCAGTGGTGGTGTCCAGGTTTAAAATGAAACAATGCAAACCACATCTGCACTTCTTTATAGGTCTGCCAGATGCATATCAAGGCAATCAAACGTGGTCTTATGATCCTGAAGCACATGTAGGATACCAGTAACACTGCTAGCCACTGTGGACCACCAGTGGTGTGGAGGGATAAAGACACATTGGTGTTGTACGAATGTATGGGCTGTTAAAGATAAAGGCAACATATCAGGTTTCTGAGCAGACTCTTTAATTGATTTTGACAGATTTTGGGCTTTTTCTTCAGCTAGAACAAAGAACAGAACACCTTTCGGTTTTGGAGTGTAGCGTGAGAGAGAAAAAACACTATGTTAATTGTCAGTTTTGCAAGAACAAAACAACTTTCTTACCACATTTTTATGTTTCATCACAGATTTGCCAAGCTTTCCTCTCCATTCATATAAGACCAGCATTACTATTACTACTGCTCACACTTGTGTTTAAGTACTAAAATATTACTTTATATTTACTGATATATATGTATATATAAGTAATTTAATTAATCTTTGAGGTGTTTCACAGGCATTCTTCAAGCCTTGTTTTACTTTCCACTCACATGCTCTCCATATGCTCAGTCTTGTTTTTCCTCATCCTCAATGCATTGTTTTAGTTGCCTGTCTGCATGTAAAATGATTTCCTTTATCGGGCAGATAATAAACAAAAGTTCTGATGTTCCCAAGTAATTTGTGACCCCAGGCTACTTATCAATGACAAACCAACCACCCCCCAGCATTCCCTGACCTTACCCTGTTGCTGGAGCCCAGCTCTGAGCCCCTTTGGGAATGGGAACTGTATGAAGCAGTATTAAATGTTATTGAGAAGGCATGGAAAGGCCAGTACACTGCTGGAGATGGTTCTGAATGCAATGGTGTCTCATCTCTATGTGCACTGTATTGTGTTTGCCAAGTTTTACAAGCTTATGTGAGAGCGAGTGTGTCTGACATGAAACTGGGATCAGTTAACAGAGTCTAGACCAAGGTGCACTATAAATCTCACCTCTTTTTCTTCTTTGGTTATGGTAAGTGTGTATGTGTGTCTGCATGTGTGCACATTGAAAAAAGCAGATATTACAGAATGATATACGGTAAGTTTACATTACATACTGCATTTTACATTATTTTGTTGTTAATGTCCATAGTAGCAATTAAATAGTTATTGCAGGCAGTTCCACAACAATTTATTAAGGTGCACTTACAATATTAAAGGTGCAATAATATAATATAATATAATATGTTTAGTTGTCCTATATCGTTCCTGTGTTTCTGTTTCTTGTGCTTCATTACAGTTTAGTTCTGTTTGCTTGGTTAATTACTAGTGCTACATGTCTTCTATTATGTTGTATTTTTGTTTAGTTGTACTCTGATTGCCTGTGTTCCTGATCATTAGCTGATTAACCCACACCTGTTTCTGTTCTTCCGATTACCTTCCTGTTATTTAAACCCTGAGTTCTCCTTAGTTCATTCTCCAGTAATGTTTTAGTTAGTCATGGTTGTAATCTGTTTCCTGAGTTGTCCTGTGCCTGTCGGACTTATTTATTAAAGACTGTTTGCTCTTTGAATCTCGACCGTCGTGTGCTTCACTACAGCCACTGACCATAACAATTGGATCCTCATTTGTTTCTGTAGTTACGTATTAGTTTCATCTATCTAGTTTGGTTTCCGTTGTTCTTACCTTGTTTATATATCCCTGCATTTTCAGCTGTGTTTGTTGATTCTCGTCTTTGGTTATAGTGTGTATGCTTTGTTATTCCCCTACTAATCATAAGTATTCTCCTTTTTCATTAAAGACTATTTGTATTTATTATCCGAGTTATGCGTGTTGGAATGCCACATTACAGATTCATAACATAACATAACATAACATAACATAACATAACACCATTTTCACAGATTTACATTTTTGTAGTTTACGAGACAATAATGGTATCGTTTTTGAGAACTTACACATTGAAAGCTTTGCGTTTTCAGGCCCCCAAAACGCTGTTGTCATGTAAATAAACGGCCAAAATGCATTAAACGTTTTCTGTCTTTAACAGCCACAGCTGAACAGAATGATTAACTAATGAGTTACCAAGGAAACAAAGTCGAAGTCAGGCAGGCGTAACAGGAACTAAACAGAACATACATGTTACCAGAACTCAGTTCTTCATCATTATGTTTTATATAGTATATGAAAACAAGTACGCCAAATTGTGTTCTATTCTACATAGGCCTATAGGTACATATTAAGTGCATATGGTTCATTACTATTAATATTGAGTAGAATATAGTTTTAATTTGACCTAATCAGCTAGAAAGCTTAGTCCTCAAATATCCGCACTTGTCTGATACCTCACATTGTAATATATCTGAAAGAGTGGAAAACATCTCAGGAATTGGTCCATTTCAACTGCCCCCCAAAACAGAGATCAACCCACTAAGGGGTGGGTTTATCATTTTTGGGGCCCAAGCAGAGGAATTTGCTTTTGGAAGAGCCTTAGATTTGGGAGAGCTCTTCATTGTGTCGTTGAGGTGTCTGTCCAACTATTTGACTGAATTATTTTGTAAGTAAATGCCAAGAGTGGTCTGGAATATCCATCTCAACATATCGTCTCCGAGGAACCAGGGGGAAATGAATGGTCTGAAAAGTGAAGAGGAGACAATATAGAACTTATCTGCTTTTCTCATGAATATTAATTATGAGACACTCTAGAAACAAACACAGATAAAAATAGCTAAAAATTACAGATGTTTGTAAGTAGGCGCTGGTCATAGTAGAATTACTTCTAACAATTTGCATTCTTTTAGTCCATATACAACGCTACACTTTAGCATTATTTGCATTTTTACTGTCTAAGCAGACTGTAAAAGGTACTGCTTTCTATTTTTTTCTGTTTCACTCGTCTTTTTATATGCATGCATGAAGTAGTTCCTGTTCCTGTTTTCAATAGTTTAAAATAGATTTTGCATGCCATTTATTGTCAACACCCTATTCATCTTTTTTGAAGCATAAAGAGTCTATAAGTGCTCCTTAAGAAAATACAGCATATTTGTGCAGCTTAAGCACTGAGTCAGTTGGTAGATGGAGAAATGTCTCCACAGTGGCCTTCTCTCCACTGGCTTCACCCTCTTGATTTTGGATGAGTGATTCCACACATTAGACCTCTGAGTCCATGGGATTTCTCTCACAGGGCCTTTCCAAAGACCAATCATATTTGGCATCTCTCTTCACTAACACCTTTCATAAGTTCAGCCCACCCTGCCTGAAACCAAGTTAAAACTGTATAATATGCCATGTTTGAGACTTTTTAATCATATTAAATGTTAGCTACCGTGGATACAAATAATTCTCCTTTAAGCCCTTGATTTTAGCGTTATTCTAACCTCCACGTCTCTATTGCTTTTAAAGTGTCATTAAATGTTGGCTTTTCTCCAGCTGCTATACTGTGAAGTCGGAGCAGATTTATTTTCTTGAAGGGTTAATTAATTTTTTTCTCCCTCATTTTTATCGTAAAACCATTTATATTTTCACTTGTGAATTTGGTAATAAAACAGCCAGGAGTCGAGTAACCTGTTTTATGACTTTCACATGAGCACAAAGAAAGAAAGAAAATAACATCCCAGAGCATGTTTCAGCTGAAATGTGCCTTTAATTCATGAAAGCCATCAGTTTGACAGGCAAAGATTAAGAGCTCGGAGTATCTGATGGCCTCATTAAGATTTAAAGAGATGCAATCAGAGCTACTACTTTTGGTAGTTTACTAACTAAGTAATTAAGGCTGAAAAATATCATGAAGCATTGTAGTGCAGTTTGCATAACCATAATCCTATGATGTTGTGGGTGGTTGCTAGGCCGTTGCGAAGGGGTTATGAAGACTTGTGGTCTAAATTAAATTAAATTAAATTGAATTGGTTAAATTCTATAAAAAGCTTCACAAATTGAGTTATTCTTCACATCCATAGCACAAAATGTCAAGGATAAGTTACACAACGAACATTAATACTCAAGATTGAAAGTTTAGAACAAATCATTGAACCCAAGTATGAGCAATAACAGAAATTCTTGCATTAAAAACACCACTGGAGAGTAATTCACTGCTCATCTGAATATTGGTGTATTGCAGCATTGAGCTCCTGTTTTTCCTGCTTTTTTTTCTTTAGAGTAACTACTGACAGTGTTCAATGATCTGACTGTGATTAAATCAAGTTTGACTTGGCTTACCTTTTTTTTTATTACCAGTCCAAGTTACATTCTGGCATTGTTCTTAATTTTCCACTGTTGTTTTTTACAGGCAGCCCAGGGTCACACCCTGGACATTTAGAATTTCCATAATGAAGATTCCTGTAACAACGATGTTGTGAGTTGAGTTCATAAGGATAATTTGTTATCATGCTTCTGAGTGTTATCATGTTATCATGGATCTCTCTTTCTCTCTGCGCTTTATCTTTTGGGAGGCCAGTGTGATGATAACCACATTTATAACAATGTGGCAACAGGAATAAAAGGGCCAAGACTGTGAAAATTCATATTTAGGTTACTTCCAGTCTTACTAGATATAGTGTCTGGATCAAGTTGTCTGCTGAGTCACGTGACCAGCTGTCCAGTGGAGTAGCTGGGATATCAGAGTGTTTAATGTCCTCTTTCCTCTCTGTTTAGACTTTTTGCAGCAGCTCTTTCTCTGAAGAGTGAACAAAACAATCATTCTCCTGTTTTCTCTCCTCTCTCCACGTCACCAAGGGACTGGAAGCCGTCCGCATTCACTCCATCAATCTCTCTCTCTCTCTCTCTCTCTCTCTCTCTCTCTCTCTCTCTCTCTCTCTCTCTCTCTCTCTCTCTCTCTCTCTCTCTCTCTCTCTCTCTCTCTCTCTCTCTCTCTCTCTCTCTCTCTCTCTCTCTCTCTCTCTCTCTCTCTCTCTCTCTCTCTACAAACTAAAGCTCTGATCCAGTTTGAGACCCAAAGGTCCCATGGAGAATGAACTAAGGAAAATAACCCAACTTTCACTTGCAAGGTTACATTAACATGGCATATGCTCAAGAATAACAATGCGACAATAAAATAATTGTGATGTAAATGTAATTTCTAAAATGATGCATATGGTGCATCACATGCATGATTGATACATATACATGAGTGGGAAATGGTCCATTGGGCACATTGTATTGGACTGTGAAGTTTATTATTCCACTCAGTAATTTGTTTTTGTATTATGCCAATTGCTGATGTATGCACCGCAGCCTCAGCGGCCTGCCACTCGTACCAGGTTAATCAAGCAAACATTTTACAAGTCATCAGAGAGTATCTGAACTGAACCTAAGGAGTGTTTATGAAAGGAAACTCATTTGAAAAGTTCATTTTTACCATACAAGAAAACTGAGCAGTGGTTTCTATCATTCAGCACAGAGGTTCTCAACTAGTGGGTCATGACCCAAAAATGGGTCAGAGCTCTGTTATGAAAGAGTTGTGGAGGTGGGTGAAAAAAAGGGCTAAATACAAATATCGACTATCGGTAGATGCAAACAGGGCTTAAAAATGTACTTTTTTCTTTGACTTCTACCAACAAAGGATAAAGGAGTAACATGATGCTGTTAGACCCTGCTGGTAGATACTGTAACTACACCATTCTCCAAGTTAATTAGGCACAGGACCATTTCTGACCATGATTGGCTGGAGTGGGGGTTCTCCTTGGTTCTCATTGCCCCCTCAGCTGAGGACGCCTATAGGCAACCGCCTAGTTTGCCTATGCCTAAAAAGGCCTAGGTTTGCCTATGCCTAGTCACATGGCATTCACAGATCAGGTAAAAAAAAACAATATCCAAAACAATTGCTCCTTTCCCTTGAAATGTTGAAGCATGCCATGGAGATTCTTAAGTTATTTAAGTTCTGCTTATGGTGCATTCAAGGGCAGCTGGGAAATGAGTATTTATGCTGCCTTCACGTGCTGTCGGAATTATCGCAAATACGAGTTTCCTAGTAAACAATTGGTCATGAACACCCCTCCGTATTTTCCACTGGGAAGCTCAGGGATAATTTTGATACTCAAGTTCCCGAGATGGAGAACGATTGTTGCTTGTTGCCTATTCTTTATTCGTTTTTTTCACAATGGCTACATCGCCTTGTCTTGTCATTAAAGTAGTGCATATTTACATAATCATTAGAAGCTTATTGTATGAGTTAAGATAGCATTGTCCTAATAAATAGAAGAATAAACCTGGTGTCCTACAAGATTCCTGTTCCTGTTCAAAAAAGCACTTGAATGTGATGAGCTCATTATCCCGACTTCAGAAGTGGGAAGTAGGAAATTTCCAATAGCACGTGAAGGTCGCATTGTTATTACAGCAACACACCAGAAACATGTCAAGTCAGAAAGACAACATGGAAGTAGCCTAAACTAAACAATATTTACAGATTATCCTAAAGTAAATGTTTGTGTTAAAAGCAAAAAAGTTATGAGCTGTTCTGTATATCACATCTTTATTATATAGCATGTAACATTAAAATAACTTTATTTAAATTTATTATAATTATAATTTATTATAATTCACTACAGACTAGCTTTCAGCCTACTAATCTCTACAGTATATACATATTATATATATATATATATATATATATATATAGGTATTATATATAGGTATTATATATAGGTATATATATATAGGTATATATATATATATATATATATATATATATATATATATATATATATATATATATATATATATATATATATATATGATATCTATATTATAATGTTCAACAACATTTCAAATCAACATGCTCCTTCCAGCATCACAACTCGGGTGACTTGTGAGTGTTAAACGTGTAATTCTAGAAGAAATACAACTATGACTTTGCTCTGCCATTCATGTGTTGGGAACTTGTAATCACATTCTGACTCCACTTGAGGGACACATAAGTTCATGCTTGGGCTATGCAAATACCTTTATTAAAAACTGTTTTCTTCGAACACAAAAAGAAACAATGACCTCTTATACTGTTATTTCAGTTATCACAATCAGATCTGTTTTGTTTTTCTATAAATTTCTTATTGAGTGAAACCAAGAAAAGATGCTAGATGAGTAGATATGGTCACAAATAGTGTCTGTGAGTTCAAAATAATAAGTATTGTCATCGATTAGTCCTTGTCAGCTTTGGACCCAGTAGCCACGCCAGACTCTAGTTAATGAAAATGAATTGCGAGAGATTGAGGCATACCAAGAATCATATTTTCATCACGGCGAACTCTTTTCCTTCAAAAGAGAGAAACGAAATGAATCAAAATACAGTAAAGCGTGGAGGACTGAAACAAGCAGCTGGGGCCACTAATGAGAACCAGCCGCAGGTGGTTGCTAAGTGACAGCGGCTGAGTGCCAGGCCTAGAGCCTGGGCCGCAACTGCTCACCTCCCGAGCCGGCCGCCTCTCCCTCCCCACCGCAGTGGCTCTCACTCTGGCAGGGCAAGACAGGGAAGCAGGGCGGCCTGAAATGAGAACCAGACCCCTTCAACCCTACAATTGGATCTCTTCCCCTGGCTGTTTTTTGTGTGTGTGAGAGAAGTTGAGAGAAAAAAGGAACGTGCTCCAAAAATAGATTACGGATCGCGTGCCAATGGGTTTTGAAGACTTCACTTTTTTTCGCTCCTTCTAGTCACGCAAGTAGCCTGGCAAGACTTTGGAAATCAAGGCAGGAAAAAAACAAAAACACGCAAAAAGACAGAAGGAAAGATAAAAGGCCCTCTGGGGGTTGTAAAGGTTATTGTATCTCTAAGGCCCTGTTTATGCCTGGTATTAAGATGCGTTTTTGTCGATCGGATCACAACGCTTAATACAGGTCTAAAACGGTTTGAGCTTGTCCACTTTCAACCACTTCCAAAGGTAGTCAAAAACACATTAGACCGGATTGCTTTTGTAGTGTAAACACTCATGTGGTCGAATGTGTTTGAACGGGCATAAAATAATTAATGTGTAAACATGCGGAAGCATGCTAGACTTTGTTGGGTGAAGACCCAAGTTTGGTTTGAAGACGAAAAACGTACCAAGCACAATTATGTTATCTTACCATTGCTGATTTCTAACACTCACTCTCCTCGTTCAGCGGGGTCTTGCGGATGTCAGAGCAGAAATGAAAGCTTATCAACTCCGTATGTTTTTCCATTGTCTCCCGGCACGTTCATATGTAAATTGAGCGAATTTTGTCCACTAAATCAAAAGATCTGAAAAATGTATTTACCCACCATAGACCCTCCACTCGAAGAGGCAGGACAGTGAGAGTGGACAAAAGAGACGGATTAAAACACCAGGTGTAACACGTATGTGTCTGCCAAGTCTACTCGTGATCCGAACGACCAAAACGCATCTTAATACCAGGTGTAATTAGGTCCTAAGGAGTGCACAAATATGGAAGTGGGCAGGATTACTATTTGAGACCCCACCTAACACTGAATTTACATCACATGACAGATGTAAAAGTGCATATGAAGTCTCATTTTGACGTTTAAGCTCTCTTTCATGGGAGTAAAGAGACTTGATTTGCAATTGGATGAATGGAAATCTAGACAATATTTAAAGACAGCACATTATGGGGCCCTTGGCGACTAGAAATATCCGTCTTTGTGGGTCTGCCAAGCTGGGTCGGCATCGTTACGAAAGAACCCTTTAGACAAAGGGCAAAATAGACTCTCTTTTTCTTCCCCTTCTGCTAAAATCATTAAATTCGACAGTCGTTATTGTCATTACATTTAAAGACTCATGCCAGGCCTACCCAGCGAATAAAGCCAGTGAGCCCCTTGGAAAGGTTGAATAAAAGGTTACTTACTTTGTTATGAAGGGCCACAAGACGTTTTTAAAGCCATCAAAGCAATATGTCAGAATAAATTAGTTTCAGGCCAGTTGTTCTAAGTGGCACCATCACAACAAGGCTTAATGTGTCTCCATATTGACCTATGCAGACACAACAAACTGACCTCATCAAAGCGAAAAAAGTCATGCCATACACAAACATTTAGCAAAATTGATGATGCATCATCAAAAGCCTCACAGTTAAATAACACAGTCATTCTGAAGGTCTCTTTTGCTTTCGAATGAGAGTTGTTATGACCAGAAACACAGTCCACATGGCCTGAGTTATTTGACAGTGGTGTTTAGCTTCAGCAAACACAAAGAGTGTGTCAACAGAAACTGGTGTAGAAAAAAACAATCTCTCCAACTGTGATTTTTCCATCAGACATGAAAAAAAAAACACGTTAGACAGTTTCCACACAACTTGCATGTGTGAGTTAGCTGATGCCCCAAAGTATGAGACAGACTCTCCATCAAACTCTTATGTAATAGGAGCAAATTAATCCTCATTGACCTTCAACAAAATGCCTCAATGAACTCTAAAATCAAAATGCAATAAAGCCTAGCGCAATTGCTGGCAGAAGCATAATATATTTTTGTAACATCAGTGAATATTCGTACCTCGTTTGCTGACGTCAGCAAGTGTCGTTCCCTGTCCTCACATAATGCCGGTTCGGCGCTGCTGATGCAGAACTTTTTCATTTTTGTCCCATCAAGCTGCCTGGTTATGATGTAATGCTTTTTTGAAAGTAAATTAAACGTTTCTCCTTACTTAGAAAATTTACTTAAAAAACGAGTTTTAGAATGCATGAATTTATGTATGAATCCTTGCAGTTAATAGGCTACAAATATGTGTTTAATACATTCATGATTTCAAAATGAAACTATCATTACATTTCTAATTTTCTTCATTTCTACAGAGCCCCTAAAGGGACATGGTGGTGGGAAAAATATTAAATGGGAGAATTTTTTTTTTTTCAAAACTTTTGCGTTCACTCTCAAATGACAAAGGCAAGCGAAAACAAAGTTTCTCAGGGAAACGCAAAACATTTGTGAGTGTCACAATCACCAGCTGGAGTGCCCTTTATATCCATCAGAGGGCTTTCCCCTTTTGCTCATTGTCATTCCAACATGGACTACATTTCCCAGAACTTCCTAACCAGTGTCATCATTCCTGATTGTTCTCAGCTGTTTCTCATTACATTGTCAGTCCCTGCCTATATAAGCCAGGTTCATTCAGTCACTCGTTAAACTAGTTAAACTTTTTATGCGGTTTGGCCGTTCGTTTACACGACAGCAGTGGTTTTGGTGCCTAAAAACGTAAACTTTAGAAAACGAGTTTCAAAGTGCACGTTTTTGAAAATTGTCTCTGTGTAAACAACGAAACAGCGAATCTCTGAAGACGATGAAATCATGCACATGCGTATTACGTGTTCAGTCTTTAGTGTTTCAGCAGAATACAGGGTGTGAATGAGGATAGTTTTGGCAATGGTGTCGTCTGTAGGCCTACTACGAGGAAAACTCAAAGGAAAAACCTCTCCGTTTTAAGCATATTGCTGTCGTGTAAACGTACCCTAAGTAAAGCCTATGATTTTTACATGTTTTGTTCATCGTGATAATCTTCTCAAATTAAGACAACTTTAATCAATTTTGAAGTGTCAATAGCTAAATGTAGGATATAAACGAACTACACCATGGCTGCTCGACTTCAACATCATCATCACTAAGCCTCCGACAACTCTTTCAGTCTGTGTTTAAAAGCATGTTTCCCTGAAAGTTTGAGTTGAATAGTTTATATGAGCACGATTACAAATACGACTCGACTGTGAAAGCGAACTAGTAAATAGAATAATTTACCGGTTCAGCTGATGATGTCCCCGTCAACCTAGTCCTGGTCTCAGTCCCTAGTCCCATAGTCCAAGTCCTAGTCACAGTCCTAGTCCCAGTCCCTAGTCCCATAGAGTATAACAGTGCCTGTCCCCTTTTTCAGCGGCGCTGCTTCCGGACGTAATTATTCTAATTAATTTTTCCCATAGAGATTTTATTTTAATAGTCTTTGTTAAAGAGTTATAAGACATGAACCAAGCCAATCATCTACGAGGTGAATCACAACACTACAAACTTTGATTTGAAGCAAAAAAGGTTTTGAAAATCTGACAAAAAGATAATGGCGCAAGACAGTGTACTAAAAGGCTTTATTGAGGAAAAGAACAACAATCCCATGAAGCATTGCGAACAGCATAATCGGATTAAAAACAATGGAGAAACAAAGCTACTCATTTACGTATGTTGAATATGTGTATAAAAAGAATATTTTAAGTTTATTGCAAAATATGCATATATATATATACAAACATTTCAGTAATTTGAGAACATAGGGACATCAACTCTACTTTATTTGCAGTGCCTCATGGGAGTGGGCGGAGCTAAAGAGCTATTTTGGAGAGTGTTGCTGTTATCTACTCTATTGGTGTAATTTTCTGTATAGCATCATGGGTAACACAGTTAAACACGATTATTTAAAGTTTTAGAATGTGCTTCGGTACAGTATAAATGTTTTAGTCAAACCCACATTCAACATCTAGTTTCAGGGAGTATTTTGTGGTTTAATCCTAGACGGTTCTTTGTGTTTTCAAGGCAATATACTTCACAGGAGAGTCTGCAGTATATGACATGTCCTGTAATCCAAGCTGTTTATGGCATCGCTCTAATGACATGTTCTGAAAAATCCACAAATCATTAACGTCTGAATATGGATGAATAATGACTAAATTCTTCCTCTTGTGTGACAAGGTTTGTTACTGCCCCATTTTTTTGCAACTGTTATAGGTTCCATGATTTAAACCCTTATTTTTTGGCTTTTTAAATAGTTAGTTATAAGGCCCCGGCTGCAGTATCTAGTGTGCTGTATATCTTTGGTCTCTATAGAGACAGTTTGGAAGAGACACGATCTGGTACTTCCACTTCAGGACAGGTAGGAAGACTGAATTTTTCTCCTATCAGCTTGTGCATGAGCTTTGAGACCTGATGGAAATACATAAACATTTGCTAAACTAGGATTCTGTGTTCTTTGTATGCCTGCGGTTTCATTCATGAACCACATATTAACTATCCCATATGTAAAGTATTTATTTTATTCAAGGGGGAATCACACATATTTTTATTTGACATTCTAACAATAAATCTATATCAATATTTCTCCAGTTTCTGGCAGAACATCTGGATTCTGTTTGGAGTTCAGTTTGTCACTTTGACTTTGCATATTGAAACTTCACTAGATGGCCAGACTGCAGTTATAGATCTATGGTTTATGAACATTCTTGAAGTTCAAAATACCATTGGCCTTTTTGCAATAACAGTATGTAATGAATCAGGGTCTAAGTGTCAAGTGATTAAAAAAAATCTACTTAATTACATGGTGTGCTGATTAATTAATCACACATCAAATTTGGCAAATAAATTACCCACGAAAGATCATTTAAAGTCATTATTGTGATAAATGAGGAAAGCATGAATAGACATTAGAAAAAGTAGCTTTAGAAATAAATATTTTACTTGATTCAACATAGAATTTATAACACATAAACTTTTTGTTAAATGTACATCTAAATTGGTATTTATTTACAGACTGTTTATTGCAGCGCAGAGGTGTCATGAATGTCTTCAAACTACTTTAAACTTCTTCAAACTTTCTGGTCCAAACGTTCACAAGCCAACTTAAAGTTTGTCTCGACGAACTGTTTTTTTCTAGTTGGGTATTAAAATGTTTAATCACCCAAAAATGAAAATTCTGTCATCATTAATTCTCCCTCATGTCATTTCAAACCTGAATGACTGACTTATTTCTGTGGAACATAAAATAATATACTTTTTTTTTTTTTGGTTCATTCAATGGAAGTCAATGGTAACCAAAACAGTTTGGTTACCAACATTATCTACCAACAAAATATATTATTTTATGTTCTGCAAAAGAAAGAAAGACATACAGGTTTAAAACATAATGAGGGTGACTCAATTATTTTTTCCAAATAAAATTATTCTCTAAATTAGAAATTAAAATTGCCAGTAGGTGGTGGTAAATGTCAAAATGAGTAGATCGTTGAGTCATTCATTCATTTGATTAATGGTAAATGGCTCTCTTTATGAATGGGCCATTGCATCATAGGTTCACCCTATTTGTTCAGTAGGCTAATGTAACATCAATGTGCTGTGCTCGGACACACACTGCAGTGACGCAAAGCTGTGGCTTTATAGGTAGTATTTTCTTTGGCAAAATTTAGTAAAACAGACAATATTGAGTCTAAAATATAACACAAAATTAAAGGGTTAGTTCACCCAAAAAAGAAAAAAAAAGAAAAAAAAAAGCCATAATTTACTCATGTCATTCCAAAATCTTTTCATCTCTTTTCAGGACATCTTTATACCTCAGTTTGGGTCTATCAACAATGCGGGACCATTCTTGAGCACACTGTGTAGAATTGCGTGGGGTATGCGGGAGGGGGGCATTCTGGTGACATGTCCAGCCCAAATAAAGGTGAATAAATTTTAGGCGGAGGAAAGAGGTTAACTTTTGGTCACTTTGAACAGATCTGATCTTCATTTGACATTTTATCCCTCCTCTTACCGATTATAAACCTGAGGCATCTAGTATGGAAGGCACTTAGCCGACTCTCTTGATGCCTGTAGGTAGGTCCAGCATTTAGCGACATACAACAGGATAATCAGAACACATGCCTCATACACTTTCACTTTAGTGCAGACAGATAGATGCTTATTCCGCCATACACGTTTTGTCAGACGTCCAAAAGTTTCAGTCCCCAACCCGACTGAAATCTCATCGTCTAGGGTGGTATTACGGGTCATGGTAGATTCAAGATAAGTGAACTTTCCAACATCATCAAGTGCTATATTATTTAACTGAAAACAATGCATGTTGGCAGCTTGTTCACAGTGTTTTTTCAAGCTGATTGAGAGCCCGAAAACATCACATGATCTTGAGAAACAGTCAAGCAGTTTGCAGCTGCTCTGGTGAAGATGCGCATAATGCAGCAGCATCTGCGTATAGCAGTTCTCTGATGACAAACTCTTGTGTTTTAGTTCTTGCTCTGAAACATGACCTCAGCTTGCTGTTTAAGGCAGTTATTATCACAATCTCCACGGTCCCCTTTTTTCTTGTGTGGTGATCTTTGCATCCCTGAAATCTTGGGGAACATGCTTAGAGCTCCAGCACTTTAAAATGAGTTGATGGAAATGGATGGCAAGGGGTTCAATTCCAGCTTGGAGAAGCTCATCTGGTATGGCATCAGCCCCAGCGGATTAACCCAGTCTGCCCAGTCCTTGTACTATGGTTATGACCTCATATAGCTTTGGTTCTGCATCTAAGCAATTTTGAAGTGGACAGCCTTGAAGGTTAGCTAAGCATGGTGAAAATATATATTGTAACTTATAGCTTTACAACTGAAAAACAGTTAAAATTTCCAATAGGTCAAATAATGTCTTGTTTTAGATCTAACTGAATATGTAAACTTGTATTATCAACTCAGTATATAGATATAATTAAGAAATAGCTGATGTTTAAGGCTCATTATTGGAAATACAAGGCACTTTGTCAAATTCACAAAAAAAAGGTGGACACTGAACAAAATTAAGTGTTTCTGGTCATCATTTATGATTAAAAACACCACAACCTACTGTATCATCAATGCCCTTTGGATTATATTGGGTACAAAGGTAAGACAAACAGCTGGCCATTTTTTGAACCACAGTGCTATTCAAAATTAATGTAAACAGATTTTATTCACGTATGAACAGTGATTCAAACATTATGAGAAACTTTTTAAATGAACAGAACAACTGAACATTATTTATTGTCCTTCAAGGCAGCATGAGTATAACATGTTCACAGTTACGAGTGAGGAATTGTTTGTGTACAAAAGTGAAGTATCTGCCATAAATATAGGATTCTTAAACAAGTAGAGAGATATCCTGTTAAATCAGGCTAACCTCAAAAAACGAATCTGAACAAAGCATAATTTTAACAATCACTTATAAACACAATGTTTCTTCAATAGGCACTGTCAATTTTCATAATTACAAGTTGAGCCTTTCAATGGGCATCAGGAAAAAAAAGCATGCTGACTTTTTTTCAGCACAGTATGGAAAAAAATAAATCTTTAAAGTATTAGAAAATAATTTACAAAAAATGATTAACAATCACTACAGCAAATTAAAAGGCTACAAATTAGTCCTGTTAGGAGAATGTACAATGCTGCCATGATTTAGTTTGAAATATTTTTACTTTATCGTTTAACTTGCAAACTGTACATTGTAGGTGTCACTAAAATCAAATCACCAGTGCTTTTTAACAAATATGAGTGTCATTACATTATTGAGCCATGTAATTTACATACACAAAAACAAAGTAATCCAGCATTTGTGGTATAATAAACTTACCAATTGTTTACCCACAGCAATGTATGAAAGATGCTACAAAAAATTACCTATACAGTACCTTGACTAGGGAGTAGTAGAGTTGTGAGAATCTTTTTGGTCAAATTATGTATGTTATTAGCTTGATGTATTTATTAAACATTAACATCCAGAAAAAATGAGTTTAGCATAAGCCAAGAAATTTGAACATCAAATTGCTATTTGGAGCCTTTTATTATAATAACAACATAAACTTTTCACTGGCCTTGAGGATATTTGTTAAAATCTGTTTTCAAAAAACCACTTGAGAACAAACATAAGAACAAAAAAGGACAACATGTAATTTCCAGTTACGTTATGGTGGTTGTAAGTGTCAGCTCTTCAAAAGGTGCTGATAAGAGCAGACATAAAAATGTTTAACATTTATGTTATTGTAATTTCTTTGTAGTTTAAAAAAAGAATACAGATAGCTTGTGTTCTTGTGTTAAAGTTATGCTTCAACGCTTAAAAAGAATGAAAAAGGGCTTTAGTGTGTTAAGTTTTTAGATTTTGAATTTTTCTTAATATTTAGCTTCATAGCTACAATTGTGATCCCATTAGTCAAGCTAAGGGAGGGGAAGCAGCATGTAGAGATTAATGATCACTGGTCTGCAGCATAACTTTTAAAGACTGTGGCCTTTTGCAGATACTATAACCTTTTTTTTTTATAAATACTGACAGCAAAACATGTTCCCCAAACATTTAAGAGCTTAATACTGAACATACTGAGAACAATTTAGAATGGCAACGTTAATAAACTAGAACAAGCTCTGATAACAAACATACTGTTACAGCCACAAATATACAAATATAAATGAATGTCAATAAAATCACAGGTTATGTAATCAACCGCTTGACATATGTCATTCTTTTTAAACAAAAAACATCAGTACAAAAATATAGAATACAAAAGTGTTTTCTCTTACAAAACATTGACATCAAACATACCTGTCATTTAAAATGTGCAAATGCTGGGCTAATAAAAATGTCAGTTGATCTTCAGGATCATTAGAACAGCATTATAAAAAGGTCCTTTTTTACAACTCAAGTCAGCATGTCTAAAGAAGAGTGACAAAAGCACCGAAACCTCTGGCCAGCCAGTGGGGCGACATTACATACAACATGATGTTGAGGACCATGCCAGAGGAGAGGCATTTTTAGAGAACCTGAGTCAGGTAGAAATCCTTTCGGGAATCCTTTGATTAGACTGCATTAAATACTCAGTTCTGTCTCCTCGTGTTCAAAGCAGTGGTCAGTTGTATTGATATTGGAGGACGAGTGACCACCAAAAGGAGCGATGGCAGGGGAATGTGCTGAAAGTGGTGAAAGCGATGGAGAAAAATTTGGAGACATGGCAATTGAGGAAACAGAGCCATCATGGTCAATAGGAGATCGTCGCAATGAGGAAAGGTGGGGAAATGTTCGGCCTACAGCAGGTTTTGGCAAAACAGTTTTGGCCCCTGGATGAGCTACAGAGGTAATTAGGGGAGGAGGGTCAATTCTGGGCTTGGGATCAGTCTTTGCTTTGGGATGAAATGGTCGCCGAGGGTTAGGTGGTGCGTTCTCATCTTTTAATCGTGCGATTTCTGTGAAGACATTAGCCAGAGGCTGAAACTGAGGGCACCAGTCGAGGAGGTAGTCCCAGTTGTAGCTGCCTCTCAGTTCCTCGTCACTAGCCACGATTGCTGTAAGAGAACCATCGACAGCAGGCTTACCATCCTCCGGGAAAGCATAATCTTTCGGATGTGAGATGTTAAGCCCCCTTCCAACCCCAATATATCCACCTCCTTCATCCCTATAAGTTGGCAACTGGCTTGATAACATTGTCCCACTTAAACTTCCCAGTTTCTTCCCTTTAAACCATTGGTTTGCATCCATCCCCGGCTCACAGGAAATGTCAGACAGCTGATCTGCATCTTGCTGGATACCAGAATCAGGCCCACGAGCAGCTATGTGCTCCTGCATAGAGGAGGAGATGCTAGAAACTCGTGGATATTCATTAATCATCCGAATCTCATCATCTTCTGCTGCTTCGGCGGAACCACGTCCACTAGAGTGAGATGGGTCAAGAGACCCACCTCGTGTGTAGGTACCTCCTCCGTTCCCAGTCTGGTCTGTTGCATACCCAGGAAGGGTCTGATGATATAGCTTATCATCCCCTTGAACTTTAGAATCTTCAAGACTCTCCAGAACAGTACCGTTGGTGACTATTCTGTTGCAAGTCTCTTGTTTTTTGTACCTTTTGGATCTCATGAGGAATACAACCACAACAACTATGATCAGGAACACGATGGCTGCCAAGGAAGCTGTTATAGCACTGGCAAGTACCACATTCATATCTGTGTTCAAACCAAAGGATGTATGAGTGACATCAATTGTGATCTGGGCAGAAGCTTTTCGGGAATTCTCCAAAGGACTGTGGGCAATAACATCCAACGTTATCTGACGTGTCTCTCTTTTAGACCGGCTTATATGACGATGATAGGCATCCATCTTGAGGGATATCACTCCAGTAGATGTGTTGACCTCAAAGTAAGGTGAACTGTTTGCGAGTGAATAGAGGACGATGCCGTCCACCCCTCCATCCTCATCATTAGCATTTACTTGGCCGATGCTTTGCCCTTTCTTGGCACCCTCAGGTATACGGAAGGTGAAATCTGAGTTAGTGAAAATGGGGTCATACTCATCTTCACCGGTCACAAAAACGTTCACTGTGACTGTAGAAGAGTAGTTGCCTGCATCCATTGCTATGGCAATAAAATTGAAAGTGTTTATCTTCTCAAAGTCGAATGTAAAGCGGGTTCGCACCTCACCGGATGTTTGGTTCACAAGAAAGGAATCTTTACCATTGCCGGAATTATACATCAGGAAATATCTCAGTTCTCCGTATGCTCCTTTGTCACGATCAATGGCATGTAATATGGTTACTAGAGCATTCTGGGGCTGGTTTTCACGAATGCTTGCTGTAAGTGATTTAAGAGGAAAGTAAGGCTGGTTATTATTGATGTCCTTGACCTCGACAGTTACAGGAGCAAGAGCAAAGTTGCCCTGACCATCCGAGGCCTGAATAATGAACATGTAAGAAGACTGTTCCTCGCTATCAAGAGATCTCCGCAGACGAAGTGACCCAGTCCACCGATCTACAGAAAAGAGCTCAGATTCATCTCCAGAACTGATTGAATACTGAACCTCTCCATTAGGTGTCGAGTCAGGGTCCACAGCAAAAAGTTGAAGTATTTCTGTTCCTGTTTCTGCCCTTTCATTGACAACAACTTTGTATTCCGCCCTACTGAAGGACGGTGGGTTATCATTGGTGTCCATTACAGTGATTAAAACTGGAACATTTGAGCTTTGTTGTGGTATGCCACGATCTGAGACCACAATAGTAAGATTGTAGCCATTCATAATCTCAAAGTCAAGCTTATCAACTAATATCAGTGTTCCAACTGTCTGAAATCCATGGCCCTCAAGGAAGCGAACACTGCTCTCAATTTGGAAGGCATTACCGATGTTCCCACTGGCGATTGCAAAATCAAAGCCACAGTTGTCCCTAGATAAGTCCCCATCCACTGCTTCCAGGGTTAGAATGGTCGAACCAGGAACTTCGTCTTCAGAAACAGATGCTCTGTACTCAGTCTGGTGGAATACAGGAGCATTGTCATTGACATCAGACAAATGCACCTGAACTGTGCTAAGGGTGCTCAACGGTGGTGTTCCACTATCACTGGCTTCAATCACCACCAAAATGGAAGGGCGTTGCGAGTCAAACTCAACCTTCTGCTTGATGAACAGAGTACCTATGTAAAGAAATTGCAGGATAAGATTCAAGGTAAGAACAGGGCTTTTATTATATGCTTCAAAACAGTGGTTCTTAACTGGTGGTTGACAACCTAATAATAATAATGAAAGGGGTCATGGACTGTCATGCATCTAAGTCTAGAGTCTTTAGGCTAAATGTATCTGTCCTTGGTAATATGGGTAATAACAACACAATATTTGGTGTAGTGTTTGTTGAATTCATTAGGCTAGTAAATCACACTACTTCTGTTGTTCATAAGTTTTTCTATTCATTCAGTGTTTTTGTTTGATAATAAAATAGATATAATGTTGGATTTTCACTTGCCTTCCTACAATGTGGGCCCTGAAGAAAAATCATCTGAGAACCACTGCATCAACTGTCTATTTCCTTACAAATAAATTCTACAAGACATCTGACAATGATTTGGATGAAGAACAATAAACACAAAAGGATAACAACAGGAGCAAAATGATAAATTACCATTGCTTGGATCAATGTAGAACATGTCCTTTGTTGACACGACCCTGTATGTTATCCTTCCGTTCTCTCCAGAGTCCTTATCTGTAGCAGTTACTGTGATAACTGAGCTTCCTGCTGGCGAGTGTTCTGCTAGAGTCACCTGCCAAAGACATAAATCGGCCTTAACCCTCTGGGGACCAAAAACGCGCCGGCGCGTTTTGGCAGATTTTTTTCACATAGCAGAAAAATAGACTTAAAGTACTACCATCATTTCTGGTCATACAGAGTTAAGAAATATGAGAAAATAAACTGTTAAATGTGTACTTTTTTATGTGCCCACATACAATCGAAATAAAACATTGTGCTTTTGTAAAATAAAGAAAATAAACAGGGTGTGCGCTCTCCGTCTCCGTGAACTTGTTTCTGGAGCACGTCTCTAAACTTAAACAAAACTCAGCGAATACTATTCACCCAGCCATGAGCAATATATCTTTTAAATCATTTAAGTTTGTACTTTTAAATGATCTGATTCAAAACTAAAATAAATATTCTCCGTTTATGTAATCTATATTAAAATAGAGAGGTGTCAGCCGTTCTCATTATCGTTCTCGCATCTCATTATTCCGCTAATGTGACAAGCCCACGGAGAGCGCGCGCTATTCAAACGCAAATTATCTGAAGCAACACATTGAGAGTGTAAACGCCCACATATACTCTGTGAACACACTATATTTAGTCAGATTATTGTACTGTCGTCTTGCCCGGCTGTGAGAAATAATCCTGGGACATTTACCTACCTCAGAACAAGTGCTGGTTTATTTTCACTTTGAGGAGGAGCAACAGATCCAGCTGAGAAGTGTGTGAGTGTTTTATTCTTGTGCTTTGTTCTAATCGCGATATAGAATAACGTTAGTGTCTGTAAATGCAAAAATAGCATACTGTTTAAATTTGAATCATGTTTCTCTGTGTGTGTGTGTGTGTGTGTGTGTGTGTGTGTGTGTGTGTGTGTGTGTGTGTGTGTGTGTGTGTGTGTGTGAAAGAATGAATGAATGAATGAACGCACAGATGCGCACTGTTACAGACGAAATAAAAGACAACATTTCGTTGACTAGTTTTGGATAGATTATAAAGTTTTTACTCTAAAATAGACATCAAATAAGCTTTTGTTAGCAGTTTCTGCTCACATGTTAAATATATAGTATGTTTTGTCAATAAACTAATCAACTAAGATGTTATAGTGTTTGTTCCAATGCAAGCTATATCAAAATAATGAATCCTTAACTTTGAAATATGTATGATCAAATGTATTGGCCTACTAAGACATTTATGGAAAAAGACAATTTTCTTTTCAAGATGACTTCGAACCAATTCTGTAGAATGGCCCATATAACCTATTTGAACAGGATTTGTTTCCAGGTATGACTAAAAATGTGCTTTTGACTTTCATTTATATTTAAATTATATATATATATATATATATATATATATATATGTGTGTGTGTGTGTGTGTGTGTGTGTGTGTGTGTGTGTGTGTGTGTGTGTGTGTTTGTGTGTGTGTGTATGTATGTATGTATGTATTGCTCTTGCATTCTTTGGGGTCCTTGCATTCTTTCTCACACCTGAATGAAAGGCTCATTACTATGCAGTCATTACTATGCAGGTTATTCACAAGGGGGTTGGGCCATTGACGCCCATTCGCATTTTGCCTTGGCAAACAAAAAAATGTTTTTCACAAGTTTTTGCTTCTTTCACAAAAAGAAGCAAAAACTCTAGGCGACAACTTCCATTATTCAAAAGTCTTGTGGACACATATTTAGTATGTGTTTTGTGGCCTTATTTCAGAAACTTAAATTTTTAGTTTTTTTTTTAATAACCATGCATAAACAATATTCTCTCAAAAATACAAACATGTACATGCATGTTGCTCACATATTATGGTAGCCCCGTTTGTGCTATATAGAGTGAATTTACACCTTTCCCATTAAGATGTTTAAAAATAACTGAAAAAAGCACAAATGTCAGTGCATGTCAAAACATCCCAAGGGCCCCAAAAACACCTTGGTCCCCAGAGGGTTAACACTGACTGCTAAATATTTTTCAAATGTGGTGCTCACAGGGAATATTTTCTGAATACAAAAATGTCTCATTGACATTTAAATAAACTGCAAGTGCTTTTAAGGATGTTGACCAGAGAAACTAATTCATTAAACAGAGAATAGAGTATCAAGGCTTATGTAATCTGCTATTATTATTACTCTAGAGTACCTAATTCTGATTGGTCAAATAACTGTTCAATTATCATATATTGGGTTTAATTTCAAAGTAAACTACAGAAATGTACTTTTTCTTTCAATGTTCATCCTAAACCTGTGATTTCTTATGACGTACCTCGTAAAGGTCCTGGGAGAAGACTGGAGCATTATCATTCACATCCTCCACAAGCACGGTCAGATTTGCGTAACTCTGTTGCTTGGTGTCTGAGGAGCTGACGGTCAGCATGTACCATGTTCTTTCTTCAAAGTCCAGAGAGGCGGTCAAGGACACACCTCCTCCAAAGCGGTGTATTCCAAACTTCCCTTGAGTGTCTGAGTCCAGAAGAAGGGAATAGGAGAGAGCAGGCCCAGAGTCCACATCATTCCCTGTGACCTGAGTGATCATGGTTCCAATCAACGTATCTAGAGAAAGAAATAGACAATCTTGATAACCCTGTGTAATAAACTTGTTTCCATTTGTGGTTGCACCTTTCAAAATTATTACGTTTTGCTGGACAACGGCAATCATTATTGGACACATTGTACAACATCAGTGACAGGAAATAACCATTGAGGACTTTGGCGAGAAAAACGCCTGGTAATTGAGTCAATCTTTCAGCACGGTGTGCCTCATTGTTTGTCTGCCAGAAAAAATAGGAAATTTAGTTCATTGATTACAGCAATGATATTGAGTTCAAACAGCAGTCAACTTACTCTCAGGGATCCGGACTTCATGTGGAACAGGGATGGTGGGACTGTTGTCATTCAGGTCTACAATGATCACCGTGAGAGTGGCAGAACCTGCTAACCGAGGACTGCCTCGGTCCGTTGCCATAATAACCAGGCTGGAGACACAACAATAAAATTAGTGTCAGAGTCTGGGCATTCTCACAGACTGTGCTGGAATGTTGATGGGAAAGAAATGTAAGATGTTTTAAATGCAAATTCTAAGTAAGGGATAATCCACGGCCAGCCATGCATTAAAGGATTTTAATGCACGACGTAGAGGCGAAGAACCACCCGACGCGAAGCTTAACCACCCGATCCCGCTTATACCACGGTTATTTGCCAAGTTCAAAATAAGTTAAAGCTGTAAGTGATGTTAATTTTGTAATAATAATGTCATTTTTTAACAGACGTGTAAAAATGACGGTTATTTTCTTAAGTTACAGCTCGTTAGTTCTAGCACTCCGTCCACTTTAAATAAAGTAGAGCCATCGGATTGCTTTTATTTGAATGAATTATCACATTTATTTAAATTCATTATTAAAAGAGAGAGACAAAGAACTGGAAGAGTCCCCTCGTTGCTTAAGCATATAGCTAACTTAATGATTATTTAATGGATTTATTAAAATTATTTATGAATGACAGGCAACACTGACAGTCTTCAATTTGACAACACTGACAATCTTTATTTGAACTAATCATGTCATTTATTTAAATGAATTTTGTAGAGTGTGAAATAAAACCGGTGTCTCTAACCACGATTAGGCTACTATATAAAGACACATAACATTTATTGAAATGCATTAAATTAAATGAAAACAAAAAAATCTAACAGTTGGAAATTTCGATACGGGATTGTTTTACTCATCATTATACTAATTAGTGGTGCTTGCAAAGCAAAGCAACACTATTGTTCTTCTCCATACTTATTCTTCTTCTTCTTATTATTATTCTGGACAAAGTTTGGCGCGTAACTCGTCTCGCAAATTTTGTCACAGACCCCTGAGTGAGGCGTCAAATCGTGCGGCTCATTGAGGAGAGGTGCGCTATGACTTTTCTAAGCGATCGGGTGTACGATGTTCGCACAGCGGACGAAAAAGCGGCCAAAAAAATCCCATTGACTTAACATTGCGGAATGTTCAGAAATTCAAATCCCAACTGTCACTTTCACACACACCCACAGAAAAGGGCCTGACAGCCCTGCTGTCCCTCCCCCCCTCTCTCTCCCTCAGAGGATTTATTTTATCAAGCAGCCAATAAGTAATGGCCTAAAATCTTCATAGCCACACCATAGCAACCAGTTACAGCACCCTAGCAACCGTGGGCGATAGGCACGAGGCCGCAGTTACTAAATAACTCTATAAAAACTCTATAAAAACTCCTTTTAAAAACTCCATAGTAATCATCTGTTAAAAAATACACGCCGACATCACAGACCCCTGAGTGAGGCGTCAAATCGAGCGGCCTATAGAGGAGAGGTGTGCTATGTCTTTTCTAAGAGATCGGGGGTACGGTGTTCGCCCCAGGGGCAAAAAAATTGGGTTAAAAAGCCCTATAGACTTAACATTGTGACAAAATTTGACGACTCTTAGCACTGAGCGAGGGTTTCGCAGAAATGTGTGATTTGCCACATTTGAAGAGGCTGACAGGCTCTGTAAGAACATACCTCACAATGGGGTAAAAGTTCCACCTCTGGGGGGCAGGAGCTGCCCAAAGTTTCCCCATTGACTTACTATGGTGAAGGACGGCCCGTGAAACGCATGTGTGTTTCCTACTATGGTAAATTGCATAGGGATTTTGTATTGAACATAGCTCTGGATCACAGTGTCATAGAGACAAGGGGGCGGGCTCATTTTACTCAGACGACCAATCAGTCTCTCAGGATCATTGTGAAGCTATCAAGCCACTCCCTAGCAACCATTTAGAGCACCTTAGCAACAATTCCCATAGACTTCTATTGAAAGAGATAAAAGGGATATCCCCGGATAGAAGTGTCATAGAAACATGAGGGTGGCCTCGTTTGACTCGGGGCAGCAAACAGCCAATCATGAATCACCTCAACAATTGCTGGCCCCTCCCTAGCAACCATTATCTAGCACCTTAGTAACCAAAATCCATAGAGGGATATATTAAATTCTGAATGTCACAGAGGCATGGGAGTTGGTTTATATCATTCAATCTGACAAGCCGCCTTTGGAGTTTCATGATTGGCAACTGCCAATCCACTCCCTAGCAAGCAAACAGAGTACCCTAGCAACCATTTTGCAAGAGCTATATCTCTGCATCAGAACATTGTATCGCGATGGGTGTTGGGTCTTTTGACTCATGCTAGCACACAGGACTTCCAAAATGCTACACATGCTAGCTGTGAATAGCTACATGCTAATAATGATTAGTTAAGTGCTAAATCATGCCAAGAACATATTAAGAATTCTATAAAAACTCTATAGTAACCATCTGGGACAACTACCAGCCACCTAGCAACACCATAGCAACCACCCAGAACACCCTAGCAACCGCGTAGAAACACCCTAGCAACCACCTAGAAACGCCATAGCAACCACCCATAAAACCTTAGCATCTGCCTAGCAACCACCCATAGCATCCTACCAATCACCTGAACAACATGAATAAGCCATATCTCAGCATCAGAACATCGTACAGATATGGTTGTTGGCTCGTATGCAATCATGCACAACACCCTAGCAACCGAGTGGCGAGTTTTGCCACTGCTAGCACCACTTCACATTTTCTTCTGGAAATGTACATTCTAGTTGATGTTAAACTCCACATTTCCATTTATCGTGAAGTTAGACATGGAAAAGGGTAGGGTTATGTCAGTTTTAGGCTTGGAGGTGAAATTATGTTTCGCTTTGCTTTTTGAGGTTCTAGAAGTCAGTATGTCACTCCATGCCCTCCTCTCTGACAAAGATGGGGCCCAATATGACCGCAAACTCGCCTCGCATCGGTGGCCTGTCACTGACATGATCTGGCGACTTTCTAGTCCCGCATCAAAGAGTCGTCCAACGGCAGTGCTATGCAAACTATGGTTTGTGTACATTTGTGAGATACCTTCCACCTGAACAACAAGAATTTAAAGTATACAATTTAGATTTGGAAAATAATATAAACACAGTTTAAATTTATGGGCAAAAACGAAATATATCTATAACCAACCTCTTCACAAATACATTTTAGCATATTGCCAAGGTAGTTGAGCCCCATCGGCTCCCTGGTGAACCACATTTCGGTGCTCTCGAGTTTGCACAGAGGGATGCGTCTCGGATGCAAATAGAACGCTCTGGTATTTTCTGGACACTTTGACAGATATTTTTTAAAGCTGTCCACGGGACAAAGTGGGTCGACCAATTATTTATCAAGGTTTAAGCCACATCAGTGCATCTGCCTCTACAGAAGTGTCTTCTGTCATTCCGTCAACAAATACATGAGCATGGCTTTTCTTCTTAGTTATTCTATATATATACATATTTTATTTTAAATAAGTGAAAAAAGTGAAGACTATTTTTTCAATAACAAATTTGTAAGGATCTACAAACTCTTTGTTCTTAGTTAAAAGGAAACAACATAAACATAGTGGAAGGAAGAACTTAGTACTTAGTCTGTGTCCAGATCTCTCTGTCCATGATGGCAGAGGTGGATATACTGCCTGTGACAGGGTCGATCTTGAAGAGGCCACTCATGGATGATGACCTTATGGAGTAGGTCACCTGCCCATTCTGACCCTGGTCCAGGTCATTTGCCAACACCTGAGGAAATTACCGGTGAAATTGGCAATAAAAACACAGGCAGATTTGCAACAGCTGCTCGAACGTAACATAACCCTCTAAGCAATGTTGGCTTTGGAACTCAAATTATTTAAAAAAAAGTTAAAAAGGGGAATTGGTTGTGGCTATGTTGGATAGCTAAGCCTATATTCTCACCATGGACAATCAAAACACTGTGGAAACACAAAGGAAACTCGTCTAGCTTACACTTAAAAAAAAATATGCTGTATTTAGGCCAAGGGATCTTGTACTCCACAACTTTACACTTTTATGAACACTCAGCCATTCAGAAAAAAGACGGGTGATTACTGCACCTGAATGATAGGATGACCATAACCCTGGGCCTCACGAACATAAGCAACGTAATTGTGAAGTTGAAAGCGTGGTAAGTTGTCATTGACATCCTGTAGGAGAAGGTTGACTGCCATGAAGGAGCTGGAGGATGCGGTTTCAGCCTTGACCACCAGGCGGAGTCGTGGGGTCTCCTCAAAGTCCAGACCCGTGGAACTTTCAACCCAAATCTCACCTAAAATAATAAATGTATTATGATTAATAGAAGAATAGAGGAATCTGTTTTGGGAGCGACCTAGGCTCTACCGTGCTGATGGCCTGCACCCCAGCAGAATCGGAGCGGCTGTTCTGTCGCACAACATCTCCAAGACGTTACACACCATATGACTAGTAAGTCAAAGTCCAAATCACAGTATTTGCTGTCCCAACTTAATTGATATCATAAGTAGTGTAGAACATTATATATAAATTGTGTCTATTCCTCGTTTAGTGAGGCCAAACAATAAATCTACAGTAGGATTTAGAAGAAATCTAATTGTAATTAAACCGGAAAATCTCAATATCAGTGAACAAAAACAATTTCTTCTAAACATTAGATCGCTCACACCTAAGGCGGTTATTGTAAATGAAATGGTCACAGATAATAGTTTCCATGTATTTTGTCTTACTGAAACCTGGCTTAAACCATATGATTATTTGGGTCTAAACGAATCTATCCCACCATGATACTGTTATAAGCATGAGCCCCGTCTGATCAGCCGTGGTGGCGGTGTTGCAACAATCTATAGAGATATTCTAAATGTTACTCAGAAAACAGGTCACAGGTTTAATTCGTTTGAAGTACTTGTGCTAAATGTTACGCTCTTAGATGTAAGAAAGAAATCCCTATAATCTCTAGCCTTGGCTACTGTATATAGACCTCCAGGGCCCTATGCTGATTTCCTAAAAGAGTTTGCAGACTTTCTCTCAGATCTATTGGTCAATGTCGATAAAGCAATAATTGTTGGAGATTTTAACATACACGTAGATAACACAAATGATGCGTTAGGGGCTGTGTTTACAGATTTGTTAAACTACTTTGGGGTCAAGCAAAATGTCAATGGTCCCACTCATCGTCTAAATCATACACTAGATTTAATTATATCTTATGGAACCAATCCAACCGATATAGATATTATACCGCAAAGTGATGATGTCACTGATCATTACATGGTAACTTGCATATTACGTACTGCTGAAATTTGTCATGTTGCGCCACGTTATCGAACAGGCAGAACAATCCTTCCAACCACTATAGATAGATTCTCAAATAGCTTACCTGATCTATCTTAGCTGCTAAGTGCTAAGTGAACCCAAACAAACAGATGAACTAGACGAACTAACTAGCACTATGAGCACCGTTTTCTCTAGTACATTAGAAATTGTTACACCAATTAGATTAAAAAAGGTTAGAGAGAAAACTAAAGCGCCATGGTACAACAGTGCTACGCATGCTATCAAGAGAGAAACTCGTAACTTAGAGCGTAAATGGAAACAAAGTAATTTAGAGGTCTTTAGAATCGCATGGAAAGACAGTGTCACGTTATAAAAAGGCTCTAAAAGCAGCCAGGGCTGAGCATCTCCGCCAACTAATAGAAAATAACCAAAATAATCCAAGGTTTTTATTTAACACCGTGGCTAGACTAACAAATAAACAGACATCACCTTAGCAAAATATTCCGTCACAGTGTAGTAGTAATGATTTTATGAAAATAGAAAGCATCAGAAACACAATTGTAAATGTACAATCTTTTATGGTGTCTTACGATTCAGCCTCAATTATCGCCCCTCAAGAACAACTACACCGCTTTACAACTATAGGACAGGAAGAGCTTAATAAACGTATCATTGCATCTAAATCAACAACATGTTTATTAGATCCAATACCCACTAAACTACTGAAAGAAGTGTTACCTGTATTGGAAGAGCCTCTTCTCAATATTATTAACTCGTCTTTATTTTTAGGTCATGTTCCAAGAATATTCAAGCTGGCAGTTATAAAACCTCTCATTAAGAGATAAGATCCAATTAGATTCAAATAACCTAGCAAATTACAGACCGTTTCAAATCTTCCATTTATGTCTAAAATACTAGAAAAAGTTGTCCGCTCAATTGTGCTCTTTCTTGCAAGAAAATGATATCTATGAAAAATTTCAGTCAGGATTCAGACCGCATAATAGCACAGAAACTGCGCTAGTTAAAATTACAAATGACTTACTTTTAGAGAGTTACTTTTACTTACTTTTACTTCAGACCAAGGCTGTATCTCAATACTAGTTCTACTCGATCTTAGCGCTGCGTTCGACACTATAGATCATAAAATACTCTTGGATCGACTACAAAACTACATTGGTGTTCAGGGACTGGCATTAAGCTGGTTTAGATCGTACTCATCAGACCGTCACCATTTTGTCTGTTTAAATGGGGAAAAATCGAAGATAACATCAGGAGACTATGGAGTGCCGCAAGGGTCGGTGTTAGGCCCTCTGCTATTCTCAATATATATGCTGCCACTTGGTAATATTATAAGAAAACATGGAATTCATTTCCACTGTTATGGTGATGACACTCAATTATATATTTCATCACGACCAGATGAAAACACTAACTCATCTAAATTGACAGTGTCTTAAAGATATTAAATGCTGGATGACGTGTAATTTCCTGCTATTAATTTCAGATAAAATGGAGGTATTACTTATTGGTCCAAAAAACTACCAACAAAACCTCTTACAATACAACTTTAATCTAGAAGGATGTCCTGTTACTTTATCCACTACAGTAAAAGACCTGGGTGTTATACTAGACCGCAACTTATCTTTTGAAAATCATATTTCACATGTTACAAGAACTGCCTTTTTCCACCTTAGAAACATTGCTAAGCTACGTAACATGCTATCTGTTTCTGATGCAGAAAAGTTAGTTCATGTATTCATGACCTTGAGACTAGATTACTGTAATGGTTTATTAGCTGGTTGTCCTGCATCCTCAATAAACAAGCTACAGTTAGTCCAAAATGCAGCCGCTAGAGTTCTTACTAGATCAAGAAAATATGATCATATAACACCAATTTTTTCATCTCTACCCTGGTTACCTATTAAGTTCCATATCAATTACAAAGTATTACTGCTGACCTATAAAGCCCTAAATGGTCTAGCTCCTGTGTATTTAATAGACCTTCTATCGCCCTACAATCCATCGCGTTCTTTAAGATCACTAAATTCAAGGCTTCTGATCATTCCTAGGATATCTAAGTCCACTAAAGGAGGGAGGGCGTTCTCACATTTAGCTCCTAAACTCTGGAATAGCCTTCCTGATATTGTTCGAGGACCCGACTCGCTGTCCCAGTTTAAAACTAGATTAAAGACGCATCTCTTTAGCCAAGCATTCACATAATGCTTACCTTTTATACTACTATTGAATCAAATCGAATGCATTAATATTATGACCAGCAGCTATGCTAATTATTTCCCATCTGCTTTTCTGCTGTTATCTCGGGACGCGATTTCCGAGGTAAATGTAGTTCGTAGCTCCAGATTGGATCCAGCCTCTCACGGAGACTTCAGATGCCCCAACACTTGCGATGAGATGACTAAACGCCTGTGAAGTGACGACTCAACGCCGGCGATATGTTATGCCCTAAATTAATACATGATTAACTAAATGTTATGCCCTAAATTAATACATGATTAACTAAATGTTATGCCCTAAATTAATACATGATTAACTAAATGTATTTTTTCCATGTACATTTCTGATATGCACTTTCTGTAAAGCTGCTTTGAAACAAAATGTATTGTGAAAAGCGCTATACAAATAAATTTGAATTGAATTGAATTGAAAAGAGAAACATCCTTCCCAATATAGAGACTACTATCACAAAAATATTGATGCAAAGACTTAGATTTACTATCATACCTGTGTGGGGGCTGATGCTAAAGGACTGCAGCTTGTTGCCACTGAAAATGCTGTAGTTGATGCCACTGCTAGATCCATCAGGATAGTGAGCCTGTATCTGAACAACTGCTGTACCTATGAAAAAGACAAGACCTTTCATGATTAAAGGACATTTTCCATCAATTTGGCATGTATGAGAGATTGTAGTAGTGATGCACAATATTAATACCATAAAGGGTGTCATCCAATATTGCAATTTTTTATTTATCATGTCGGACAACATTGGATATTTAGCCGTGCAATTCATTTCCCTTTTTTATATTACACTGGCATTATGACTTGCATGAAAAATATATATTTTATCAGCTGGGAATCAAACCCATGACCTTGGTGTTGCTAGCTTCATGCTATACAGTTTGAGCAACAGCTGGATATCACTGATGAACAGCAATTAGACATTACTGTACCTTTAGCGGCATTCTCCTGCAGGCTCACATCCCTAGTGTTGCGCGAGAAGCGGATGCCCTGGTAACTCTGCTCTCGGATGTACACGACCACCACTCCCAGAGAAGACTGCGATGGGTTACCCTGATCCATGGCCTCCACAATGAGGGTCCGCTGGCTCTGGGTCAGTGCATGGAGCTTCTCAGTGGCCTGGATATCCCCCGTCAAGGAGTTTATGGTGAAGCCTTTGACAGGATTCGCAAACCGATAAAATACAGATCCATTTGCACCAAAGTCCTTATCTTCAGCTCTCATGGTGGCAAGCACTTTACGGTTGGAGAGACTACTGCTGGAGACATTTATGATGAGCGGGTCTGTGATGAAGAAGGGGGCATTGTCGTTTACATCTAAGACCTGGACGGTCACTTCAGCGGAAGTGTTACGGGGATTGGCTGCTGAGGAGTCCATGGCGTAGATTTGGAAGCTGTAGGAGGCCACTTTTTCTCGGTCGAGAGCTGCCGCTGTAATAATGCGACCTGTGTGTTGGTCCACAATGAACATACCTCTGGATTCGGGACTCAGGAAGTAGACCACCTGGCTGTTGGACCCTTCGTCTTTGTCAGAGGCTGAAACCTCCAGAACAAGAGACCCTTCTGAAGCATCCTCTGATACCTCCACAGAGTAGCTGCTGCTGGGAAACACTGGGCTGTTGTCATTCAGGTCCAGCACATCGATGTCCAAAGTTACAGTGCTGGTGAGGGGCGGTATACCCTGATCTTGTGCCTCCACGGTGAGGGTGTACTTTGCTTTGGACTCTCGATCCAAAGGCCTAGAGGTGGACAGCACACCTGATTTCCTGTCCAGGTGGAAATCACCAAAATGGTCTCCCTCTGAGAAAAGAAAGATAAAAAAATACTGTTGTCATCTGGCCTTCAATTCATCAACACTGATCTGTGAAGTGTTAATAATATATTGAATAATCTCTTATTCTCATAATCTCTCATTTCATAACTACTATATCCTGTAATGTAATAAAGGAATGGATAAAGAAATAATAATAATACACTTATTTATAATTCAGATAGTTCACAATGTTTGGCTACCTTTTTATGGAATAATGAATCTTTAATGCAAAATGAAACGCAAGATATTTAACCAAGTGACTAAAAGTTCATTGCCATTTAAAAATGGGGGGTTGTTTGTGGAAAGAATAATTTTATTCTGCAATTTCAAATTAATTATATTCTTTTAAACTTTTATCAAAGAATCGTAAGTTTTCACAAAAATATAAAAACAACACAAGTGGTTTCAACATTAATAATAAAAATGTTACTTGAGCACTACATCAGAGTATTAGAGTGATTTCTGTAGACTGGAGTAAAGGCTGCTGAAAACTTTGCCATGATGCCATCACAGGAATAAATTACATTTACAAAAATATTCAAATAGAAAATTATTATTTTAACTGTAAGTTTCACTGTATTTTTGATCAAATAAATGCAGCCTGGATCAGTCACTTCATTTAAGCAATACTAACCTAGTCAATGTTGTTGTCTAGACAGATTTCTGATGAGGTTGTACCAAATATTGCAACATTGGGGGAAGGATTAATGGGTATTTGTAGAACTGAAAATGACTTTGGGCATTACAAAACATGTGTGAATAATTAGCTGCTTGTATAAAATATATAATAATATTTAACATATACAACAACAATAATATTGCTCATGGCATTAATACCAGTGATTTTGTAGTGCACCACCCCACTGTCCCCGGAGTCTTGATCTGTGGCTCTAATTGTGAAGAGCGTCACAGGCTCCTGGTTCTCAGGCACCTCCAGACTGTAGTACACTCTCCCAAAAGCCGGCCTGTTGTCATTCTCATCCAGCACTGTGACGCGCACTGTGGTCTTGGCGAAATTGGGAGGAGAACCACCATCTCTGGCATAAACTGTTTATGAGAAAGAGGTTATAAACTGGCTAAACACACGCGTGCCCAACCGTGACATGACATTGGCAGAAACCAAAAAAACAAAAATGTTTTGCTATAAAGAATTGCTATAAAAGCACATCCAAGAATAAATTCTCTGTTGCAATCGAGCAGTTGCATTCTGTCTGAAGTACCTGTCACAGCATACACCCCTTGGGCCTCCCTGTCTAAAGCTTTGGAGGTGGTTATGACTCCTGTCACCGGATGAATACTGAAATCATCTCCTACAATGCTTCCGTACATCACAATTCCATTGGTCCCTATGGAAAAAGCATTAAGACATGACATTAGATGAATCTGCACAGTTTCCCCAAATGCAAGTTCAAATGATCACGTATGAGGGAAAAAAAAGCTATGTTCACTTTTTACAATAGACTTTTCTCACGGAATGAATAAACACGGCAGCACGCCCTGTTTTTATTTGTTTGTAGTTAATTCCGCTGTCTAAGCAGTTGGTCTCAATCGCCCTCCCCTTGGTACTTGGATGGGAGATCGCGTGCAAAAGGCGAGAAATCTGGCAGAGTGTCACCTGTTTACCTCGCTAATTGTTCATGGAGAGAAAGTTTATGATCCTTCTGTTTTATTTGCCCCTGAGTAAGTCCAAGAGAATGCAGCACTCCCCTTCCACCACCCCCCGGCTGGCACCAATAAAAACCACACACTTTTATTTGTGATGGGTTTGGCTGTGGTATCCAGTGTTTTTAGGGAAATGTTAGCCGTAAACAAACATTCGTGTCACTTTTAAAGAGGATGGTGTGACCATCACTAACCTCACAAGGTGGAAATTAACTTTTCTCACTCAATGCGTGCATTTACAGACCGTACCGTTTAATATCAGACAAGTATATCTTGTTGTGTGTTGTTGTGTGGCAAGGATACAGGGGAACGTAAACAAAATGTATTATTCTCATTAATTTAACATGTTAATTTAATGTGATTAAAAAAAGACCATAAGGGGATACAAAATTACCGTAAATAATTATGCTCCTGACTCATATGCACATTCTGTTATAAGGAATTTTCCTATCATCAGACTAATTCAAGATTAATGTACCAACTTCATGTTTTTTTAAGTCTTATAAATGTGGCACTAATGGTGCGAGATGTGACATAACAGCCAAAGACATGGTTTAATTAAATTAATTAAAATTAATAAAATATTTATTAATGAAAATCAGAAAATATTTAAGTATACCACCAATGGCCCTTATATATATATATATATATATATATATATATATATATATATATATATATATATATATATATATATATATATACACAAGTGGCCCTTATACAAAAATATATATACAGGAGTAAATTTTACCTTGGTCCATATCAGAAGCTGAAACGACCAGCACAGTAGTTCCTGTAGGCTGATTCTCTGCAATAAAAGCTTCATATTCACTTTCCTCAAAGTACGGCGCCTCGTCGTTTACGTCAATCACCTGGATTGACAGTAACTGGGAGCTGCTGTGCTGTTGTAAACCGTGGTCTTCTGCCACTATGGTCAAGTTGTAGAGGTCTTGCTCTTCACGGTCAATTGGTCTAAGAATAGACAAAGAACCTAAAGAGGAAATAAGCAAAAGTTTTAGGCTACCATATGATGAATGTAATAAGCTTTGTGTCTGGTATTTTTTGTGAGTGATCGCCTGCTGAACTGCATTCAAACAGTTACACAGTAATGAAGCCATGATGTAAATTGTTTAAAACAAAAACACTCGCGCCTAAGCGAAGCCTCATTCATGCTCGCACGACGAATGATTTCCATCTTGTAGCCCACTTTGATCTTGCATAAGCAACATCACAACACAAAGAGTTGACGCCTTTTTGCTTTGTTACAAATGAGTGTAAGTCATGCGACGTATTTAAATAATTAAAATTTTCCCATGCGGAGCCCTCCCTACCTGAACACTCGCTGAGCCACTGTAACAGCTCAACTATCTGGCCGCACTTTATGAGTTTTTTCCACAGCAAACACAAAGAGCGCATAAACAAGCACTCTAGACACGCAACGGCCCTGCCTGCCGTGCCCTGCTCAAATTTGGGGGTGCCAGCGCCCCTGTCATTAGCCTACCACAAGCGAGCGGTGCTCCTATTGATCCAATCTCAATTTCATGCTTTTAAAGAACCAGACGAAGTGATTCAAAGCAGGCTTTAAAGGCATGATGGGAACTAGGACACTAGAGGGTGTTTTCGTTCTGTCTTGATTTATTTTTCCCTCTCTTCTATCTCCATAACGCTGAGCTAACATGCCTCTGAGGCTTTAATCTGGTTAGTATTACCAGCTTGAATATTTTCAGACAATTTTACTCCTCAACATTTGTGCTACGATAACGTAAGGAGAAACCAAGAGGAAGAATGGAGATGTTTTGCTTTTCTATTCTCATGTTAATAGCTGAGAGGATTAATAATGAGCTTCCAAAGTAAGTGAAAGTTTGCAAAGCAGACAAATGTTATTTTAAAGAGACTGCTCTCCCCAAAATGAACATCCTATCATTGTTTACTCAACCTTGTGTCGTTCCAAACACGTATGCTTTTATGCTTTCATGGATTACAAAAGTTTGATGAAAAGTTGATGCAGATCTTTTCTATACAATGAAAGGGAATAAAGACAAACAGCATTCAAAGCTACAAAAATGCGATAAAGAACCACAAAAGTATAATAAAGTAAGTCTATCATAAATGGTCTTCAGAAGCCATCTGATAGTTTATTATTATTATTTTTAAATAGTTATTCACTAAAAATCTTTTCATCTGCTGCAGCTCTCAAATATCATTCACCTGTCTTGACTTCAGTTTTGACTTCAATGATGCCTGCCATTGATTCTCATATATGATGATCTCAAAACTCTCAGAAGAGAATAATGACTGTGATTTCACTCCGTTTCTCTCACAAACCAACATATGACTTCAAAATATAATATAATATAAAGAACTAGTAGTATGGACTAATTTTATGGTGTTTTTGGCCTGGTTTCAAAGACAGGGCTTGTTAAACCAGGATTTAGGACATTTAAGTAGCTTATGAATGTTCCTTAGAAGAAGAAAAAAACATTACTGGTGTGCATCTTGAGACAAAACAATGGCACTGACATATTTTAAGATATGCCAGTGCAAGTTGCTTTCAGTTAAAACAGCTCAAACATATATTTTAGTCTGGGACTAGTTCAAGCCTTTTCTGTGAAACCATGTGCAGCTTGACAGCCTCTGGTGACCATTTACTGTACTTTCACTGCATAGAAAAGAGGTTCAATCTCACTTAAAATCACTTTAAGCTTATTTGCCTATATTTCAAATACATTTTTAAATATTTGATTGCACAATTATTTCTGTAGTCACTATTGCAATTACCAGTACAACAGGTTCAAGCACTGTGACCACAAGCTAAAGTATAGACTTGATCTAGTTCAATACATTTCGGATCCTTAATATCGAGTGTGGTATATCAAGAAAATCAAGGTCCACAACAAAGCTATATGGAACAGAGAAAAACACCCTGAGCTTTCTGTTAGTGGCAGAACATGCTGTAAATAGCTACCAGCTGAGTGGTGTGTACTGTCTTACACTCCTACTTTATGTCATGAATGATGCACTAATGCACACACACACACACACACACACACACACACACACACACACACACACACACACACACACACACACACACACACACACACACACACACACACACACACACACACACACACACACACACACACACACACACACACACAGAGAGAGAGATGAGAGAAACTGTTTAGAACTCACAGGACAGCATTTCTCAGAATGGATGAGATGTTGAGCTGGCAGTTTTTAGGATTAAGAGAACTAAAGGGCATTTAGAGAATTCTGACTTGGGAGGAGAGGGAAAAAGCGAGTCAAGCTGAAATGCAGAATCAACATTAAGGTGCATTTCGCATGCGATGCAATTTTCCATGGAAGTCTGGAACGACATGAGGGTGATGAAATGATGACAGAAAACTAATCCCTTAATGTCCTGTTCACACATCAATTTAATCACTGCTGCATGTCCTAATGTTACGGCTAGGTTGAGTAATTGGCCACAGCATTTGAAAATCACTCAAAATGCAAGACACCTCAAATAACAAGGTTTCAAAAGATAAACAAAAAATATGCACAATTATGGTTGCATTAGTGCTAACTTTTCTTATAATTTTACATACCCATCACAGCATCTTTGTGGTGTTTAGCATTGTTTTATAAATTAGAATGAGTTAAATTGTACTTAAAACAAGTTATAATTTTGTATTGTTAAATATTTTTCCATATATATACTACGTTCAAACTTTTTATACTTTTATTCAACAAGGACTCATTAAATTGATCAAAAGTGACAGTAATAATTAGGGGTGTAACAATACATCGATATGGATCGTGCATTGATTTGCATTGTGTAAACTTGACACATAATATCTAAATATCAATAAATCGATCGATATAGCCCTGCATCGAATCGAATCATAATTGTATTGCAGAATTTTTTGAGGTATCTGCAAATATCGTATCACTGGTTGAGAGAATCGATATCGTATCGTATTGTGATGCACTGTCCGATTTACACCCCTAGTAATAATGATACAAAAGATTTGTATTTCATATAAATGCTGTTCTTTTGAACTTTCTATTCATCAAAGAGTCCTGAAAAAACATTTCTTGAGCACCAAATCAGTATATTAGAATGATTTCTGAAGGATCATGTGACCTGAAGACCGGAATAATGATGCTGAAAATTAATCACAGGAATATATTCAATTTGTATATATTTTTTTAAATAGAAAACAATTATTTAAAACTGTGATATTATTTCAGATTTTACTGTATTTTGATCAAATAAACGCAGCCTTGGTGAGCATAAGAAACATCTTTTAAAAAATCTTACCGACCCCAAACTTTGAACAATATAATGTTTTGTTAGCTTCACCAGGGATGCAGTAAAAAAAAAAAAAAAAAAGCTTTAAAAATCTTTTTTTTAAAGAATTTAACAACAAAAATGCATAGTGAATATCTCGCATTTCATTCAGACTGAGTTGTTGATTAGTTTACCTGTATCTGGGTTAAGGCTGAACTTCACTCCGGTGTTGCCACTCTGGATACGGTATGTCACTCGTCCGTTCTCTCCCTGGTCTGCATCTACAGCCATGACATAGACCACGACAAAGCCCACAGGCTGATCCTCCATCACACTCACCACAGAAGGTGAGATGAACACAGGGCCGTTATCATTCACGTCAGTGACAAATATGCGGGCTGTGACTGTCCCGCGGCGCCGCTGACTGACATCAGGGGCCGAATCAGTCGCCTGAACCACCAAGAGTAGTGAAGAGGTCCTCTCATGATCCAGCATCATTCCCAGAGAGAGAACTCCTGTAGTTGGATCCAGAAACAGGAGATCTGGGACGTTTGGCCACTGTTGAAGGATGGAATAGTGTACTTCACTGTTGGGTCCACTTCCGTCTTTATCAATGGCCTGGAAGGTGTAGATAGTCGAACCAGGATCTGCGCTCTCAGGGACGACTATGATAACGGGGTCTTCGGGAAACTCGGGAGAATGATCGTTGCTGTCCTGGACATCAATTACCAATGTTACAATGTGACTTTTAGGGAGGGGCATGGAGAAGTCATCCACCTCAATCTGGAGAGTGTATCGAGGAGCTTTTTCAAAGTCAAGCTCACGGGCCAGGTAAACGTCACCCGTCTGGCGTTCTACCACAAAGGTGCCGTCAAAGTCTGTTCCTCCCACCACGGTGTACGTGACCTGGCCTGCTTCAGGAAGGGTCTGAGAATCAGGTGAACGTACAGACCCCACGATAGAGCCGGGTTTAGCTCCCTCCACAGAATTCAGTGTTAATGGTTGGGAGTTAGCGGTGGCCGATCCTTTACTTGAGCTCAGAACCTGTAATGAAAGACATGTATGTATTAGATTAGAGGCTGAAATGATGAATGCAAAGCTTTGCTAAATGTTCGGTATTTTCATTTGACAACAGGAATGGAGCTCATTGGATTGAACTAGATTCATCTTTACAACTGTAAAAAAAAAAAAAAAAAAAAAAAATCATAATATATATATATATACATACATATATATATATATTATGATTTTTTTTTCAGTTATCATCAATGATAATAACTGAAGGAAAAAGTACAAATATATATATATATATATATATATATATATATATATATATGTACTTTTTCCTTCAGTTATCATCATTAACAAAAAAAAGTCACTGCTTCAAATAAAATAAACTGAAATAAAATAAAACGTTTAAAAAAAGTTTACTATAAAAAACTATTTAATTTTAGCTCGATGATAAGGCAACATTTTTGCATTACAAGTACTAAAATAATTCAAACTAATCTTTGAAAAAATAGCAAAATGACAAAAAAGCCCACAAAATGACTAAATCTGTAACTTAAATTCAAAAACAGACAATATGAAAATAAAATCTAATAAAACTATAATAGTACATCAATGATACTAAAACAACACTGGATCTAAAATTGAGAACACAGTACCAACACTGTTTATAGTACAAATATATACAAAAAGGTATTTTGTTGACTTGCCTAAACCACACAGGGCTGATACTATGCAAAACTGACAAACAAGCCAAATAGAAATAAAAGTAAACAAAAATGTCCCATATAATTTTTGTATTACTATAAACCACAAAAGATCTAACATTAGGTCTTTTAGTTTATTATTTGATTTTTATTTTGAGTAATTTTAACTACATATCAGAACAGACGTATAACCCATTAGTCCTGCAAATTGACTACAAATCCAACAAAACAGGAACATATTGCAGCCCACATTTTCTATTCTTTTTACAGAGAATGAAAAATACAACTTTTTTTTGGGTGGGGGGTTACAAGCTCAAACAACAAACCTGCTAGCATTAATCAGAGTTAATTTGAAGGGTCTGTGCCTGCCCGGAAAAATAATACTGGATTAAAGTAAACATAATCAGAATAGGAAACTGTTAGAACATTCAAATGTGCAAATATTCTTAATAAAAATACAGAATCCTCATAAATGACTCACTTCAAAGCAAAAGAGCCTCACTTCCTAATATGGAAGCCTGCACAGTTTCTTTTCACAGATGAGACATTGTTTTGATAGTTACTAGAGACTGTGGATGTGTGTTTGTGCACAGAAAGAAAGACAGACAGACAGATACAGAGAGATGGAAACAAACATTTAGATAAGGAAAAACATATACAAACTCAGTGACATGCAAGTTACTAATCCTTAAAAGCTATGTGTTAAAAGTATGCACTGCAATACAGGTGCTCATGAATAAACCATACATTTTTTACTATGACTTAATCATCATTACGCAGCAGTGTGATTAGTATATTGGCAATAAAGAGATTCTTGAGGCCAAGTCTTCTAATGAAACATAATAGGACAGAGGAGTAATTAATCCCACATTAAGCGGTAAATGACACGTCAAAGCACATTCCAACAAAATATCAACTTTTCCCCCCTTTTTTTCCTTACAGCTGCTTTTAAATCTTGATTTCAAAAAGTATCAAAACCTTGCCAGAGCTCTTTTTATTCTAATTAGATATCAATTATAAACTTCATTATTTGTCTTGGCACATACATAACAATATTAAATGGTTACACAGCATAAATGTGTTTTCCAGGCATTGCATGTTGGAATTTACTACCGTTGATGTCCGTTGTGTCTGTTTCCACTCTGTTGACTGGTTGGAGAAATATTAATTTGATCACTGGGGTATTTCACATGGAGCTTTTCTGTTCTTCAAAGGGCTACTGAACTGTATTACGAGACTTTGACACCACATAGCAGAAAGCACAGCTGGCACTTGTATCGGTGCAGCTGGGAGACGGTCAATCCTACTTTGAATGGTTTACACCGTAATATCACGCTTAAAATGTTGCAGACAACAACGGCTCGAGGGAGAGGAAAAAAAGTTAAGGCTAAGAAATTCATCTTTGAGCACCTAAAATTAGCCAGCTGAGAGTATTTTTCCCGGCATTGCTTGGGGAAGGTTACAAGACTTGGACTAGGAGAGATGAGCTAGCTATGGAAATTTGCAATGAAAGAATGTAAGCCTTGATTAGGCCAACTAGATCATTCCATATTTCCTTCACATGCTGTTTAACCTGAGAGTGGATGTAAACGGATCCATTCCTGTAGAGAATAATCTACAAAATCACATTTTCATATAACAGTATTAAACAAATCATTTTGCATGTTATGAAAAGGGGATGAGTAGATCCATGTGGCGGAAGGTGTTATTTTTAATATACGATGAAGCCAATCTCTGATATGACCAAAGACCCTTCAATTAAATTCCATTTTTGAAGGTTTATAGCCATAACTAATCAAGGCACAATATACATAGTTAGGAAATTTGTCAGGAAAACTGCCAAAGAATGAGGGTCCAGAGGGGATGTTTAATCCAGCTGTCATCCAGTGGATTAAATTAGCATGATTTAGATTGGTTCACAGACTCTACGTGCATCTTAACCTAGCCACTGTTTCATATGTCCTATCTGATTCCTGGAGGGAGACTGACCTGTATTTTCAGTGTTATGGTGGAGCTCTGAGGGGGTGAACCTCGGTCCGAGGCCAGAACGATGAAACTGTACTCAGGTCGCTCAGAATGACTCAAAGGGGATGAGGACCGCAGCTCTCCGGTGTTTGGGTTCAGAGTGAAACGTTCAGCTCTAGGACCTACGGCAAAGACAGGATGGAACGGGCAATAAAAGACAAGTTTGTGTGTATCACTGAATGTCCTAACCAGTGTGGGGAAAAGTTACTTTTAAAAGTAAAGCATTACAATACTGCTTTACTCCCTAAAAAAGTAACTATACTATACTACTATACTATAACTATACTTTTTACGGAAAATAATGCATTACATTATTTTCGAGTTACTTTTTCTCACCTAGAGGAAAAAAAAACACTTCAGCAATAAATAAAAAATTAAACACGTTTACCTAAAAGTCATTTTTGCTTATTCATATGGTTGAATTTGGCCATCTGGTTGAATTTGGCCATCAAAAGTATTTAAAATGTAAAAGTAATGTGTTACTTTACTAGTTACTTGAAAAAAGTAATCTGATTACATAACTCGCATTACTTTTAATGCATTACCCCCAACACTGGTCCGACTCCTAACCGGATAAAGAATGATTGGATAGACCATTACTCTACTGTACAAATGCTGCATTTGACTTCCGTGTTGTTAGAGATCCCATATGGATTTGATTAATACTGAATGAAAAAATGGTGTGTCAAATTCAGTAAATCTGCTACAAAACATATTTAATGATCTCACGCATCATGACATAACCTTCTACACTTCACATCACCCTGCCTAAACTGATAAATAGCAGAATATTATCGCATGGGTCAGGTATGATGTATTTTTGGTACCAGCATACTTTTAAAGTATCAGTATGCAGTGCAATCTTAACAACAAACTAAAACTGTAATTTTTAAATAAAATTAGCTGCAACGTAATTAATCATTGCCAATCAAGTGCTTGTTTTCTATTTGAGCGGCATCACAATGGGTAGCCCCACCCCTCCCCGCCCGAATCTCATTGGTCTAAAATGTCTCTTCACAACACATTTACTATTAAATATCCTTTGATTAGCTGGGACTGTGTCATATTGCATAGCAGTTTCATGTTCAGTAGTCAAGACAAAATGCTTATCGTTGTAAACTTGTCATGTGGTTACAAGATGTTTTTGATTAATTGATTTATTCACTTGTGCATCGTTCTTACCAGACATAGAGTAGAAAATAGTTCCATTTTCTCCTTCATCAGGGTCTTTTGCATGAATGGTTCCCAGTAGAAATCCAGATGGTTGACCTTCTAGCGCCTGTACAGAGATTTCAGCTACTTTTTTAATCAATGCAGCTCACTACTATATATGAAATCTGCATAATTTTCCCAATATAGTAGTCTGTGTAGAAATGTTAGAACATTTAGTACACTACCATGCAAAGCTTTAGGGATGGTAACATTTTTAAAATAATTTATTTAAATTTTTTTCTTAAATTCACCCAGTCTGCATTTAGTTGATAAAAAATATTACTACAAATAACTGTTTTGTATTTGAATGTATTTAAAATGTAATTTTCCTGTGATGACAGCTGAATTTTCAGCAGCCATTCCTCCAGTTTTCAGCATCACATGATCCTTCAAAAATAATTTTAATATGCTGATTTGGTGCGCAAGAAACATTTCTTCTAATTATCAATGATGAAAACAGTTGTGCTGCTTAATATTGTTGTGGAAACCGTGTTTTTTTTTAGGATTATTCGATGAATTGAAAGTTCAAAAGAACAACATTTATATAAAAAAGAAATCTTATGTAACCTTATAAATGTCTTTACTGTCACTTTTAAACAATTGAATGCATCCTTGCTGAATAAAGGTTTTCATTTGTTTTCTTACTGACGCCAAACTTTTTAACAGTTATTTTAATATATTATTTTAGAAAAGTTATTTCTTTTGAACATATTTGCCTTGTTTCAAGAAATCTCAACTTAGCAAGATCTAAAATATCCCAAAAAAAATCTAATCAAATTAAAGTTTTATTGCTATTAGTCCATGTTTATTAGCTTTAAGGTATCTACATGCTAGCGAACTCCTAAAAGTTGACACAATGAACCTGTAGAACATATGCTGTACACATTGTGATGTACAGTTTTTCTTTTCTAAAAGATGTAGCTCTGAGGATTATGAAGCTAATATAAGCTCTCATACCTGCAGCAAGAGCCCTCTTCCTGTCTGAGCATGGCTGAAGGAGGGCGCATTATCATTCTCATCCAGAACCGTGATGAAAGCAGTGCCTGTAGCGCTGCGTCCAGGGGTCCCACCATCCTGAGCCACCACAATGAGCTGGTAGCTGGACTGAAGTTCACGGTCCATGGAAAGCTTTGTGCTTATCTCACCTTTAAAAGAGCAGGACAGATGGAAAACACAGAAAAAGGGTGAGAAACTATTTCACTGCAGAGGAAAATGTCAGTGGCAGAAGGCACAGATGGCACATCCTGACATCAACAAGAGGAACCCCCACAGTTAGCAAGCTGCCAGAAGTCTGGAACTGTGTGATGTCCAGTATGCTCAACAGCTCCACATTAAGGATGGGTCAGAATAGACAACTAGCCGTTCAACAACTAACTAATGGATTACTGAGGTTGGCTAGTTTATATAGATTTTCTTGTTTTAGCCTTATTTTAGCATTTGTAAAACTTCTAAGACAGCATGCTAACAATCAGTAAAATAACTGTTTTTGTGAGGATTGTGATCTATAGCTTTATAAATTGTAAGGTTATAGTAATTATTTTACCTGTTTATTAGCTGAATATCTGTCAGTCTGCATGCTAACTTTCAGTAACTGTCAGCATGCTAAAAGTCTCTTTAGAAAGCTGTAACTTAACTTTTAAGCAATGCTAACTGACATGACCCCAAACCAGCCAAATTATACAATGCTTCCTCAAGACCAAATAGCTGACTAATTCATAACTCACCAACTGTTCAAATTTGAACATATGTAGTTTTGGACATCCTTACTCAATACAGACAAACATGATACCACAAACCACTAGAGAACTTGTGTAAGTGCCAAGTTGACCTTGTCACTCAAAGTCGTTTTGGTCTGTTGGACTGTCTGCCATATTTGATTCTCACCTGTGTGGGAGTTGATCTGGAAGTGGCGATCCAGATGGAGCAGGCGGTAGCTCAACCGACCGTTGAGACCAGCATCTCGATCGCTGGCAGACACTCGGCCGAAACCAGTGCCTGCCGGCAGATTCTCGCGCAATGCCAAGAATGCTCTCTCTTGGGTAAATCGTGGGGTGTTATCATTTTCATCCATCACTGACACACGCACTGTGGCACTACCCGTCTTCTTCAGCTGTCCGTTGCCTGACGTGGCCAGTACAGTGAGCAGGTACATCTCCTTGGCTTCTCTATCCAAAGCACTTTTCACAAACAGCCAGCCGCTTTCGGACACAATGCCAAACCCTGCAGCATCACCGTCTGGGTGCAGGTGGTAGGCTAGTGGGGTGGAAGACGTAGAGGATGGTCCAGCGGTGATGCCGCCATCTCGGTTTACTGCACGAACCTGCAGGAAGCGTGTATTGAGAGGTGTGCTTTCCTTCAGCTCTACTCGGTACGTGAGGCTATCGAACATGGGACCTTGGCCGTTCTCAGCTTGTACGTGGATGACCAGGGTGAAGGTAGAACTTAGCTGAGGTGCGCCGCTATCTTTGGCAATCACCTGCAGGTCATAGCGGGGTATGGTCTCGTACGACAAAACGCCAATAAGGCGGATGTGCCCGCTGTTGCGATCAATGCTGAAGGTTCTCTGGGCACCGCCGCTAAAAATGTCAAAACTCAGAAGACCATTGGGTCCAGAATCGCGGTCTTCTGCTTGGACTTTGTACACCACTGTACCCATCCGTGTGTCTTCAGGTAAAATCAATGACTCGGAGGATGAGGGTAAGAAGACAGGCGCATTGTCATTGACGTCGGACACTGTAATTCTTACCCTAGTCTGGCCAAAGGCCGGGGGGTTACCGCAGTGCGCCTGGACTTCCAGATTCAAGCTGGGTTGCGCTTCGTGATCCAGAGGCAAGCTTGTTCTCAAGGCCCCAGTCTCTGAATCCACGGTGAAGTAGCCCATTGGGTCACCAGAGCTAATAGTGTAGGAGATATCCTTCGAGGCACCTGAGAACAAATGAGAGGCAAATGGCACATCAATTCACAGTGTAGCAAGAAAACAAGACGAAGAGTTATTTTTCAACACATGAGACCAGAATTTAGTGCCTCAAATATCCAAAGCAAATTGTTAAAAAAAAAAAACAAGTGGTGAAACAGAATCAATGATTAATGTTGATTGTAAATGAGGTATGTACAGTGGTTCCATGCCTATTTGTACAAGTGGTGCACCATGGAGAAAAAAGCCAGAAGATATCTTTCAGCGCACTTGAACACAGTCCAACGTGACATGCATTGAAGTCTATTTTGTTTTTAAACTTGTTGAATTGGAATTTTTATGACCCCACTGAAAAACCCCTGAGATTAGCTCACTCACCATTCTTAGTGCTGGCCCGCACAACTCCAACTTGTGTTCCACGCAGGGCATCCTCAGAGACCAAGAAAAAGTATTGAGCTTGTTCAAACACAGGGGGTGCAACCAGTCCTGCCACTATGCTGATGTTGACCCTGGCATTGATTGGAGCGGTAAGGCCCCCACCATCTTGGGCTGAGACCACCATCGTAATGACTGAGTTTGCCTTTCCATGTAGAGCGCGTGACAGTGAAATCACTCCTGGGAAATGCACAACCAAAATAAATGTTTCTATTAAGTTGAAAGGTATCAGAATACATCAAGCCATACTGAATACCCTGAAACCCATTCGATTCAGAAGTTTGGGATCATTTTATATTTAAAGAAATTAATACTTTTATTATGCAAGGATACATTAAAGAGACAGTAAATGCATTTTATTGTTACAATATTTCAAATAGATGCTGTTCTGTTGAACTTTCTAATAATCAAAGAATCCTGAAAAAAAAGTCCAATTGATGGACTTTTTCATGGACCCAGTTGAAAAGTCCAACTGGGTAAGCATTAGAGACTTTAGAGACATTAGAGACTTAAAAACAAGAAAGAAAGAAATTACTGACCTCAAAACATATTTATTTGGTTTTAAAATCTTGTATATGATAGCAAATGTGGCTAATGTTGAAGTACACTGATTATGGTGCTTGAACTTTGAACTTTAAATGAGGGTAGATCTCATCTTCTCACCAGTATCTTTATTGAGGGTGAAGAAAGGTGAGCTCCCTCCAGGTAAAGTACGGTATGTCACTCTGCCGTTCTCCCCAGCATCTGGGTCATGAGCAGTCACCTTCAGGACGGAGGTCCCTGGGGTGCTCTGCGTACTCAGGCTCACTGCATAGCTCAGAGGGTAGAACGCTGGTCGATTGTCATTTATGTCTATCAGGTCCACCCGCACGTATGCCACTGAACTTAGTCCACCCTAGAATAAATCAGTTAACACTTGCTTTAATGGTCATTGAAGGTATGATTGAAGAATATACAATCAAATCTAACTAGATCATAAATTATACAACCAACTGATGGAGGCTGGCTACATAATAGGCTTAAAAATCGTAAGAAACAGAAAACATTCCCTAGAATATCTGTACAAGTCAAAAAATTACGGAGTTAACATTTGCGAGGGGAGGAAGTAGATTGATTATATTCCCTGTTGAGAACTGCAATCTGCCGAGGGGACAATGTACACATGGGATACGGTTCTTGTCGCTAAACATCTTGCTCGCCAGGCATCCCATATGGAGCAAATGGCATGTCAGGAAAAAGCCCGAACTTATTAAATATTACAAGATGGTGCTCTTTAGGGCCCAGCTGCCCCTGAGTGCTTTAATGTGTCTGCTGAAATTTCCTTTAAAGTATTTAAGTATGCTTTAAAGTATCACTTAGGCACATTATGCTAAACCACTACTGAAGAATTACTATGCATGCAATTTTTTTCACTTGCAGCCAAAATGGACATAATTTGCTGCACCTCTGAAAACAATCCAGTCATATTTGATGTCACAATTTTATTGACGAGGGATGTGGCTGCTGAGACACTCACCCCATCCACAGCTGTAACGGTGAAGTCGTAGTTGGCTGGACCCTGGTCACGATCCAGGCTGGTGGTAGTACAGATCTGTCCATTGTGCTTGCCAACGGTGAACTGAGACGGGGTTACTGAGCCTGGACCAGATCCCAGAGAGTAGGAGATGGAGCCAAAAGACCCACCATCAGCATCAGTAGCTGTAACCTGGAAGAAGAGAGAACACATTAGATTAAAGTTCAGACAAATGTAACAAAAAGCTTAAGCAGAGAAGCCAGACACTTTTAGTGTTTGGGACCATGGTTCAATGGGATTTAATCACAGGTCCTGATCTTTGTCCACGTTAACCAGTAATTATACCAGGAATAATTATATAATGATCAATATACCTTTTTTGGGGGTAGGTTAAAAATTAAATCATGAAAATGCATTTGCTCTGAAATCATTTAAAAGGGTGATACTTTTTGTGAACAATATTTGTTTAACAAACTGTTCCCAATTAAATTAAAAGTGTAAAAAGAGTAAAGCATAATAAAGAAATATCTACTTAAAATAATGAAGTCATGTTTACTGTTTTTCAAAAAAAAACAACATTTTATTTGTATTAAATAATTTTCATTTAAATACACCATTTTGATAATAGTCTGAACATAAACATCAATATTTACCTACAGATATTTTTTATTAAAACATTTAGGTACATAATGTCTACAAACAAATAATTGAATCTGATTCATTTAAAATCAGTTAATTGAAATCACTTGAAATGATTATCAGAAATGAAACCTTGCTACTGAAATTTAAATGAGAGACTATGTTAAATATATAAGTTGAGACATAAGACAAAAGAAAGATTGTGAAACATCAAATGATGTGATAAACAGGAAACATAATGTCCGAATAAAAGTGAATTAACATTATTGCAATACTCACTGTTGAATTAAGTAAAAAAAAAAGCTAATAGCTAATAAACTATAAAATAGTTATAATTATTAAAATATATAATTATTTTTAATTATAGATTTTAATAATAAAATTAATATGAATTAATAATATTGTGACTATTCAATATACTCCCCAGCTCTAGTTTTAATTTAAATGTTCATATTCCAAGACCACTCAGCAGTTTCCTGTCACAAATAAACCTGAGACTCCACTGAGCAATACCACAACACATTTATCTGACTTGGTTCACAGCCCTTGGCACTCAAACACTGCTCTGGTGCTCTGCAGCAGGTACATATACTGCGGTAAACTAAGAGAGCACACGGAGAGCTCTTCGGCTACAGTTGGGTTTGATCAACCAAGCCAAGAGGAGGGAAGCTACTGGCAGCTTGCAGACATAAATACTTTCCCAGCCACAGCGAACAGCTCAGGAGAGAACGACAGACAGATAAACAAATGAAGAGAAAAATACAGACAGAAAAAGACTTGTATAGAGGTGATGACTATCTGGGAGAAAATGAATTGCCATTCAATGCAAACACGGAAAGCGAGATGACTTTCTATCCAGCTTCTTATTCATCAAATAAAAGGAAAAATACTGCTTCAGCTTCTGAAATTTACTCTCAAACAACATTACACCTCGACCATGAGCCGTCTGGAGTGGATGACGGCTGTAACAGATTCTAATGACATTGAGATGAGGGCATCCGAGTCTGAGATCGGGTCCTGGCAGAGGCTGTGGAGCAAGTGTAGGAAAAATAATCATCATGAATACAAGAAGTTCCAGCCCACAGCGGAGAGATGTTCCACCTTTTAACCATCCAAGGCCCTGAAGCAAACCCTAACATTTTACAACCGAGCAGGAGGGGGGCATGATATTCATAAACACCACACTACCTATCCTTATTCCCTTCACGATAGCTTGACAGAAGTTGGACGCCTGAGGCCTGAACAGCGAGAGTTTAAGGTAACAAACCGTGGAAGGGCGGTTTGACCAAGGATCTGCTTCATGGACAAAGCCATTTTCCATGAAAGCCTGGCTTGAGCGGAGAAAGCAGGGAAATGTCTGGGGGACTTGTGGGTCTCAATATAGTTTAACTAAAGAGCTCCAAAGCAGCACTGTAAGATAAATATTTCCCCTCGGTCGTTGAGCTGTTCGTAGCAGCTAGTGAAAGGAAGATGTATGAGAAAAGGAAGTAAGTTGGTCACAATAAGAAATCATGTATTTGTACTCAAACATCTATCAGGTTGACTTTATGCATGGTGCATGTAATAAGACGGCAGAAAACAATCCGTATTAAGCACGTAAACCCTTCAAAGGTAGAAGACTGAAACCAGAAGAGGGATTGAGTTTCTTTTTCCATCTCCCCAACAAAAAAGGATTTAAATAAAGTGGCTTCTCAAAAATGGGGAAAAATCCAAGCTCATAATTTCTAGAGTGTGTTTGAATATTTGGTGAGATGCCAGTAATCATGATGACTGATTGAATGATTGTCTTTTTGGGTCCTAAAGGGGGCACCTAAAGTGCATGCATACACAAAAACATGCATATACGTGTTCACACACACGCACACACAGGAGCTGAGGGATTTGGAGATGTACTGTTTAAAAAGCGGGTTGCCTTTGCCAGTATAATAACAGTTCATTAGAAGTTTAGTGGAATCTCAATCTTGACTGAATCATAAGTGGGTCAAAGTGTGCTTGAGCTGCTTTCTCAAAATCTCTGCTAAATCCTCTGTGCTTTTCCTCACCGTAATTCATGGAGACACGCAGACTCAAGACACGCCAACTGTGCACAATGCACGAGATGACCTCAAAAACTGAATTTCACCTAATAAATTTCCCAAATCATCTCAAAAACTACATATATTACATCACAGTTGTCTAAAAAAAGTTAAAATGTGAACCACCAAAGTAAATTACAAACATTCAAACATATTCTCCCCATCTGCAATTGGTTGGACAAACAGACAGTGCCGCCCCAAAACTCACACTATTGGTTGAGCCCAACATCAGGATGCTCAAACAAACAAAGGTTTGGTGTTTGTGTTGAGTGTGATTTAATTGTCATACATAATTTATTTTCAGATTGTGAAAGTTAGACAAGAGTGAAAATATTGGACACTTTCTGCAGCTCTTACAGTTCCCTCGTCTCTCTCTCCACGTGTGAGCGAAAGATGCGAACCGCCCTGAACGAGCCAAGCGAGACTTTGGCTGGGCGAACTGTAACTGCAGAACAAGCCAAAGGAATCCAATGCTAACTTGTGGAGTTTTGTGGTTCACCCACCATTCCTCTTGACTCCTTTTTTAGGGGAGAAAAAGAAACATTCAAGTAAGCGAATACAAGATTAATAGGGAGAAAGAATAAGCTTGTCCAGTGCTCGTTAGTTTTTGCTAATGCAATGGATCTGGTTTCACTGCATTGGGTTTCCTCAAGGCTACACAGCTCATTTAGTGGGTAAGGGACCTGGCTGATGCTTCCCCAAAAGGAAATGCTGTGTATGATAATGAAGTTTTTGATTTGTTAATTGACCACCTTGGAATGAACAAGCAAAACTTTTACTTGGATGTCTGTAAAATGTCTGTCGACAAACCACTGACTCAAGGTTACCTGTAAGTTGGTCATATGATCACAGTATTTCATGGAACAGTGATTGATAGAGGACTTCGAAACTGTTCCGTGGGACAATTTCCATGCAAATTATGACTAAGATCTATGATCCAACAACAATGCAAGATGTGTAGATTTGCTAAGTGTAGTTCATTTAGCATTCAGAACCGCATCATTTAAATCTGTGGCACGTTCCTAGTCAAACAAACCATCTTACAGAATTCAAGACCAAACCATCTGATCAGGAAGCATTCGTAGGCAAACTAAACATTGCAGCCGACAGAACAGTTTGTGAACTTGCTAACAAGCCAATCAGAGTCTGTTTGACAAACACTTTCGTAAGACCCGTTCTGTACCACTGATCTTCTCAGTGAAGACATCAATAAACATAAAACCAAAGATATCACAAATTACATCACCCGAACACAGACAAAACCACCAAATAACAGCAGTACAAGGCAGCAAGTTGGTGTAACTTGGCACTGGGGTCATCTGGAGCGGCGTCTCTAACACAAACATGACATGGAGAGAGTACAGTGGGGACTTTACTTAAATAACAAGAAACCTACAGAGTGATCCAACTGAAACAGCATGATCTCATGCAAAAGAGAAGCTCAGCTTCAAGCATCTTCTTTGCAGCTAATGTTCAGAGTTTTGACCGAAAGCAATGGCTGTTTTTATTTCAATGTTGCAGAAACTTGCAACAAGTTCCACATATGGGAGCAATGGATTAGTTGGGAAACTATAAAAGAGCAAATGCAAAATATTTCCTTTTTTTCATGGAAGAAAGAAAGTTATAGACATTTCTAGACATATGAGTGAAATGACAGGGTTTCAATTTGGGGGTAAACTAACCAACTAAGGCCTCTAGTTCAAAAGTGTTTAAATACAGGATACAACTCATGTCTGAGTCTCTCAGTATAATCCACAATATGGCTTTCATATTTTCAATCTGGTGCTATATCTCATTTCATTCCATAGCGGGGGAGATAAGAGATCAAACAGAAAACAGCACATTCTTTTCTCAGAAGGATACTTACAGACAAAGCCAAGCACACCATAAACATACTATGCTCCCAATAATTTTAATACAGCATTTTATTGAGGCTATCATTCACATCATATGACTTCAGACAGACAAAAACAGTGATGGACGATTCCCAAACCCATCGGAGGAGGACACGCACAAACACTGACTGATGAATAAATACAAATATGAAAGCAGGCATTGAGTGAAAATATAGATGGATGGAAGTGTAAAGAGATGTGTGCAACTGACAGACAGTGGTGAAAGGTGACAAAGACATGGACTGATATATTGAAGGACATGCTATGAGTTATTACAGCTGTTTATTGAGAGATCACTCTCTTTTTTTCTCTTCTTGGCATCACTTCAGAGAGCTGAGGAAGAGAGGGAAACTGGATACCTCCTACTACTTTCTGGCCCGCTTGACCGGCGGCCGAGTAAAATCCGCACATCCCTCCGGCTCATTACAGCTACAGAGCTGAAGCATTTGACATGTAACATGTCTTGCCTGTTCAAGACCGAGACTAGAATCACAAATCTAATAGAATGAACAATAGCTATTTTTTCTTCCAAGTTGCAAATTTATTTGATGTGAAAAATCAGAATAATCGCAAAAAATAATTACAAATAAAGCAGCGTTTCCATCCTAAAATTACCCCTGGATGGATGGATGGATGGATGGATAGATGGATAAATGGATAGATAGACCATTGTATTAAATTCACAGATGTTCTCTGAATTATCTCCTTTTATGTTCCAGAAATTCATATTGGTTTAAAATGACATGAAGGTGAATCAATTATGACAGCATTTCATTTTTGGGTGAACAATCCCTTTAAATATTTGTTTATCTGTTTTTTTTTCACAATCACATCTTCCAATATGCTGTCAAAATCATAAAACATCACAGATTCACTGCATTCACTCATTGCATTGCTCAACAACCATCAATGGATGGCCATTTGGACAAAAACAGCTAATAACATAACACAGACAAGTGTTATGAAACATACCAGATGCATTCTCTACGTACTAAATGTTTTTTATGACGCCCTTTCAAGTGGCTGGCAGAAACCCCAAAGCTCACAGTGACCTGCATCTACTGCAACTTTACACGAAAGAACAAACTGTCAATGGCCGCAATATGGTGGTATCGTATTAGCAAACATCTCTTGTACATATTTCCATTTGAGTAATGGATCAGCATGACATCATTGGAGCGCTCCTCCAGATCTGTGAAGTACGCGGCACTCTCCAGATGTCCATTAAAAGGGATCTGCAGTATAATGGGATGCCTGTAAAACATCATATACATGTCAAGATCACTGAGCACCCTAATTATTTCTTCATGCAAGGAAGCTTGGATTTATCCTAGGAGCCGTGCTGGTATGAGTCGTCCGCCAGGACACTGTCATCAGGAAATGTCCAGAAAGGGTCAAAAAGTCTTGGATCGACACCGACTGGTCTTGTTTCACGTTTTTATCAGATGCAGACTTGTATTCTGGTAGTCAACCACAATTTATGTCAGGTATGGTGTAAAGGCCTGAGTTTTGGATGTAAATATTGGGGTTGGAAGACTTTTGATAGGTGTTGGTTTCTAAAATAACACAGCTTTGAGCTTTTCATCTCTGGCCTTGACGGTGTCGGGGAGGGGTAGCAGCAGGTACTTTCGGCTGGGGTAAGGTGCAGATTTTTGGCAGGAGATCACAGGATGGCCAATTCAGCATAAAGAGGACTAATGACACCAGGAGGACTGGTGTGAAGGGACTATAGAGTATGGTTTCCCCTTTTTCTCTCATCTCTCCATAACTGTGAGTGCTTGTCTTTCATCTGGCCCTCACAGCTGGAGGTGATTAAGGCATCAAAATATGTACAGCGAAAAGTAATAGATTGGGGATCTCAGCAAGGAGAAGCAGAGACAGAGGGGTTAATGGCTGCAAGAGGAGTAATGGGCTCAAAATGGACTCTGGGAAATAATAACTTGATATGATTTCAGAGACAGTCAAATAAATGTTTGAAAATGCATTTGAATAAACATTGATGTGTTGACAATCTCCGAGCAGTTTGGTCAAGAGATCAAACTAAAGACTTGAAAATGAAGATTCTGTCAATAATTACTCTCCCTAAGGATGTTCCAAACCCGGAGGTAGTTATTTTTTCCGTGGAACATCAAGCTCTTTCTATACAATGACAATCCATAATGAGCCATGTCCATTAGGTTCATAAAAATGGTTCATATGGGTGATGATGTGCTACATCCCAAATAAAATAAGTAAATAAACGCAAACATTGCATCTCTCATCTTGGGCTCAATGCTTTAGTACGCATATAGCAGCAGATCATTGCTTTTGATTAAAATCTTTACAGGCAGGTCATCCACTTGTATAAGATGTTTTTAAGAGCTAACTGTGTTTACCAGTGACCCCTAAGGTCTACTGAAGCTCAGAGTGAACAGGAAGCCAACCTAACAAAACTAAGACTCGTGCCACCTCTGACAAATTTTACCCATGAGATTTAAAGCCCAAGTGTTTCCAGTGGTCATTTTAACAGGAATAATAAACATGCCAAAAGCACCTCTGGAAATGTAAGCCTGGTGACCCTTTGCACTGACCCCATCACGCCTTACAGAAGAAGCTCTATGCTGGAGTCCCAATCACTTTCAATTCAATGGCCTCACTGGTTATTTTTGAAATGCCACATACAGTAAGAGACATGGCTCTTTTATGCTTTCGACAAAAACCCCCATGTTATTTTTCATACAGAAAAGGAAATGGCAAAATCACATGCGAATATTAGAAGGTGATTATTTTGGACAACTTGAATGGATGTGGACATTGATGTTATAATACGTGCATAGAATAAAATATAAAAAATAATAACAAATAGAAACATTAAAAAAGTGGGTTTTCTGACCACACTCATTTGGGAAAATGGGCCAAGTTTGGAAACAAATAGCTTATTTATTTCCGGGCATATTGGTGACCATTATTGCCTTTGAAGCTGTAAACCAGCTCCGCTTTTCAGAAACTTGAATGAACCCAGATGAATTGCATTGAGAGTTTAGTGGGATGCTGAAGGGACGTCAGCAGAGACGGAATAATGCGAACCATGCCCGCTATGGGATCTAACGGTACTGATGTGGCTTATGGCACCGCTCTGCTGGTCAATAACTCCCTCGTAGGACTGCATGCACAAACACAACACGCACACGGTAGCAAATTCCACCCGCAGCCCTGCTGCCTGGCACCAGTGTCGGATGGGTTGTTGAAAGGCCAGTTGCAGAGAACACCAGGGTTTTTCCGATGCATTGTGGCCTTTGCATGGTCTCCTTGAAAAAGTCAGAAAGCACGGCTTTTATACGGGTGAAATGTAGTATGGTCAGTGCTTTAAAGTATGAATGTGGTAAAAGTTTCTGTGGCCTACAAGAAAATACATGTAAGTGGACTTGACAGTATGTCCACCTCATTTGACTGCTAGATATATTGCTTTCAGTGAAATGTCATTTTAGACGTGGTCAGTAGGAGTCAGTGGCCACATCACTCATAAATGTCCTCAAGGCGCTAATAGCCATTCTCCTGCACTCAGTCTTTCAATGCTGCACAGCTCAGCAGAGGGAGCCAGATCTGGTTGTCTACTTTCTACTGTCGTTCCAAAGTCATCTGTGAGTGGCTACCGACAGCCTAATAATTTGCATATTCCTAGCCTGGAGATACTGGAATTGCATCTAATGAAAAGGAAGGTAGTCTTTCCCTCTTCCTTTTTCCCTCTTCTCCTTAAACGCTGAGCAATTTAAACAAAAATAATTTTTTGAATGAGCAACATTTCTTTTGTAAATGTTGGTGACAGTGTAAGTTTTGACAGTAAAATTCAAAATTGCATATTATATTTATTTACATACAGTATCTAAAGAAAGTGAGTACACCCCTCACATTTCAGCAAACATTTTAGTATATCTTCTCAAGGGATAATATTATAGAAATGAAACTTTGATATATTTTAGAGTAGTCAATGTGCTGCTTCTATAGCAGTATATATTTACTGTTCTCTGAAAATAACTCAACATACAGCCATTATTGTCAAAATAGCTGGCAACAAAATTGAGTACACCCTAAGTGAACATGTCAAAACTGTGTCCAAAGTGTCAATATTTTGTGTGAGCACTATTGTTATCTAGCACTGCCTTAATCCTCCTAGGCATGGAATTCACCAGTGCTGCACAGGTTGTTGCTGGGATCCTCTTTCACTCCTCCATTATAGCATCATGGAGCTGCTGGATGTTCGACGTGTCAAAGACAAATTCGCCTGATTGCAGCCTTGCTGAAGAATCACCAGATTATCAATTTTCAGCTTTGTCCAACACCCGGTCGTCTAATGGTTGGTAAAGGTAAAGACCTGGAGAGGCCTACAAGCCACAGAGGATCGGTGATGATCTGGGGGTGCTTCAGCAAGGCTGGAATCAGGCAGGTTTGTCTTTGTGAAGGACGCATGAATCAAGCCACGTACAAGGTTGTCCTGGAAGAAAACATGCTTCCTTCTGCTCTGACAATGTTCCCCAACCTTGAGGATTGTTTTTTCCAATGCTCCAATCCACACAGCCAGGTCAATCAAGGTGTGGATGGAGGACCACCAGATCAAGACCCTGTCATGGGCAGCCCAATCTCCAGACCTGAACCCCACTGAAAACCTCTGGAATGTGATCAAGAGGAAGATGGATTGTCATCACAAGCCATCAAACAAAGCCGAGCTGCTTGAATTCTTGCACCAGGAGTGGCATAAAAACACCCAACATCAATGTGAAAGACTGGTGGAGAGCATGCCAAGACGCATGAAAGCTGTGATTGAAAATCAGGGTTATTCCACCAAATATTGATTTCTGAACTCTTCCCAAGTTAAAACATTAGTATTGTGTTGTTTAAAAATGAATATGCACTTATTTACTTTCCATTATTCGAGGTTTGACAACACAGCATCTTTTTTTGTTTTTTTGACCAGTTGCCGTTTTCAGCAAATAAATGCTCTAAATGACAATATTTTTATTTGGAATTTGGGAGAAATGTTATCAGTAGTTTATAGAATAAAACAAAAATGTTAAATTTACCCAAACACATATCTATAAATAGTAAAACCAGAGAAACTGATAATTTTGCAGTGGTCTCTTAATTTTTTCCAGAGCTGTATATTGACCAATATGATACACACACACACACGCACACACACACACACACACACACACACATATTAAATACAAAATCAAAAATAACTGTTTTTTTTTAAATTATTTTAATCTATTTTATTCCTGATGGGAAAGCTGAATTTTCAGCATCATTACTCCAGTCTTCAGTGTCACATGATCCTTCAGAAATCATTCTAATACGCTGATTTGATGCCCAGTTATAATCAATTATATTAGGTGCTTAATTAGTAAAAACAAACAAACAAACAAACAAATAAACAAAGCATTTATTTAAAATAGAAATATTTTGGAACATTATAAATGTCTTGACTGTCACTTTTGACAGTCACTTTTGACAATGTGTTCTTTCTGAATAAAACTATTATTATTATTATTATTATTATTTTAATATTACTTACCAGACTTTTGAATGGTAGTGTATCGCAGTGTATTGCAATTCCATTATAATCTTATCTACTTATATACATATGTTTTGAGTGTGTTTTTGAGTTATAGCAATCATGATTGTGTTCCCCTCCTAAAGAATCATAGATGCTGTGTTGTTTTCACGGCCAGATGTCTTTGATTTGTTCATGGTTGTTTCCAATTTGTATATCAACGTTCAAAGCATATATTTATGAGAAAACGAACAAAATCAACAATGTCCTAAAAAATTAGGCCCATGCCTCTGTGGTAGGGATCTTATATTTATTGAACAACTGCTATTATGAGTTTAAAGGAAACCATAAACATGCGAAGTAAAGTATGCATTTAAACATTTCAATCAAAAAATATCTTCTATAAAAGATCTGTTGTTTTGACTTTACAGCTCCTAGATTTGGTACCTAGCAACCACCCAGAACTCCCAAGAAACTGCATAACAACACAGTAAAAACCTCACAGAAAGTCTTATAATTGTGTTCGCAAGTTTTGGGCAAGCACAAATCCCATTCTCTACAGACAATGTAAAAATGTAGTTTGAAATACCTGTTGATTGAGCTGTGAGAGGGGAGACATGAAACAAGGAGAAATAGATCAGAAAAATGACAAGATGAACTCAAACTCACAATATGTCATTCCACATGCACAAACCTCTAAACTCAAAATACTGTGTACTGTATATCTATTCTCTTCTGACTGAATAGAAATATTCAGATCATAAAATCCACAAGATCTCATCAAAATGTCAGAATGATCTCAGTGTAATTCCATTGTTTGTACATGACACTCTGAAACAGTGTCCAACAAGCTCGCAAAATGGAACACAGTAAACGCTCTCTCTCTCTCTCTCTCTCTCTCTCTCTCTCTCTCTCTCTCTCTCTCTCTCTCTCTCTCTCTCTCTCTCTCTCTCTCTCTCTCTCTCTCTCTCTCTCTCTCTCTCTCTCTCTCTCTCTCTCTCTCTCTCTCTCTCTCTCTCTCTGTGGCTGCAGGCACTTCATGGTCCAGATACAGATGACAATGGAAAGGTGCTTTACTGTTGCGCAGGGACCCAGGAGACACTTCACAAACTTGCTCTTTAATTTCACTAGGCTTTAATCACAGTCTCTGCTGGAGAGCAAAGTACTTGCTTGCCTCAAGCTCATCACAAGCTGGCACACAGAGTTCATATTTGCTGCATAGTATGGGAATGGAAACTTCTATTTACACAACATTTCGGTTTAAAAGCCCATTTGGTTTTGGTTTCTGTCTTCTGTGAAACCCAAAAGAAGACTCTTTTTGAAGTTTTTTCTCTCTCCATACTATGGAGTCCAATGTAGTTTAAGACCTAGCCTAACTGAATTTGATAACGGACAAAAACTGTTGAAACATTCTTTCAAATACATGGCATGAGAAATCAATGTGTGCAGTATATAAATTGAGCATGAAAGCTAAATTCCAACAGCTAACAAAAATCCAAATGATGAAATGTAATATATTTGATATATTCATATCGGAGTTAATATTGTTAACAAAAAATACAAGTATTAAAACATTCTGCTTAGTTGAAATAAAATACAAATATATGTTAAAATTAAACTGAACATGTGAAAAAGTTCAAGCACTAAAAATTACTAACTGGAAATAAATTAAAACTGAAAAAAAAAAAAAAAAAAAAAAAAAATATATATATATATATATATATATATGTATATATATAATAAATAAAGTACCATGTTGTTTAAATAAGCTTTAAAATATCATATAATGTCTGGTATTTCTTGTCCTTCATTTAGAAAAGTTCTCATTACCCTTTCTACAGTTCTTTTATTCTGCCTGTGGATAATTTTTTTTCCCACATCTTTTTATCTCAAAAATAATATATATTGGATTACAGTGTAGGACGACCCCTAAACAGTTTAAGAGTTGAACCAGCAACATTCAATATAGAGGGGTGTTATTGTGTGTGGCGTGGCTGGACGCTATCGTTTTAAAATAACTGTTTAGGTCACACAGTTAATATCAGCTCTCTGGAGCCGTCCCTATAAACACACATGGGCCCGTGCCACTGGCCGATAAACACGGCTTTCTGTGAGGCCCGCTGGGGCTGGTTACCGGCGTGTGCCAAAACGTGCTAGGACGCTCTGGGCCGCAGCCCTCAGACGTCTGTTTTTAGAGCAGTGGGACGGTCCCGGCGGAGGTCATTCCTCCTCCGGTTCAAGCCGGGGTCGAGTGTAGAAAAACACACAGTTTAGTGAAGGAGACGGCACAGGCCAGAGAGTGTTTAGATCAATTTCTTCGGTTTCGCTGGCACTTGTTTGCGCAAGTAAACAGGCAATTCATTTAGCAGCCTACACACTGTCGCTAGAGGAATAATAACCTCTGTGAAAAATGACAGTGGACTTGCTTTTAAAAGCGAAACAAAAAAACAGAATCTGTTTGGGCCAAAAGGATTACAGTCGATAGACATCCTGTAATAAAAAACATGTAACAGAGATTCCCAGTTTCTTAGAGCTTGGAAAGTATTAATGTTTGGCATATTATAAGGTGTGACACGAATCTGGGTGGTGAACGTTATGATAGATGAGGTGACTAATGCACATTTGTATGTACAAGGCGAGCACAGCTGCAAATGTGCTTGAAAGCTTAAAAAATGAAACCTCGCTTCTCAGATATAAAATAATTAAGCTGTCTGCATCAATGGACCCATTTATGAACTTTTGCATGTATGTTTGCATTGTGAAATATTTAACTTAAGCCTCATTTATTATGATGTTTGTAATTTATGTAACAGTCACTCTTAATACAGGCAAACATCTTTCAGTATACTGTAGTCTTTTACCTAAAAAAAAATAGTTAACTGGATAATGATATTATTAAAATAAGCATCATATATAGCATGGAGAGGAGACAAATAAATCATTCTCTTGACAAATAAATCCATTAAAACAGATGTAGCCCATCAACTGTGCAGTTTGATGCTTTCTTTCTTATTTAAGATCATGTTTTAGTCATTCATGTTGCATGTTCAAGTCTCACTGTATTGACAGGTGGAAAGAGTTTACAGCCTCTGCTATGTGTTACCAGGGACATCTCTAGGTTTGGATGACCGGGGGGGCTTAGCCCCCAGGCATGTTTTGTTGTGGGGGGGGGGGGGGGGGTAGCTTTACATGTGCTTCGTGAGGCACACGCGCGCACATTTGCACACACACACTCTCGCTCTCTCTTTCTCTGTGTGCGCGCGCTGCACGGTTTGGAGACATTCCGGGAGATTTGAACTAATTTAATCCGCTATTATTATGCGGGAGACTCCCGAAAATATCCCGTATCCTTTCCTTATGAGGATACTCATAAATCGAATTGTTATTGTTGTTCTTATTATCATTTAGGGGGGCTAATGAACATTTTGGGGTAGCTTCAGCCCCCCTAAAATAGGCTTAACGACGTCCCTGTGCTACCTTCTGTTTTTTTTTAACCAAAATGCTATTTTTAACACTCACGAAGAGCTCCAAAAGCTCCAAGGCTCAACTCCTACAGAGTTTTTGCTCCATCATCTGAAAATTATTCAATCTTCTGCTAAAAAAACCCCAGCCTAAGCAGGCTTGGCGGTCTTAGATGGTCTTTCAGTTCTGGTCCAGGTTCAGTTTTGGTCCAAGACAATCGCCAGCTGATGGTCATGCTGGGAGACGATCTAACCAACCAGCTAAAAACCAGTCTGCAAGGCCTGGGACCACCTAGACCAGCTTAAACCAGAGCAAACACACCATCTTATGTTTGGTTAAGCATGTGTCATGTGACGTTGAGGTGCACTTTCTGGTTGAAGACGTCAACATTACATCACTTGTGAGGAAAACGAAATGTTTAGTGGTGTGATGAAATGACATTCTGAAATTATGTTTTTTGTTGTACAGAACAAGCCTTCAGTCAGATCACAACAGCCTCCTCAGTGTGAAAACAAAAAAGAAATGCAGTGTTTTCTTACGAAACAACAGCTGGTTCCCAGATATAACTGCTATTTCCAGCCACTGCGCTCCAGATCTGAAAAATTTAAACATCTTTTGCACAACCTTTGACTCTTCCTGCCAGCTTTACACTTATGTTTATATTAGGGTATATATATATATATATATATATATATATATATATATATATATATATATATATATATATATATATCTTACCTTAGATAAATACAAAAGCAATGCAGGAGACTGGACGGTGAAATCCTGGAAAACCGGAAATGGTTTTCTATGTTATGGGGATTTTTGCCATGGGGGATTTCATTCATAGTATGAAGACAGGTCTTTCTTATATAGATAAAGTACAAATTTAAATTATAACATCTTTTAAACTGGACGGTCTTTCTTCTGTGGAACACTAAAGACGATACTTTATTTTTCATCAATGTTGGGATCCAGAAAAAAAAAAAAAAACATTGGTTCCCATTGGCTTTTACTGGAGGGACCAAAAAAAATAAATAATACACAGACATTTTTCAAAATATTCTCTTTTGTGTGTCATACAAAAAAGCCCTACCTGATAATTCACTTTCAGCCATGTTCGTGCTGATCAGGGTTATTTTAGTTAGTAAAACTACAAATAAAACCACACTGATACTAAAATAATACTGATGCTGATTTTGACCATTTGAACCCTTTCAGGACTGCTTTCACACATCTTTTGTTCACAGAGCAAACTGGTGGAACATACTGTTAGCCTTTGCATGCACTTCACCCTAAATCAAGTAGACAAGCCCATCGAACTCTCTACATCACTTAATTCACCCCCTGTTAATTTACAGCACAGTTATAGTTGAGACACTTAGATGATGCACATCTTGAGGCATTTACAAAAAAATAATCATCTCTCCCATCCTGGTCCAGATCTACATAAAACATCCTCAAATCTTCAGCATCCTCCCATTCCATCACGTTATCACTCCAGGGGGGATTTTCTAAATATGAAAAAGTATCACTAACATATATTTTACACTTAGACAGAATTTTTTCTTCTTCTCTGTAGCACTGTCTTATGTTTTCTGTCTGTATATAGATGACACACAGTAACATGCATACTTTTCTTTTCCATTGATACTGATGAGTATCCTAAGCATTGACCCACATCTGATGTATAGGCTTACTTATACTCAAATAAACAGATCTGATTCTGATTCATGATTCTTGTGGATATGGAATTTGTACATACAAACTGCCTGCTAGTCTTTCAAAAACGAAGCCAAATGCACTTAACCCGAGGGTCAGCCATGAGTACACGATGGCAATAAATACTTTTGGGTTCAACTGTAAAAGGATATTACCGTTATTATGGGTCTGTGTCTACAATATCCAGGAGATGTCTTAAAGATTATTTATTTAGCTGCAAAAACAATATAAATAAAAAAATCACCCTTTTTTCCATTGTTTTGAGAGTCCAGGTTCACAAAGAAAATGAATGAATGAATAAATATACTACAATATTTTCTGTCAGCTTTAATAAAAGTAACTTGTTTCATTTACATCAACACTAATCATTGTAACACTTTTACCATTGCTTTAAAATTCTGTAAAAAAATGGTTCAAATTAAGCTTAAAATATCCCATTTCTTGATGAGAAAAGTCAGATCATTACAGTCTCCTTCTCAGAGGAAACTTTTGACATTTACAAACTTTCGGGATTCATACGTTACAAACATAAGCTTATCTACAGCCTAGTGTTTTCTGCTGTGTGTTTTCGAGGAACGTCACACACTGCTTCCTCTGAGGTTCAGAGATGTAACAAACCTTCAGCATAAGTTTATTTAATAAGAAGTCTGTGCGCTCTGCATCATTTTTTAGGTTGCTTACTGGTATATACAAGGGGCGATAACAAGTTCCCTATGGTAAACAAACTGAGGCACACCAGGGCGTCCACACAGTCAAACCTAATTTATCACAGATCGAATGATATAACATTTAGATCGTACATGGCTAGAGAATGTGTGGGGATAAGTGGGGATTGTGATATCACACATCCCCAAGATAGAGAGATACGTCACAAAAAATGTTTCTGGTTGTATACGTGCAGACGAAGAATAGGAATGATCTGTGAGTTATCAGATTGGCTCATGCTACCAAGGTGACTGTTCGCTTAAGTAGTTTTTGCTATTTGCTAAATAGTAATATATATATTATCATTTTTTAATCATAATTGATAGAATATATATATATATATATATATATATATATATATATATATATATATATTAACACACATATAATCATATAACCCTAACCCACACAAACCAAAATCTCATCTAATACGTTTAAAAAGACAGTTATATTACATGACAGTGTTTTTGACCATTTATTATTTTTTAACAGATAAGGCATGTCAGGGAACTGAATAATGAACCCATTTAATGATATAGAACTATTTAGCTGCAACACTACTAAGAATAAGTGCTCACAGTTATGTTTTATATTCCCTGCTCGTGGCAGATTTTCTACACAGACGCATAAGCGGGGTAAATTAAGTCTAATCTGATCAGTCAGTGGGTGTGACTGCCATGTGAGGTCTGGGATCAAAGGTCACCTAAACGGCCACCTGCCCCCCTGTGACCTTTCACCTCAACACTATCCATTCTGTCTTTTATGTGTGACCCAAGCATGTACCACATGTGGGAGTCTATACCTACATCGAGATGGGATAGTTGAGACGTCTAGATCAGTTTATACAAATGAAGGTAACACATACAATAAAGTAATATTGTGAAATATTATTACAATCTAAAATAAAAGTTTTCTACATACATATATTATATGTATCATTTAAAATATAAAATAAATTTGATTTGGAAAAAGTTATAATAGGATTTGTACACTACCCATTTTATGATTTTTTCCAAATCAAATGTTCTTGCATGAAATGCAGCAAGCAAATCCATAGTTTTTTTTCCTTGTTGCTTTTAACAACTGTCTACTGTGTGTACAGCGCTTTGAGAAGCTGCTTTTAAAGGCGCTTTATAAAATAAAGGTTATTATTATTATGGTCATATAATGATTTATTTTATCAATCTTTCAATTTTTTAAATTCAAATGCTATTTTCACAACCTTGTTATTTCCATCTGCCTCTGTCATTAGGTGTATGTAATATCTCATGCCTCTAAATAAAGCAAATGATCTTCATTATTAAAGGAGAGACCTGGCAATGGAAAGTTTTTAGCGAGCACAAATCTAATTTTTCAGCCTTAATATGAAACAGTGCTGTTTAAAGCCTAATCCTATGTGGAACCATCAGAACGAATTCAGAATCCTTGAGGATTGTCTGAACCACACAACCCTATCCCAGGCTGGGATGAGATTCAACTGTTGCTGTGCCATTTTTCTGAAGTGGCTTTTTTCAGTCTAAAAGCATTTCTTTTTCAATGAGCCTTGTGTTTCTCATAAATCAAAGTCTCTGTCACAGCCTGCTCTATTGTTATGAGTGATTCGTCACTCAAATGACTTTAGGCAAGTCACAGTTTTGAGTTAGGACATCTGGGCCTTTTAATATCAGGGCATATATTGTTATCTCCAGGAAAATATTAAATGCAGCAGCTTAGGCATATGAAAGAGATGACCATAAAAAAAAAAAATCAAGCGTGTGTTTCATTTTTAATGTTGAGAGTGTGCACGCAGTGACCCATGGCATTTAAGAGAGGACGGCAATTTGTCTTTATGACCATATCTGTCACAAAACACTCAAGCACATGTACAAGGAAAATAAACGTGCACAACAGACACTTGCATATACACACAACCTCAATAACCAATTGAATTAATTGACTCTTTCCCCGCCAGCATCATCTTTGATAGCTTTCACAACATATTCAAGGCCCCCAAAATATTTTGATGTATGAATATTTATTCTAACTTCATGCAGTCTATTTTTTTATCAACACTTGAATGTGGGTAGGCTTAATAAAAAAGCAAGTTTATTTTAAGCATGTTTGCGCTATTTTCATCTTACGGGTTTAAATTCATCTTTGTGCTAATGTCATAGGATGTGACGTTTTCTTGTACCATAGTATATTGATGACTCAACTGTGTCTCATAATTATTCATGAGACTGCGTGTCCTTATCCTTAAGGACTTTTCACTGAAAGGTTCTTTGGGGCACAAAATATGGTTCAAAATATAACATTTATTTATAAGAGTGTATGGAAAAGCTGAAGTTAAATCTCTACCGGTTAACACACACACATTTTCATCCCACCCAATCCAGCATACACACACTGACAGCCGGCTCGCAGCTCTCCAGGGACTTGACCTGTAACTTGACTCAGTGGCCTATCCCACTTCTGTTTAATTGAGTCGAGATCCAATTATGACAACATGTCCATCAGGTTTATGCTGACTAAGACCACAACAAATACCTTGTGTTTGCTTCAAAGAAGCTTTATATGAAAGTATAATGCTGAATCACAAGAAATCCTTGCCTTACATCATAAAGACACCAGGAAATGTAATTTAACTTGCATAATGAGACGTATTTCCAAATGAAACAAAATAATCAGTGATGAGTAAAGTTATAGAGACTTATTCACTGGGATTTAATTGAATTTGGATTTATAGGCTATGACATTGTTGGTGAAAAATGGTTTTTGGTTAATAATATTTCACCTCTCCCACATGACCTTGATTACATCCACAGAAAAAAAAAGGCTTCAGAGAAAGTTATTACACTTTGATGAAAGCAAATAAGCATTTGTATTTGATTTACAATATTCACAATTTTGATTTCATGTTGTCTTTAATGCTATGTCCAAACGTGAACAGGATACTACAACTAGACAAACAGAGAAAAAAAGTGCCGTTTCTGTTGACGTGCTCCATATCTATCAACCACTTTATTTTCCCTGTCCATCTCAAAATCATGATTTTCTATGATATTTTAAGATATTACAATGTAAAAGCAATCATTTGCTAAAATAATCTATGAAGATTACATTTTAATACCAATGGATTTCAGGTGCAAAAATACCAATGGATTTCAGGTGAAAATAAATTTTATTTAAAAAGAATAAAAAAATGTAGTAAAGAATCTTTCATTAAAGAAATCATACATTTTAAAATAAAATAAAAGCAATTTTCAACTGAATTGATTTGCTTTATTTTTTCAACTTTGAGGGGTCAGTGAGTTCAGCTAAGAACACATTCCTACAAGATCATCCTTTTTGCTTCCTCTTTCCCTTTCATCCTGACATCCATCCATCTGTTCTCAGGTTACGCAATACTGTGAATTGCATTTTAAGACTTCAAGCACAAGCATGAATGTGCATAACAGAGGACGTGGTCTCAAGACAGGAAGATTTATGCCGTCTGTAATACACCTCTATATGGACATCCACGTGAGGCCACATATGGACTTCATATCAGTAGCGGTAAACAGGCTAGATTTCTAAAGCACCTGTAACATGAAAGGCGTCCTCATTCGCGTGTGTTTTGCTCTGGATTTGTAGGGGCAGCTTCTCAAGCCTCTTTCCAAAGCAGGCCTCTCAGAATAAAACTGTCAATATGCTTCCTCAGCCCGGACGTAGCCTTAGTGCAGTATTCAAAGGTTTACCGACCCAAACCATCAACAAGCAGAAACAGATGAGAAACAAAAAAGGATGAAGGCATTGTTTTGTTTTTAAATAAAAGCATTTATAATTGAAATACTTTTGAATACTTTTTATAATATATATAATTTACTATTTTTACTCATTTACTATTTTAAACAATGTATAAGCATAAGTTTATAGATCAGTATAATTTCAACAAACAGTAGACAAACAATAAAAGATTTGAGTGTTGGACTGAAATCTACAGAAGCTTTTCTACACTTTAGGGAAATTATGTTTTTTTCTATTTTTCCGGCTTACTGGGGAAATCTGCTGATGGGGCAGAGAAAAGCCACTAGTTACAGGCACTAAACCACATTAAAACGCAAGTATGTGACCCTAAATTACATGGAGCCAATATTAGGTTGAGGTTCACTTTAATAATTTAGCAGAAATTGCATTTTCCAAAAAAGAGAGTAAGAACCATTTATGTAGACTAATGTACGTATTACGCTGCATTTAATTGCAAACTTAAGCAGTGATAATCATCATAGGTCACTAACCACCACCTATTAAAAACATGGCAGATCAGTGAACCTGGGAGGTCCAGGTCTGTCTTTAATAACAAGACATGAAGCATCATTTTTTTAACTAAAATAACATGTTGCGAATAACACAATTTTGGATTGGTTTATTAAACCCAAAGCATCACTGATGGCTAGTCGCTTCTTAAATTAAATGTATGATTCTGTTCCAAAACCTTGTGAGCCATGCATGTGCATACAGAAAATAAACATTAAAACATACATACATGACACAAAGTGGGTAAAAGAGTACATTTTCAACTAGATTGAACTATTTTGTATTGAAATCTATTAGTACTGAATTAAATGTGCATTTTATTTAAAAAACAAAACAAAACAAAAAAAAAACATCAATATATCTCTTGACTGATCTCGTTACAAAGCATTCTGGGATTGTTTTCTCAGCAACAACATGCAATTCTGTTTTAGATATTTGCCAAAGGAAGGTTGGAGTGGGTCAAAGGTTATGAAGGTAATGTCAAAATCCCTGCTATAACGTAAACTGCTCTCTGGAAGCATATTCCAAATGATTAGACTAACTTTTTACATTTTTTTCTTTTTAAATTCTTTCTTTCAGCTAGTGTGTGTTCAAAGTGTGTTAAATGTTCAATTATTCTGCATCTATAAGAAAATTATTTAAAAAACCCATATAAACAGCAGTATTGGGGCTAATGAGGGATTTGAACATGCATGCTGTAAGACCGAGGGAGCGCTCAGGTTAAGTAGAAAAGCTGAACTTGCGCAAAAAAAATGTTTTGTACTTGTGAGCGAAAGAGAGAGAGAGAGCGCGAGAGGGAGAGAGAGAGCGCGAGAGAGAGAGAGGGAGAGAGAGAGCGCGAGAGAGAGAGAGAGAGAGAGAGAGAGAGAGAGAGAGAGAGAGAGAGAGAGAGAGAGAGAGAGAGAGAGAGAGAGAGAGAGAGAGAGAGATGAAGAAAACGAAAGGAGAGGTGGATTTATAATGAATCATGGGATCTAGCGGACTTTGCCTTACCAGTAATACCTAAGCTCATTTGATGGGTTAAAGATTCAGGTCTCACATGATAGCCAATGTTCTTAAGGAGTAAAAACAGCAGAAAGTGTGTAAAGGGTATGGAGAGGGAAAAGGGGTCCAATCAATGACTAACCAAGAGGATTACGTCTCATTTCTAGTACATGGCGAAGGGCTACAGAGAGCCCGACACCACCAGATAAAGGCTACGAGGAGCTAAAGAGTTGAGGCTCGACTTTTATAATACATGAAGACAGAATGGAGGGCCACAGCTGTCATCCCGGCAGTCTGGTTGCATTAAAGATGGGTTGAGCTGACATAAGACCAAACTTTTGAGCCTTCACTATTAATCTTAATTTCAAAACCACACTATTTAAAATCCAACTAGGCCATTTCATAAGCTACAGCGAGGTTTTATTTTTCATAATGGCATAAAGACATAGTTACATTTGAATTTGAAATAAATTCAGCTTTTGACGATCTGAAATTGCGATACTCTTTGTATCCCATTGATTATCTGTGTCCCGAGAGCTAGCTCTTTGTTTTTGAAGACATAAAGGCCTAATTAGAGCCAGTAGAAGTGTGAAAGTACTTTATGAATGCATCTGCTGTACTTTTAACAGTGTATATAACACATATTCAAAGCGGAATAACAATATCAGGACTTCTTACACCTCAAATACGAGTTGCCTTATTTTTAAACCGAATATACAGTTCTTTCTCAAGATGTTTTTTCAACATGATGCAAACATGAAAGATTTTGTGGGTGGTGTGGATGGAATGTTTCTTACATTTTTTCCCCCTCATCAATCATGAACACAGCTGACACCACACTTTTGTCCATTCACGATTACATCCACAAAGAGGTCTATCCAAGGAACGCAACATAATGTGAATAGAAATGGTATGGTAGGGAAATCACTTTAGTTCTGTTCCTTCGCCTTTTCTTGACAAAGTCACGGAAAAAAGCACTTGTTCTGATTTCTCACTGTAGAGACTATTTCTGACAGCCTATATCTCACGTTTAACTACACATTTAAGGAGGCAGGACATATGCAACTGTGCTAGAAGTCCTCAAACAAATCTTTTGTACGCAATGGCCAAAAAAAAAAAAAACATTCCTTGGACTGCACAATATCCACAAGTGCAGTTTCCCTTAGAAAACAGTACAGTTTATCCACTCTTCTTGTTCCATGTTCAAAGTTATCTGGTTTTACATGATATATCAAAAGAAAAATTCAACACCATTTGACACATAATACTGTTTTCTTGTCATTTGAAACTGCCTATACCAGACATTCAGAGAGAAACATTGTTAGTTAGCAGTAACACGTTTATGTAAGACTAGACAAAAAATATGCTTCATATTGGGAGATTTTCCCTTCATATTTTTAATTTGACACATCCTAAAATAATGCTGATCAAAATGCAAATTCAAGTCTGCGAAAATATCTATTCATTGCGGCATTTTCACATCAACTATTGACTATTGTGGTTAAAAAAAAAACACATATATATAATATAAGGTACTTCGTAATTTTAAACAGTAAATGTCAGCCGTAGAAACAATTTTAGACATTTTTATTTATATTTTTGCTAGATTCAAAAAGAAAATCTAAAATCTACACAGCATTTGTCAGTTAAAACTAACATTTGACAAAAATCTGCTCACCTGTAAACATTTATATAATCATCATTCCTTCATGACTTTTGCAATCTGTCTGGTTCAATCTTCATATGCTTTTTTCTTGTTTTCTAAAGCAACACGGTGTTGTTCAAGATCAAACTCCTTATTAAACGGGCTTTTGAGAAGCAGATGAAATCACAAATTGGCAGAGAGCACTGGGTACAGCGGTCAGTGAAAACCAACAAGAGATTTGGCAAGAGCGTATCGGTGACAAACGAAAAGAGTTGCAGGTACACTAATAAAAGCCTGTGTAGATATGTTATGACAGGTGAGATATATCTACTGGGAAACAAACCTAATACAAATGATGCAAAACATGTCATAACATCTCAGGAATATGAACTAACCACAATTTATTGAAACCCTTGAACATGAAACATGAGTGACTATAACGTGAATGTGGTACAAATTAGATATTAAATAGCCCTTACAAATGATAAATGAGTATTTACATCAGCTCCTACACGGTTCTAAATCTGTATGGTATGTACTCAAGTTATTGAAAGTGCATGAGGTAATCTTTACAAATAAAACCACTGTAAACCCAGCGTAACCTTTGCTGAACTAAGTATATTCTCTAAACAACTTCCCCTCTGAAGACAACATGACCTCTTGCAACCTTTCTAACCGGAATGTGACTAATGTTCACTTAACTGTAATCAGTGACGCGCAGAATGAAGATGTATTCTACATTTTGTATTAAGGCCTATGCAAGCATATGCCTTTCATAAAGACTTGGGACAACTCCATGAACACGGTGATCCAAGATTGGGTTCACTCTGGGTTCAGGGAGTCTTGCATTGTAAATAATCCACATGTAAAATAAGGTCAACGTGAATGGAAATATGGTCCCAAGTGTACTTGAGACACTGTTTGTCTGTACTCCCAAAGATCCTGGAGGTGAAATGGGAGGTAACTGAATCTTGGTGGAGTAAAAGAGACAGTATCATGAAGATTAATTCAGCTTTTAAGTAACTAAATAGCGAAGTTTCATCTGCGGTACACATGCATCCACGACAAACAAACCTGAATGTCCTTTTGACCTTTCTGTACAGTACATTAAAGAATTCTCAAACTTGGCATTAATAAGAAATGTTTCTTAAGCAGCAAATCAGCATATCAGAATAATTTATGAAGGATCATGTGACACTGAAGACTGGAGTAATGATGCTGAAAATAAAGCTTTGTCATCACAGGAGATTACAATTAGACTATTTTACAATTAGACTATTTTATTTGTTTTACTGTATTTTAGATCAAACTAAATAAAAAAAAGTGACAAAAGAGAGACAAGCTTTGAAGTTGGCTTGAGAAAGCCTGACCAGAAAGTTTTAAAAGCTTTGGTTTTCAAAGGTTTTCAGTTTGAAATAGTTTGAAGTAGAGATTGACGGGTTTGACGGACAGACAGACAAATAAATATTATATTTAAAATTTTAGGAAAACCGTGTCATTTTTAGGAAAACCGAAAGTCGGATCAGTTAGAAAAGATCAGAACAGTCAGAAGGTCTGAGCCGAGTTTGGAGATTGTAGAGTTAAAGATCTAACGTGTCAGAAATTTCTGACTCAGAAGAATAATATCTAAGTTTAAATAGCATTTCGGTAACTTGGCTTTCTCAAGCCAACTTAATAAATGCAACCTTGCTGAGCATAATAGACTTAATAGAACATAAGAGACAAAAACACTTACCAACCGCAAACCTTTGAACGATGTATTTTGAACGATTTGTATTTTGAACGACGTGTATTTTCTTTTGTGTTCTACATAAGAATGTTCAACATGAGGCTGAGTATAACAGTTTAAGGAAATGTAGGAAACAATTTTAGAAGTTAAATTTAAGAATGGTAAATCCAAAGTGTGATCATGCTTGAAACCACATAGTCATAAAACTTTGGTGGTGATGCCGAAAATTACACCATAGTTCTCCTATACTGTAAAGACCGAATTAGGTTATAATTACAGCTGACTGACCAGTCTTTGAACTTCAGTATCCTTGATGGCCGTGTACAGGAAGAGGGGCTCCAGATGTCTTTGGCTTCATTGATTCTCCAGATGTTACATATAGAATGAATTTGCAGGCCCTGAACGAAAATCTTCAGAATTTAAAGTAAGAAGCATCTAAGGGCATAAAAATATTGACCTCATGCAACCTCTCCAAGTGATGGGTTTTAATAACATACAAGTCAAAAACTTATTTCCAAGAAGACACTGGCGCTTTGGTGCTAACCTACACCTGCACTGGCGTGCATCAATTGATGTACAATTGCATTTGAACTAAATGTTAAAGCAAGGCCCTTTGAAGCCAACTCTCAAGCTAAAGTACACAAGGGACTGTTTAAGAGAACAGAAACTCCTCTATCTTTCTCCAAACCCTGGGAAACGGCCTTCAGAAAAGGCTGATATCTACTGTAGCATAACACCAATTTTTTTTGATGCACTCTACAATGTCTGTATTTTCTTTCATATCTGTCCTACTCACACACGCACACACAAACAAGACCTACGCATCTGCTTATTGCTGACTCTCTTAGCAGAGCGCTGTGAACTCGTGGCAAACTGCCCAACATATATGTAACACTTAGGACCCTCATTTGAGAACCAATGAGAAAAATAACCCTTCAAAAAGCTTTCTTTCAATGGTTACATATAAGAAAACACACTCTTTTTCCACCAAGGGTTAGGTACTCATTGTACCTCCCAAATGCTCTTATATTTCATATTTTGTGTCCTGAATGCATCAAACCCTACATTAGCTGTGTAGGGCCTCTTTATAGCAGTCATTTTACACTATCAATGCCAAAGAGAAGCTTATTCCAAACAATACAATATTCATTCCTGAAATGTTTAGTAACCATTTTGAAATGTCATTAATCTGTGTTCTGAGAAACAGCAATGAAACCCTATAATCGCAATACATTCTGGAAGCGTGAAAGCGCTTTATGCTATTATAATCTCAAATGGGAGGATTATCTTAGAAGAACTAATTAAAATGCCTGAGGAAAGACCTTGATTTGAAGTCATTTAGAAATATAAAAAAAACAAGGAAGATTAAGTCCGAGTATCAAACTACAGGAGAATGTTGAACAACTTCACAGAGACTTGCACTGAAAAGGGGGTTGCACTTGTCGAAATAAATGTCAAATAAAGATTAAAATCAGAATCTGACCCTCAGAAGGTAAAGTACTTCAAAATGGTTTCATGTCACAAGTATCTATATGCCTGTATGTCTAAATATGAAGTTAGAAAAGTTCATTCAACTGGTTAAACAAGAGTCTGCTCTAGTGTCTCACATCTGTGGTAATTTCTTGTGTGTTTATGGGACTCATGGGACATCTTTGGATGTAATGTAGCCTAGTGTCGGTTTGAGGCGACTCACAACTGTGTTACATCAACCAGCAGGAGGAGGCAGGGGAAATTTAATCCAATCAGTCTGGTTTATTTTGTGTGTTTTTAAATAAACTTAAGTGTGTCTCAAACATAAGTCTAAAAGGAACAAAGAAATACAGGGTAGCAAAGTGTCCTTACCAGACGCAACATGATAAAGTGATAAAAGTTTTGCCTCTACCAGCAGCGACCAAAACAAGTGAAATGGACCATTGTAAAGGCAGGAGATAAATATAAAAAGGTATAAATGTGAATGCCTGCAGGTTTTGTGACATCAGCAGTGAGTTGCTGTGGTAATCTGTCAACAGTTGCCAGGGCAATGGGTTGTCATGCAGAGGAAACAGACAGGTCTGCCCAAACCAGTGAACCATGATGATGAACACACACAAAGCACCTTTTTTTCAATTACTTCAATGAACAACGCAGATTCCAAGAATTCCTCTTATTGAATGGATATCATCTTGATGGACATGTAAACGGAGTAATTTAACCCCATAAATCACCACAGCGATGTCCATTTATCACAATTAAAAGATTTTCAGAATAACCATTGCAAAATTCAAACCCATATTTGCACAGCCCCTAAGTATCTATAGAATTAAATTTAGGCTTTCAATGAAAAAAAATATATAATTATGTGGTACACCAGTTAATCGACCAGATTAAATCACAAATAAAATAGTATGAACTATATCAATATTACTAGCCTACCAAATGGATCATCTAAAAAAAACAAAAAACATTTAATATACACTAACGTTCAAAAGTTTGGGGTCGGTAAGATTTTTTATGTTTTTAAAAGAAGTCTCTTCTGCTCACCAAGGCTGCATTTATTTGATTAAAAATACAAAACAAACCCAGTAATATTGTTAAATATTATTTCAATGTAAAACAGCTGTTTTCTATGTGAATATATTTTAAAATGTATTTTATTCCTGTGATTAAAGCTGAATTTTCAGCATCATTACTCCAGTCTTCAGTGTCACATGATCCTTCAGAAATCATACTAATATGATTATTTGATGCTCAAGAAACATTTATGATTAATATCACAGTTGACAACAGTTGTGCTGCTTCATATTTTTGTGCAAACAGTGATTCATTTTTTTCAGGATTCTTTGAAAGTTCAAGAGAAAAGCATTTCATTAAAAAATAAATATTTTGCATTATTATAAATGTCTTTACTGTCACTTTATATCAATTTCATGCGACCTTTCTGAAGAAAAGTATTCATTTCTTAAAAAAAAAAAAAAAAAAAAAAAAATATTGACCCCAAACTTTTGAACGGTAGTGTATATTAAATCCCTTATAGTTAGTACAGGAATGTTTTTTTGTTACATAATTTTAATGATTTTAAAATCATTTTAAAAATAAAGTAAAAACAGCAATATTTCGTCAATATGTTTTCTATTAATATATTATAAAATGTAATTTATTCCTGTGATAACAAAGCTGAATTTTCAGCATCATTACTCCAGTCCTCAGTGTCACATGATCCTTCAGAAATCATTCTAATATTCTGATTTGATGCGCAAGGAATATTTATTATTATTATTTTTAATGTTGAACTGAGTTAATATTTTTGTGTAAACCATGATAATTTTTTATGATTTTTTTCAAATGAATTTATTTGAAATAAATATATTTTGTAACATAAATATAAATGTCTTTCCTGTCCCTTTTGATCAATTTAACGCATCCAAGCTGAACTATTAATAATAAAAAAAAACAGCACACAAAGCTAATCCAGCCTATAAACATCCTCATATATGTAAACTGTTGTATAATCATCTAATAGCATGTGTTGGGTAACATTGTGAGCTATTTCTGTACTAATGTTGTTTATCAACGCCTTACCTGACAGCCTTGCATATTTTGTTGCTCTTACTGCAGGGTTTGTGGTGAGATGAGTGGGTTTAATTGTCAGGTAATCTATGGTTACAGCATTCCACCGAGATGAATGCAACACTCAGGAAACCAAGCAAGCCATTATTCTCAAGTCAGAAGAACTCTTTAGGGCTCCATTCTCACACGTAGAGCTCTAGAAAGTGTGTGTGTGGTAGTGTTGAGTGGGAGAGCAAGAGAGAAAATGAAAGAACAGAAAGAGCAAGATCTGAAAAACATCATCTATATTGCAAATACGTCAACATGTCTCTGGCAAATCAGCTCTTTTAATTAATAAAAAAACATCAGAGAACCCTTTGTGTGTGTGTGAATAATTGGTGTGATCAAAAACCTTGGGGGTTGTTCAATAATCGTGACATTACTAAATCAAAGGCTCCAAGAGACCATATGAACAGCACCAGTCCAAATCACAAGTCTCATTTGTTTTCAATCACATAAGTCAACTTTCCTTTCATTAAATTTACACTTAGCTTTTCGGGGTTGGCAGCAGCTGATTGATCTACCACAGTAAAACCAGAACAAACAGCCAGCTTCCGAGCTTGCTTCCAGCGGACTTTGACAGTTTCCCGGGCCAACAAATTAGGGATGGATGGCGTGTGCGCATAAATCCTGTTAGGCTCTCTGTTGATGGCTTGAGACTTTGTGACAGTGAAGACAATGGCTCTGCTCTCCGCACTGGGGTCATTTTCATCAATTAGCCCACGTAGTGCTCAAAGGCTAATCCAATAGCACGCTAAAAGTGTTCTCACGGTTACAGGGGGCTGTCTGAATTAGCCCGGTGGGCTGGCGGCCCAGGAGACGCAGACACACAACAATGCAGTCTTCAAAATGAGAGAATAAATGAGATTTGGACATAATGAGAGAGCGCTGGAGAGGAAATACAGTGGCCACAAAACACATTTGGTCAATTAAGCCACAATTAACAATAGGGCTGCATGATTAATCAAAATAAAAATCAATTCAATATTACAATAGTAATATTTATTATTTTCTGTAATATTTTAGTAGTTATTAACCAAATTACAGCATTGCAGCAATAAGAGCAAAGTAGAGCAAACCTGGAGCTTAAACACACACACAAACATTGGATTTTCATGTTTTATGGGAACTCTCAATAGACATTGATTTTTTATACTGTATATATTAGAGATGCACGATTACAATTTTTTAGGCCGATTCCGATTTTTCATTGAGTTTGACCTGCCGATACTGATTTTAGCCGATTCCGATTTTATTATTTTAAACCACTTTAAAGCACACACAAATGTTTATTTTCTATTTTTTCTTTAACCCTTTTCATACGTCAATTTAAAATATTCCAACTGAACCCAAAGTGAGTTTTTTCAAGGGTTCGTTTTTCCCTTTTTATTCAAAATATTCACAAACTTGCTTACCATGTCATCAACTATCTGATATTCCGATTCTCAGATACGTGTAAGTGAGTGTGTTTGGTCATTTAAAAACGGGTGCCGCCATGTTGTCCTATCAGTCGGATATACAGCACGTGAATTCATCAGTTTCTCCCGAAATACATGTAAGAAAGTGGCCGGTGAACTGTGAGAAGAATAGAGTAAACTTTATAGTTACTTCCACTATGGTTGTATTTAAATGTCTGAAACCTAAAAAAAAAAAAAAAAAAAATATATATATATATATATATATATATATATATATATATATATATATATATATATATATATATATAATTTAAACTATATATTCTATGCTCTAACCCTAAACCTACCCATCACAGAAAACTTTCTGCATTTTTATATTTTTAAAAAGAAACATCACTTTGTGATTTATAAGCTGTTTTCCTCATGGACAAGGACAAGGATTCCACAATTCATTTTTTTTTTCCAGAAATCGTGCAGCTCTACTTATCAATGCCCGAATCTCACTGGATTAAGCAAAATGCATATTTTGTATATTTAATATTATATTACTTATGATGAAAAGGCATTCATACAGTTTTAAGTGTGGCTTTAGTGTCCAAATACTTTTTGGGTTGTGGAAGAAAAAGAGCTCCAGTATGAGTCACACAAACCACTCTTGGTTTCTTTATATGAGGATTGTGCAGAGGTCAGCCGGGGTCAGGCTGACGTTTGCCTCCAAGGCAATAACTCATCTGCACAGTCAATATAATACATTGAATGAATTGATTGAAAATGATGGAAAACTGAAATCTGCCAATAAAAATGATGCTTCAATGTCTACTACTTTTGAAACAAGGAACCAGTCATCACGAATGTCCCAATTGTCCTATTTTGGCTGGCAAACGAGACTCTATTTACAAAGGCTGTGGAAACAGAAGATAACTTTTGGAGTATTGCCCACTTTTTTGGAAAGATGTTAGGTAAAACACTGAGTCACTATGTTGTATCACTCAGACTGGGCCAATACCATATTACTTCACTTTTGCATGAGGAATAAATACAGTATATAAGATTACATTATAGGAGATTCTAGATTTAAACCTGTTAGCATTTGGCTAAATATCACAGACAACCTAACAGAACAAGGATAATAAATAACTTTAAATTATTTGATCACTGATTCGCATAACAGCTCCAGCATTAAAACATACATGGCATGCAAGGCATTGGTGGAAATCTTGCTAAAAACTAGCATCACCGCTAAAGCTGGCATTACAGTGTGATGCACTCCCAACTTCATGCAAAGGGCTTGACGGATCCGCCAATCTGGACCAGAATATGCAGGCAGCTGGGTCTGATTGCGTGACTGCCAAGCTAACAACAATGCTAACTGGCAGGCACAACCGCACAATTTCTCCCAGGAACTGAATAATTTGTGTTACTCAACAAGTGTCGTGGCATTCAAGGCCAGGTGCTTCTTTCCAAAGGCCCCAAAATTAGGTTCGACTTGGGCGAGTAGATGAATCAGATTCTGTGATTTATTAACAAAGCAAAAGAATATCGGGATTTGGCAGTCAAAATGTGAAGCTCAAAGGATTTTGTTTGAGAGAAAATAAGGCCCAAATCAGTGAGCTGAGAAATTGCATCAGTCTGTTATTTTAGAAATCTAATTATTACCGTTACTGGGAATATTGATGATCTTATTTATTTCTCTGCAGACATCTACAGGAGGTATTTCATTCAAAGCTTTTATTTGAGTTCAAATGACAACCAGACTGTTACATTTACTGAAGGAAATGCAAGTAGTTAAAACCAGTGGTTGCTAAAAACACCCATATCAACTTAATATGTTGCTATGTGGTTGCAAGAAGGTTCTGGATGGTTGGACATTGCTACTATATATGGTCACTAAGTTGTTCAGAATGATTCTTTATCATGTTATTTTGCAAAAATATTCCAGGTGGTTGCTAGGGCATTGCAACCCATGTGTGGGTATAAAAGAGTTCTGAATGTTTTTAGCAAGTTGATGTGCGATTGCAAAAGTGTTATGGTTCCTTATTGGAAGTCAAAAGCAGCATCATTTGAGGTACCATTCATGTCTGTGGCACTGTATTGTGGGAGAGTTACATGCTGAAATGTAAAATTTAAATCATTTAAATTTTTAAACATGAGTATTATAGTGATGCTCACCATAGCAAGCACCAACAAATAATGGTGCACTGGGCAAAAGGTGATGCCATGACAAAGTGAATGAAGATTTGTGAGGGCAACTACAATGTACTAAAACGAATAAAGCAGCAGAAGTCAAAGACTTCTTAGATAAGGTGGAAGTTATTGCAGTGGCTGCACTGAAAAACCTCCCACACACACACTTTATCAGACTGGTGTATCCTGAAGATACCAGTTACAACTGAATAATTTGTAAACAAGCTGAGAGAAAGCAGAAACAAGACATTTGCAAAAGTATCTTGATGGTGAGAAATGTGCTTGATTTAAATTTTGAACAAAAACATTCAATTGTATTTCTATTTTGTAATCCAAAGTTCAGTCTGGGTCATGGGAAGCCCTCTGTGTGGCTCTCAGCCGAAGTGTTTGAGAAAGATGGACACAGCTGCCAAGCAGTGAGAGTGAAAAGATTAAAATCAGCAGAATCCAAGCCCTGCGGAGCGCCTCCAGCGTATCGCTGGATTTGAACACGATTTATAGGAATGTGAGGAAGCTAACAGACCAACTGAACCTGTCGGACAATCTTAGAAAAATATTGTTCCCCGGTCTAGTCAGACCACAACAGGCAACTGGACTAACTCACTCTGACATTCGCTGCTTATATCCCCGTTCATCCGCTACCCCCGCCAGATCACAATTTGAACCTGTGGGATGATAGTTGTGGGTCGCAGACATCCCTCCTCTCCGTTTCAATCCTCTGGGAGTCGTGCTCTCCTAGCATTTCATAAACAAGCTCAAGAAGTGTGATTCAGGATGTGGGGGTTGGGAGGTGAATGACACCGTAGATGAATGAAGACTAAGAACGGGAGGGCAGCACGGTTCTCAAGACCCAGCGACCCAAGAGTTTGAAACCCAACAACAATCTCTCTTTGTTAGGAATGAAATGCACAGAAAATTCAAACAATTCCCATTCAATCTATACACTCAAGCTGTTGACAGATATGTTTGCACACTCGTTAGCACACTCATTTGTAAGCGGCTTAGCAAAGGTGTGACTGAAGTGTGTGTGTGTGTGTGTGTGTGTGTCTGGGGATGTGTGAAGCCGACCAAATGTTCCGCTGTGTGTGGTCATATCGGCTACGGCATGTGTGTGCCTTTGTTTGGGTGTGGCAAATGATCTGCTACATAATAGCACACATACATCCCACCAGGCTGAGCTCAGACAACCAGACACAACTGCATGAGCAGGCCAAGCACTGCGTGATGAGACTCATATTAAAAATCTGAGCTGAGGGGAAAACACATGCCTGCTGGGGGAGTAAGAGTCAGGACAGCTGGTCTCGAAAAGCCTTCGGACGCTCAGATTGTGTTTTCGTGCAATCGCAGAGAGTTATGCTAACCTTTCCCCTGAACAAACAAAATGAAAAAGAGGTCAACACTCTTTAGGTTGACAAGTAAAGTATGTTGTTGAGGTGTTATCTAGTTAAAGGGATAGTTCATCCAAAAATTAAAACACTGTCATCCTTTAACTCACCCTCATGCCGTTCCATATCTGTATGACTTACTTTCTTCTGTGGAACACAAAAGAAGATCTTTTGTAGAATGTTCCTACTGTTTTTTTGTGTGTCCATATAATGAATGTCCGAGGGCTCCAAGACAACACCAGAACCGCTGACATTGTATGGATGACAAAAACCAAAAAATCTTAAATAATCTTTTTTAGCGCATTTATTCTTTCTTTTTTTTAAAAATTACTGGTCACAAAAAACATACTATAAATGCCCTAGCAACCTCACAAAATCCCTAGAAACCATATTGCAACATCCTGGCAATGCACTGGCAATCACCAGAACACAATTGTGAACGATTCACTCAAGTTTATGTTTCATATTTTAACATTTTCTTTGACCTCATAATCTTTAAACACAATGTCCACATCCTACATCTTTTGGATAATCCGTTACACTCTGTTTTACAGCACAATATGTAATAAAAAGATGTCATACTTATATATAAATACATATAATGTGTCTTAATCACACACACACACACACACACACACAAAAAAACAACTCTTAGCAACCATCTAGAAAGAGCTATGGTAAGGCCATTAAACTTGTGAATTGAACTGCAATTATGCATGTTGTTTGCTGCCTAAATTCAATTCAGTTGGAATTCTCAATTCTATTTTGAATGGCACATAATTCTACACTGTAACATGAAACGTGTGATCGTTTTGCTTTAGAGAAAGGTAAGAACATATGCACTCACCACTGAAAAACCTGACCCCTGTCTAAAGAAAGTTCACTGCTTCCATGGAAGAATCTTGCTCCTCCTTCATCCAGAATTACTCATGACAGCAGAACCACTCGAAGCTGGGTGAAAGTGGCCTTCTTGACGCTGTACGATCTGGAAAGTTCTCAAAGGGTTGAGTATCACCCTGGCTATTATAAGAAACAGTATAAAGAAGAGTTGCACTCCATGGAGGAGTGTGGGAGCACACAGATATTATAAACCAGAGGGAGATTGTTGTTGTACACCTTGGTGCCATCTCACATGATGTCTGTCACTTGGAGGTCAAGGCCTTTAGCGAAGGATATTAACCTCTGGCACTGGCTGGCTTTCCCCAGGAGATATTTAATAAGGAAGGGGAAATCTGTGCACCATCTCTAGTTTCCATGCCAGGCAGCTGAGATTCTGACATGTCCCTATACTCTCTAACCAATCTCAGAGGACCATCTCTAGCCTATTGACTCTCAGAGCTTCGGCGAGGAGAGCCCTTGCATGCTCGCTTTGCCCAACTCATTTTGGGCGGCTTTGCGAAGAGACACTTAATTTCCTCCCAAGTGCACAGCTAAGAGCAGACGTCCAGTATCCCACAAACCCCAGGGGCAGGACTGCACTAAACTTCTCCCGTTCTCCTTGATGAGAAACTTTCGAATGGCTCACATCGGATGTATTTGAGAGTGTCTCAGAGAGATATTAAGGTCAGAGATGGGCGTTTTATCTTCACACAAGACACGTTAATATTACTTGGGATTCCTGGTGCTTTAGGTCTTTTGGGCTAAGCGGATATTATTGGCTCATATCTTTTAGATAGCTACAGTCCATTTTAAACTTCCACAATCCTTTGTGGCATTAGTTTTGACCCAGATAAATTCAAACTATAAGATGTTGAACTTTCTTCCTCCGGTTTGGCTCCATTGGAATTTCGATGCTAATGCATCGCTTTGATGTCAGTTATTGTGTTTTATTTTAAAGCTAGCGTACAATTGATTCTATAAAATGTTATCTTTAAAAACATCCACATTCGGCTTCTATTTAAACATTCTGGAATCTAACAAAAGGCTAATAATAATATCCTATAAATGGATGATATTAAAATCTCATATTTTAATTTATCATTACTTAAATGATACTCATTTTGAGATTTGATATTTAGTTTTTATATTTATTTTTATGAATATTAACTAATAATGGTAATAATCTTAATATTTTAAAATAAATTTGTGTTTTTAAAGATTAAGTGAGCGTTAGATGACCGCAAAGGTAATTATAACAATATAATATTTTAGAGACTTTAAGTATAATGTAATATATCACGGATGTATGATATTAGTACCACATCAGTTACTGGCCAATATTACAGATACTCCTTTCCCCTCTATTTATATTACATTTGCCATAATCTAGTTAAAAGATCATATTTAAAAAGACTAATAATTCATTTTAATACAATAATATTCTTATTATAGCAGAATATTACTTTTTATTGATTCTTAATATTAATTCATATTAATATGAATTAAACAATATCAAAATGTATCAAAAATAATATTACATTAACATGAAAGTTTATTATCATCAATTTATTGGCTTTGGCATTATAAATAATAGTCTATATTGTCTATATTTTAGTGATTATGGCTTAGAGACACTAGTAGATCAAAAACAAAAATCTCAAAGTAAAGCTAAAGAGCAATACTGACCAGATCTCTAAATAAGGATCCCATCTTTGATCTTCTGTATGCCATTCATCACGGCTTGCACCTATTCACACTGTTTTCTCAGGAGCCGCTGCAATCCGTGGGTAATTTCATTCTACTCTAACCAAACAGAGCATGGTGACAGCCTGTCCAACATGAAAAGGCCGATCCAATCAACTCCACGCTCAGTGCAGGACTAAATTAGACTCATTACCCTCACAATCCATTGTTTTCTTAAGAATAATGAGCAGACAGTTACTGCTGACCAGAGGTTGCATGTCGCATTAAAGAGGTCGAGTTCGTCTTAAAATAAACATTGCATTTACAAATCCAGACCTGCATCTGCTTCATCCTAAAGCAATTACATGCAAATGGCAAAGCTGAGTTGGTGTTTTTCCATTTTAAAAGATCATCTATTTCTCCCCACACTTACACTCAACGTCCTGCCCCCATCCATTGGCTTTTTTTACTATTCCATGGGCAGATGACAGTTTCTGATGAATTGGACTGTGGTTGGCTGAAGCGGGCTCACGGAAAGATTGCTACCAGATGAGAGGGTCTTAACTTCTGCCTAGGAGATAAAGTCATCGGCCCCCTGCTTTCCTTCAAGAGATGGTACACTCAACTCTCAAATATCAAAATGAATGGTGTCCCGACTCAGAACTGAGGGCTCACTTTAGTAATGAAATATTTAGGCAAACAAAACCCCCGTTTTGGTGGAGCCACGTCTAGTCCACAAACTCAGACAGGCTTCCAGGGAAACACATTATGTGGCAGCCTTTACAGCATATACTTGAGTGGAATAGCATGCTAAATATTCATAAAGCTCATTCAAGAATTTGCAATAATGAAACGGACTACCAACCTGCGGCTTGAGAGGATTTTTAGGAAGGTGTTAAGGAGAAAACAGAAAGACAGTGAAAACAGTTCACTGTTTGAGTTGGAGAAGTCAATAAGAGAGGTGGCAGAAGAATGAAGATGGTGACAGATATTCCAGAACTAGACCAACAGTGTAAGAGAGGATACTGGCCAGGGATTATAAAGGAGAAATGAAGTAAGTGCTTTTTGAAGTATCTGAAACAACCAAAACTATCCACATTAATCAAACAACCCACAGGGGAAAAACAACACAGCACATGAAAGAAAGACACAGAAAGGCAGACACTCTAAACATTTATCTACGTAATGAGATCCAACTGTTCATAAGTGTCACGGTGGTTGAATTCATTGTGTCCTTGTCTCGTGTCATTGTTGTTGTGTGTGTGAGTAGGGGCGTGTCTCTCTCCCGTATCGCTGATCAGTAGCGCCAGCTGTATTCGATCCCAGCACCAGCTGATCCTGATCAGCGATGTCTATTTATACTCACTGTTTTCGTCTCATCCTTGTCAGATCGTTGTGATGTGTTCCCGGTGTTCGTTCCTGTTCCTGTCTGGCTGTTCCCCGTACCTGCGTTCCTGTCCTGGATGTCTTCGTGTTTATCGTCACTGATTCACTTCACTTTCTGGACTGGTTATCAACGCTTCACCCACTTCTCATCACTTCACCGGCATCCATCGAGGTCCCTGCATCGCTTGCCCGTTCCTGTGTGTCGCCCCCTGTGATCGTGATTCCGTGTTACGGACGCTGTGACTGTTCTCTTATATCTGTTAATAAACCTTACTTACCCGCTATTGTCTCCACTTTCCATCCATTCCCTGACAATAAGACTGCACAAAATGTGATAACCTGAATAAGAAATCTAGCGTTTTCAGTTGCAAGAGCAATAATTTTGGGTTACTTTTTGATGTTTAGCTCATGAAACAAAGGGTAATATCACTTTGATAACAACCGGGTACGCAATACATAATTCTCAATGGCTTTAACTGCTAGCTAGCAGTAGCACACAATTGCATTATGTATTTTTAATATAAATATATAAATTACGTGTTCAATCATTTTGTTGTATGTGTTTTAAAAATTAAATAATTCTCCAGTTTATACTTACCTTCAGAAAAAAAATCCTTGTGTTTCACAAACACATGTTGTAAAAACCCAGCAGTCCTTCTTTAAACACATACAGACAATCAAAAAGCAGCGTCAAGATGACATACGGAGAGAAATGACATTGTCCATAAAGAGCTAACGGGATCCAGATGTCCCTTGGAAAAAAGGAGAGAAAAACGGCATACAGCCTCCTTAATCCACTTAAAATATAAAATTTCCAACTGTTATGAAAATATTTTCCATTTAAATGCATTCCATATGAGCAAGCATATAAAGTTCTGTTGCATTTCCCTGTTGCATTGAAGTAAACTACTAAAATTCTCTAATGCGACCTGGCATGCCCTAATGGAGTAAACATCTAAAATAAATAAATAATAAATCTAAGTGAAAGACTCTTTTCTACTCATATACAACAACCTTTCTTTTCTGATTGAAAGCTCATCTAATATGACGTTTTCCGTAATGCAAATCAAATGATCCTTTCCTTCAGCTGTTTCCTATGAGAAGAACCTAAAAGCAATGTTGTAAGTGATGAAGTCATCAGCTGAAGGGTCAACGCATCCCCGCTGGGTTGTGTCAGGTGGAACAGGCCCTTCAGTACAGAAACTGATGCTAAGCTGAGCTTCTTTTTTTTTTTTTTTTTTGCCTGCTTTAAGAGCCATGAGTATCAATATGACTCATTTTATCCATTCACAGCCTGCTGGGTAGAGACTCTTTAGTCAAATGTTGGACTGTTCCTCTGTGACGTCTCTCTGAACACGGGTTAGGAAGACTTTCTGCTCTGCTGCTATCTTAGCCATTTACAGTAGTAGATATACACCCTTAAAAATAAAGGTTTTTTATTGCCACCTATGGTTTCATGAAGATTCTTTTACATCCATGGAACATTTCCAGCTTTTTCTTTATGGTGGAAAAATATTCTTCCAATTATTAAAATGTTCTTCACACTAAGAACAAATAAACTAGGAAGCCAAAATGGTTCTTCTATATCATCACTGCGAAAAACCACCATTCTGGGTTCCCCAAAGAAAGTGAACAGTTTTTAAAATAACCACTTTTTTTTCCTAGTATGAAGAACATTTTAATATTCTGAAGAACCTTTTTCCACTATATAGAACCTGGAAGGGTTTTATGGATGTAAACAAATCTTCCTGGAACCATAGAATCATTATTTTTAGGAGTGTAGTGCTATCTATTGGGTGTAACACAAGCAAAATACCCCTCTTCAGTAGTTGTAGACCCCCAAGTGAAGAAATACAACAGCTTCAGCAACCAGATGGTTTTGTGGTCTGGCCCCTCCCGCTCCTGGGGCCCGCCTGAGCTGGGGAGTGTGGCGCCTGAGAGGTTAGCGGGCGGCCCTCATCAAGACACCATCTCCATCCAGAGTCTATTTTTATTTCAGTTGCTATCAGACCCCATACCCCTCTATTTTCCACTTTTACCCCCCATTCTTCAGTTCTCGCAACTTTCTAGCTCTCTCACTCCTCTTTATCCTGATCTCGTGAGTTGGGATTCAGTCTCTGGAAAAAAAAAAAAAAAAAAAAAAAGATTTCTGGATCCCAAAACATTTTAGCAAGTATTTATTTTTCTTGCCAAACTTTCTCTCAAACTATCTTGGCAGCTGTAGCTAAGTAAATACATTAGACCGAGTTCTGTCGCACTGCATGCGCTGATGACTTTTCTGTCGGTCTTTCTCGACGTCTATGCTCCACAATGGTGTGCATTCACCAAACGAGGGATGCCTCGATACTTCCGCATGTGGCATTTTAAGTGTACGCTTTCAGGGTTGCCAAGCACGCCGTTTTGATCGTCAGCAGTGAATGGTGCGGGGAAACTGAGCTGGCGGATACTGAAAGGACCGTGGTGGCCTTTTTTGAGACCCGCATTCAAATGCGTTAAATGTCACGATTTTGCGTCTGGGGAAAGGATCACTGTATTTAACCAGCTAATCCAACATGAGGAGTCAATTCACGTACAATGCGGTTATGTGTATGACCCCAGTTGGGGGTCCCTCTGCTTTCAGACGGAATGTTTACCATCACAATATGGCTGTCTTACATCCATTCGCCTGGGAGACAGAGACAACCTGGTGTTAGTGGTTCAAATATAAAGGTCTAAACAAGAAATTTACATCACTTCAAATGATTTCAGAGTTGCTCATGTTATAGTTTGTGAAATGATACGTTTCAACAAAATTTGTTGAGGTAAATTTCAGCCATTCACAGATCATATCAACTTTTTGTATGAGAAGTGGATTTGTCACAGCACACGCTTTGTGCCAATGAAGTTTTAGAATTAGTATTGTGTGTTTAAAGGATCATGTACACGTAACATACAGCTCAGGATTTAAAGTTCTCATTGTTTACAACAGGGTGAAAGGTCATACTTGTGAGGCTCAACATTGGAACATTGGAAGTAAAAAAAGGTCCAATTGGCAGAAATCTAAAATCTTTAGAGTCTTATTTGAAATTATTTATTTATGAAATGGTCTCATAATTATTCAAAGCAGCAAACTAATGACCTCAAATCAAAGAATGTAAGATCTTGAGATCTTGCTGTAGCTTGAGAGACATATTCACACAATTTACACTACTGTGCAAAAGTTCTGGATTTTTTTTTTTTAAAAGAAATGAATACAACTGTTTAGCAAAGGAGTATTAAAAAATGAAAAGTTTAGACTTTTACATGGACACAAAAAAATCTTTCAAATAAATGCTGTTATTTTAAACTTTCTATTCACTAAAGAATCCTAAAAAAAATATGAAGGAATGTTTCTTTATCCGCAAATCAGCATATTAGAATAATTTCTGAAGGATCATTTGACACTGATTTCAAACCCAAACTTTTGAAAGGTAGATACCTTTAACATATATACAATTAAAAAAAATCAATAGTAGTGAATAAGGAATTTATGTGATTCCATTGGTAATGTATCTGACAACCTCTAAATAAGGATTTACCACTGATTCATCTACACAGCCATGGTAAATAATGCAAGAACATTACTCTCCAATGCTCACTTGCATTCAACTAGCAGACTAACACTGAGATTATTTATTCATGAGGAAAGACCAATGCAAACAATTGAAATGTAGTTGTTTGCTCCTCATCAAAATAGTCTCCATGGTAACCATGCCCAAACAGTCTCTCAACCTCTCAGAGATTTTGAGAGTGGAGCTAAAGAAAAGGGGTTTGGGTTTGGCTGAATTCATTTGAATTAATTAATTATGTTGTAAGAAACACTTGCTGATTGTTCTATCTTAACGAATAAAACAAGTGAATTAAAGCTGCAAGCAGCATTGAAAGGGCCCTCGCACCCGTGCCACCGCCACCCGGTGGCTTTAGGAAGACAGAGCACGGTGGACAATGTGCATTTAAGTAGGTAAACATAGGAGGAGTATGTCAAAGTCAGTTACAAAAACGTCCTTTATTATGGGGATAATAGCATGCATTATCACTCAGATAAGTGTTGCTAGCATGTTTTAGCATGTTTCTAGCATGTTTAGAACTCAATGGCATATTTACTATGTTGCTAGTACTGCATCAAAGTGTAAAACATGTCACTTCCTGTCGACAGCAGATGGCGCTATTACTTTAACTTAAAATTGTCATGTAGATGCGTTCAGGGCAGGACTCTTTTCAAACGTGTGAAGTTTGGGGCAGGTTAGGGTTAGGCTTAGGGTTACTGCATCACAGTGTAAAACATGTCACTTCCTGTTGACGGTAGGTGGCGCTATTACTATAACTGAAAATTGTCATGTAGATGTGTTCAGGGCAGGACTTTTATCAAAAGTGTGAAGTTTGGGGCAGATTGGACATTCCTTGCCTGAGTTAAAACAACTTCCTCTTTCATTGCATTAGCATGCTTTAGCACTTAGCTAAGAATTGTTAGCATGTTTTAACATGTTTCTAACATGTTTAACACTCAATGGCATATTTTACTATGTTGCTAGTAATGCATCACAGTGTAAAACATGTCACTTCCTGTTGACAGTAGGTGGCGCTATTACTATAACAGAAAATTCTCATGTCGATGTGTTCAGGCCATGACTCTTATCAAACGTGAAGTTTGGGGCAGATTGGATATTGCATTCTTCAGTAACAACAAATTCCTGTTTCATTGCATTAGCATGCTTTAGCACTTAGCTAAGAATTGCTAGCATGTTTCTAACATGTGTATAACTCAATGGCATATTTACTATGTTGCTAGTACTGCATCACACTGTTAAACATGTCACTTCCTGTTGCCAGTAGGTGGCGCTATTATTTTAACTGAAAATTCTCATGTAGATTTTTTCAGGGCAGGACTCTTAACAAACGTGTGAAGTTTGGGACAGATTGGACATTCCCTGCCTGAGTTACAGCAAATTCCTATTTAATTGCAGTAATAACATAATTTAACATTTAGCTAAGTGTTTGCTAGCATGTTTTAGCATGTTTGTAGTATGTTGCTAGCATGTTTAGCACTTGCTGGCACTTTTTTATATATTATTAGGAGTCCACAACAGTGTTAAAAATGTCACTCCCTGTTGCCAGCAGGTGGTGCTATGACTGTAACTGAATTTGAGCATGGATATGTGTTCAGGACAGAACTCTTATCAAACGTGTTAAGTTTGAGGCAGATTGGACATTGCCTTCTTGAGTAACAACAACTTCCTGTTTCATTGTATTAGCATGCTTTAGCACTTAGCTAAGAATTGCTAGCATTTTTTAACATGTTTCTAACATGTTTATAATTCAATGGCATAATTAATATGTTGCTAGTACTGCATCACAGTGATAAACATGTCACTTCCTGTTGCCAGTAGGTGGGGCTAGTACTATAACTGAATATTCTCATGTAGATGTTTTCAGGCCATGATTCTTATCAAACGTGTGAAATTTGGGGCAGATTTGATATTCCATGCTTGAGTTACAGCAAATTCCTATTAAATTGCAGTAATAACATGCTTTAGCACTTAGCTAAGTGTTTGCTAGCATGTTTTAACATGTTTCTAGTATGTTGCTAGCATGTTTAACACCTGCTGGCACTTTTTTATATATTATTAGGAGTCCACAACAGTGTTCAACATGCCACTTCCTGTACCAGCAGGTGGCGCTATGACTCTAGCTGAATTTGAGCATGGACATGTGTTCAGGACAGAACTCTTATCAAAGCTGTGAAGTTTGGGGCAGATTAGACATTGTTTGCCTGAGTTACAGCAACTTCCTGTTTCATGGCGAAACATCAAAATTTGTCAGGCCGCTGAGCACACGCCCTTTGACGAAAACTCAAGATCTTCGCAATTTAACGTCGCAAAGGCCTTTAGATTACACTCACCAAATTTGAAGATGATCAGATTAAAACTGTAGGAGGAGTTCGTTAAAGTACGAGGCCTGAAAATGGCGAAAGCTGCACAAAAATCTTAGAGGAAGTTCAAAATGGCCTACTTCCTGTTGTGTTTAGGGCTATGCTCCAAGAGACTTTTTTGTAGGTATTGGGCCATTACATGTATGTACCGAATTTCGTACACGTACGTGAAACGTAGCGGGAGGCGCACTCCGTTGAACCTTTATAGACCATTTCAAGGACGTAAACAATAACAAACGCGTTTGAACGCTACTGCGCATGTCTGGCCCTGAAGCACTTCCGGTGTCGCCATTTTTAAAGCACAGAGCTGTCAAAACAAAATGACTAGCGCATACTTTTTAAGTCTAGCTAAACCAGAACAGTTAAGATATTTAAAAAAAATTCAAATAGCCGATAGCGTGGAATTACCGGACCCTTTAAATCAGACGCTGAGGCGACAACTATTCACTCAGAACGTAAAACATTTACCTGAAGTGTCGTATCCAGACGTGTACCATTATCTGGTTGAGACCGAGTGTGTCTACACGAGAGAAGCGGTCAAGGCATATCGTAGCCTAGATGCTTACAACTATTTCCTTAGTGGAAAAGTTGGAAACATTTGTTCCTACAATGTGGACGATATTTGTCCTGTATTTGGTGAAGTTGGAGCAAGTCAGACATTGTCAAAAACGTACTCTGCATGGTTCGGCGCGGTTATTAGTGGGCATTGCACTTGCATGGCTGGGTAAATATGTCTATTCAAATAATAAATCACATTGCTAATCCTCTAGTAAACGAATTGTTGTATTATATTATTACCTATTGCATAATTAATTATTTCATACGTTTGGAAATATTTGTGGTTAGGTTAGATGAAGTGTGTAGCCATGTTGCTGCCATCCTGGTTGCTGTGGAACAGTGTGTTAGAGAAGGTTTGAATGCTCCATCTGTGACATCTGAGCTCTGCATGTGGTCACGAATAAACAAGAAGGTGCATGCAATTAAATTCTGGCTAACGTGTTTTTTTGTTGTTGTTTTTTTGTTGTTGTTCTAATTCATATTAAATTAAAATTCTAAAATTCTAATTCTACTTTTATATAGAAGTAGATACTCGCAGTAAATGTATAATCCCACTTTGTTTTAGATTGATCCAAAACCAGTAGCAGACATAGACTTTTCCAAGCCTGTCAGACAAAGAGCAATTCAGAGTAGGGAGCCCATCTTACCCAGTGTAGTCACACCGGTCTCACCAAGCATGCTTTTTAAGTCATTGAAATTAAGGAATTTGTAGAAACCTGATGACAATATATGCAAAACACATGTTCCTATATGGTTTGCATGGATAGTCACATACATGAATACATATATGGATATAGTCACCATACATGTATCTAACTATATCTGTGAAATAAATAAAAACCGTAAGAACACATTTCATGTTTTTCCATACACATACAGTATATATGTGTGCATTTGTATGGATTGAATCGTCAAATAAGAACTTTTTAAGGACAAATCAGGTCATAGAAAAGTAGTTATGATTTTGATTAGCTACTAGATTGTTAATATTGTGTTACTCATTTGTTCCTGTGTAGGTATTCATTACCGAAGGAACCATATTCTAAAGTGTTATCAAATAATGTAAATCAAATGCAATACAGATATGCAACTATACCGTCATCAACATATACATTCACTCGTTTTTTTTTTTTTGGAAATTATCTGTATTGAGAGATGTGCTACACAAATAAATTTGACTATGACTTAATGTAATTCTGGTTTCAGAATGAGATCCCAGACTGTGCACTGTTTACCACTATAACTGTAGGTAGTGATACAGACACTGCATCTGAGGGAGAGCAGGAGAACACAAACAGGGTTGATGTTCTGACTACAGCTGAGGCAGATACTAGTGAGGAATCACACGTAGCAGTTCCGGGTGACACACCTTGTACCGACAGAACTGTAGATGCAACAAACTTGCCAAGGCCCCTTACACAGCTTTTTGATGAGAAGCACAGTTTATTGTCACAAGATGAACTACAAAATGAGCTAGATAAAATCATGCAAACCATCCCTACTTACTTTAATGAACTGAATTGTAAGCACCTCCAAGAAAGTACAGTCCTCTTGTGAACAGTGGTTTGAGCAGAGACAGGGCAGAATCACCGCTAGCCACTTTAATGAAGTGTTAAGAAGCAAGACAAGTCAAGCTAGCGTGACATCTAAAATCATGGGCTACACATCCAGCAGAAATGTACCAGCCTTAGCTTGGGGAAAGAATAATGAAAAACTAGCTAGAGAAGCATTTACTTCAAACCAGATAACTTGTCATGACAGCTTGATAGTGGAAGAAATAGGGTTAGTAGTAAATCCAAAGTTTCCTCATTTAGGAGCCAGCCCAGATGGAATAGTCCATTGCAAGTGCTGCCCACGTGCAACACTTGAAATAAAATGCCCGTTAAAGTATGCAAATATGTCCATAACTGATGCTATCAAGAGCAAAGATTTCTGTCTGGGAAAAAAAACTTTGAGCTTAAACAGAACCATGCATACTATGCACAAGTTCAGGGGCAAATGGCAGTGTGTGAACTCGAAACATCTTTCTTTGTCATTTGGACAACAGAGGACTGCCACATTCAGAAAGTGGAGTTCTCTAAAGAGTACTGGGCTCAGATCAGAACAAAACTGGACCTCTTCTACAGACAGCACATTCTCACAGAAATTTGCACTCACAAACTGATGAAACAATTTCTGATTGCAGAGACTTCCTGTTTGTGTAAAAGCAGGTCTAAAACATGTGTCACACAGTGCTCTGTCTGTCACAAGGTGTTTCATCTGAGATGTGTAGGCTTAAAAAGGCACCCTGGTGAGCAATGGTTTTGTTCAGTGTGTTCACCATAATCCAAATAAATGTGAATTCATACACAATCTTCCAAGTAATTTGTTAAAATTGTTATTTTATTAATTGTAATACATTCAATCATTTGCAGGACAACAAATATTATTATTAACAAACAAATGTTTAATAATTGTAGATAATAGAAAAAATAATAAAGACCAAACATAAATCCAATAGAAATCTATATACAACAGATATACATAATTCTGTACACAATCATTCAATAACAAAATAAAAGGTTTTCAACCACTTGTCAGTGTCTCATGTATTTTTTTTACCGAATTAATGACTTGTCCAAATTAGATAATGCAGAACAAACCAAAAGAATTTTATCTACAGTTGCCACTGTGTCTTTTGATCTTCGCTTCACCAAGTTTATGGGGAGTGTTTGTCTTAAAATGCAGTACTTTTTAATTCGACCAATAGCTCTTTCCACATGAATCCTCAACCTTGACATTTGACGTGACACAGAAACTTCTTGTCCTGAAAGCTGTGTCTTTCCACGGGTTGAAGGTGGTATGAGTAGCTGGACTCCTTTCGCAGGAAAATACTCAGGGAAACTGAACCCTCTGTCAGCCATGACAATGTCTCCCTCTTCCAAAAGATCAATTAAACCAGATGATTTTGTGATTGTTTTGTCACTGGCTCTACCACCCCAAGACTTGGAAAGGAATGTGATTGACCCTGTTGGACTGATGCCAACCAGGAATTTGATGGTGTTGTGGGACTTATAGTTGGAGTATGTCATTGTTCTTGCACTGAGTGATGTTGGTCGGTCAATAAAAATCTCACTGCAGTCTATGATACACCTCACTGAATTGAACGGGGGGCTTTTGAACAGGGCAGGAAGATTTTTTTTTATCTCTTCCCTAGAAGGCCAATGAATTAGAGAGCTGAAATGCTGTGTCATCACGTTCAACCAGTCGTGAAATATTGCTGAGATTGTTGCACAACTGCAATGAAACCTGAAGGCAAGATCTTTATGAGTGAGGCCAAGTCTCAGTTTCATTAAGACCAAGTAAAACTGGAGAGGTGTTGGAGGACTCTGTGTTCTCGGACTCCAAGCAGTGGTGAGATATGTCAAAAGGGCAAATAACACTTTGGATGAGCGAAGGCTAGTGTAGAAGTGAATGATTTGATCATCGTTTAAATCCACATCAGATTTCAGTTGTTTCCTCTCACAGGTGAGAGTTTGTACCTTTGAATCTAGGCTTCTCACTTGCTCTTTGTAAGATGTGTTCAGTTTCTGCATATCTTCAATATCACTCATAGTGAGATCTGTTCCAACACACATATCATTGAAGGACTTAACCTGTGTTACATCTATGTCCATGTCCTGCACTTCCTCAGTAGGCTGAACTCCAATGCTCATCTCAGAGACCTCTGATGCCCGTCTCAGAGACCTCTGATATCGGTCCATTTTTCTGGAGGTGTCAGGTCTGTGAGGAAGCTTTGATGGTATGTAATCTGGATTTAGAGGATCATCTGATGGCTTTCCTAAAGACACAAGTAGAAAAAAATGATTGGGATAGGTTATATATTTTGCACATCACTGGTTACAGATAGATAACAAAGACCAAGAGCATTTTTAATGTAATCATCAATAAACTAGCTAGCTAGCTATCAGTATGACCACTGCATACTGCACTGTAACACTTTAAAAAGGATCTTGTATTAGTATATTTTAGGTATCATGAACAAACAAATAACATTTTACAGCAAGTCTAATACATTTAAAATTGTTCACAATGTACAGCTTGTTAGTGGCCTATGGCAAAATCGGGTTAAAACTTTAAAACACAATAATTTAAAACATATTTGTAAAATTTTTTTGTAAAAGTATATTACTTTAATACTTAATATAAGATGATTTGACTGCTTTTATTGCTCTCTTCATTTGAAAGTCGCTTTGGATAAAAGTGTCTGCTAAATGATTAAATGTAAATGTTTAAATTAACCAGGTTAATGAGCAATGAAAAAAATAACCATACTGTTATTGTTTAATGCATTAGTGCATGTTGGAATTAACATTAAACAAGCTTAATAAGTGATGAAAAATGTTGTTTATCGGTATATTTTGTGAAATAATGCAGTTAGCTAATGTTACACAATAAAACATTATTGTAAAGTGTTATACACTGCTGTCAGCTGAATGGATAGCTAGACAACTAATGTACGGCTACTTTCCTAATTATAGCCCACAGAACATTTAGAAATGAAACGGAAATAAAAATCTGGCTTTTTCACTGCAGACGTATCAAAACGCTAACGTTAGCTATTTAACGTTACATGCTATCTGCATATGAAAACAATGACGGAGCCAAACTGCTAGCTCAAATAATTATTCATCATACTTAACTAGTTAACGTATAGAAATACAAATTATTTAGTGACACAAATGCCGTTTACTTACCAGAGATAAAATGTGTGCTGCATATCCTAGAGTTGCTAGTTGGTATCCAGCCTTCTCTCTTCACTGCCGCAATCCAGGCGTCACGGTGTTTTTTGGTTTTCGGAAATCTAAACGCTTTGATTTCCGAAAGCAAGTTAGTTCCGGGCCTGAGAGAACAGCCAACAACCGAACAGCACGCCCCTAATTTAAATTTGGACATGTTTTATCAAATGAATAAGAAAATAATCTAACAATTGCCATAAAAAAACGCCTCCCGTCTGTTGTTTTGAATGTGCGCGGTAACTAACCGGAAACGTCTGAGGGCCAAACACGTCACTTCCTTCCATCTATAAAAAGCCGTTGAAATGGTCTATAGGTGGCGCTATCCGGCCATTTTGCCCCGCCCAATTCTGAAACGCATATCAGATGTAAATTTTCACCAGTTCTGACGCGTGTGCAAATTTTCGTGAGTTTTCGTGCATGTTTAGGCCCTCAAAAATGCGATTCATTGCGGAGAATAATAATAATAATAATAAACAGAGCAATTCCAAGAGGGTCCTCACACCATCGGTGCTCAGGCCCTAAAAATAAATGCAACAAACATATATAGGAAAAGACTGGGGCTAGTTGTCACACTTTTTACTTCAGTTATTTTTCAAAGTGAGTTTATGTTTGAAAGTGTGGCATACCTTATGTCTTGTCTACATAAAAGTTCGTTTTTTTAAACAAGTATTGCCCACACAACAAGCTAACCAATAGCTGGGTATGTTGTAGGATTATATGGAGTAAGTTGTCACAATGAGAAACTTTGTAAGCAAAATTGTAATGAAAAATGCACAACAGAAGCAAATTAAAAGGCTGTATGTTAAAAAAAGAAAAAGAAAAAAAAGAAATCCTATTTTTTTGGCAAACAAATATTATATTAACATAATATAAAATGTTTTATATATTATACACTCACCTAAAGGATTATTAGGAACACCTGTTCAATTTCTCATTAATGCAATTATCTAATCAACCAATCACATGGCAGTTGCTTCAATGCATTTAGGGGTGTGGTCCTGGTCAAGACAATCTCCTGAACTCCAAACTGAATGTCAGAATGGGAAAGAAAGGTGATTTAAGCAATTTTGAGCGTGGCATGGTTGTTGGTGCCAGACGGGCCGGTCTGAGTATTTCACAATCTGCTCAGTTACTGGGATTTTCACGCACAACCATTTTCACACACAATGGTGTGAAAAGGGAAAAACATCCAGTATGTGGCAGTCCTGTGGGCGAAAATCCCTTGTTGATTCTAGAGGTCATAGGAGAATGGGCCGACTGATTCAAGCTGATAGAAGAGCAACTTTGACTGAAATAACCACTCGTTACAACCGAGGTATGCAGCAAAGCATTTGTGAAGCCACAACACGCACAACCTTGAGGCGGATGGGCTACAACAGCAGAAGACCCCACCGGGTACCACTCATCTCCACTACAAATAGGAAAAAGAGGCTACAATTTGCAAGAGCTCACCAAAATTGGACAGTTGAAGACTGGAAAAATGTTGCCTGGTCTGATGAGTCTTGATTTCTGTTGAGACGTTCAGATGGTAGAGTCAGAATTTGGCGTGAACAGAATGAGAACATGGATCCATCATGCCTTGTTACCACTGTGCAGGCTGGTGGTGGTGTAATGGTGTGGGGGATGTTTTCTTGGCATACTTTAGGCCCCTTAGTGCCAATTGGGCATCGTTTAAATGCCACGGCCTACCTGAGCATTGTTTCTGACCATGTCCATCCCTTTATGGCCACCATGTACCCATCCTCTGATGGCTACTTCCAGCAGGATAATGCACCATGTCACAAAGCTCGAATCATTTCAAATTGCTTTCTTGAACATGACAATGAGTTCACTGTACTAAAATGACCCCCACAGTCACCAGATCTCAACCCAATAGAGCATCTTTGGGATGTGGTGGTACAGGAGCTTCGTGCCCTGGATGTGCATCCCACGAATCTCCATCAACTGCAAGATGCTTTCCTACCAATATGGGCCAACATTTCTAAAGAATGCTTTCAGCACCTTGTTGAATCAATGCCACGTAGAATTAAGGCAGTTCTGAAGGCGAAAGGGGGTCCAACACAGTATTAGTATGGTGTTCCTAATAATCCTTTAGCTGAGTGTATATGTATTAACATAAAATAATACAATATAATAATAATATAAAATTTAAAACATTTTATTTTTCATGATTATTGTGTTAAAATATAGCAAATAAATGATAATACAATTCATTTGGAAGAAAAAATTCCCTTAAAAAAAAAATCCTTTTTTTTCTATTAAAAATTTGTTTGAAACCAACAAAAAAATGTTTTTCTCTAATTAGACTTTACAACTTATGTGACACCAAGCCTTGGTCTTTCCAATATGGAGTCAAAACCATGCCACTAGATTTGCTAAAGAATAAAGTTTTGCAAAACAAAAATAAAGTATTGAGCAAAAAAAAGTAAAGTATAAAATAAAGAAGTGCAAAAATAAAGATAATTAATACTTGCAATACTTTAATCTTTTGCAAATCTATGACTCATCCCCTATATTTATAAATTTGATATAAGTAATTACAAAATAATTGATATAGTATATACTCTGTTATTTAACATGCCCCATTAAAAGTGCTGACAGTTGCTACCACTGAGATGCTTGTCCTTTGAAGATGAAGAGTAGCCACTAATAGTGTCATACTTACTACAGAGAGAACGCAATTCTTTCCATTGTTGATCGTCTGACGTAACTTCGATAATACCGTCACCACACCACCCAAGCTTTTCTCAAAGACCACACCAAACCCTGGTGTCTCCAGCATTACAGAATCTAAGCTACCAGTTGAATTTAATGAGCTCTATTATTTGAGCCAGCGATGGACTGTGATATGGAAAAACGATAGGCGCTTAGCAGGAGAAAGCGGCCACTACCACCACCGCAAGTCATATCAAAGCACCGACAGCGAAAGCAGAGTATGAAGTGTTCATTAAAACTGTGCTAGTCTCACGACTAAAGCCTCTGAGGCTAATGAACTCAACAGGGAGCATATGCACATACAGTGGAAAAAGAAAGTGACATTTTCTAAAAAGCTTCTAAAGCAAGACTGCAATTCTTATTATATCTCAAATAACATTAGTTCACCAATAGTATGCACTTCAAATCACCTGCTTGCAGGAAACAAAGATGCAGCATCTGTAAATGAAATAAATGAAGGCATCTTCAAGTAAGAATGAATTAGCTAATCTGTGGTCGTTAGAGGGAAAATTTGACTTTAACGCTCTTAAGAAAAATTTCAGGAAAAAAAACGTCTACTCATACAATGGGTATTAATCAACAGTCTGCATTTTACTTGCAGGTCATGCCAAAAAAAACAAACAAACAAAAAAAACACAAGAACTAATCTTCTACAAAACAACAATTTGCCTGTATCAAAGCTAGATTGTAATTTATTAGCTACCAATTGCTAAGTATTTAAGAACATCTCTGATTACAATCATCAACACTTTCTCTGAACAAATTAAAAAAGATGGTCTGTCTGATGATCTGTGCAAGTTTCTTTTCTACTTCTAAATGTCCAGGGCAAAAAGAATGAGATGATGTCAGATGGATTGTTTGGAGACTTCTCTGTCTTTATTGGACCAGAGAGCTCAACTTTACTAAGGAATATTGTCAGGGTCTCAGGCCCGTAATCAAGTCCTTGACTGACAAAAGGTGACATATAATCAAATCACTTAAGCTTCACTGGTTTCTCTCCAGGGAGAAAATCAGAGAGTAAATTAAAGGATGGATTGTGAGGTGTTTCTAATGGTCGCCAACTCTATAGCCACCTTGATTGACACTCTAGTCAAGTGTTTTTCATGCCAAAAAGTCCTCACCGGTTGTGTGTTTTGGCCAATCTTTTGACAATGTTCACTTATGAACCCAAAGCACAGGCCAAATCCTGCAGATTTTGCAGAAAGGAAAAGCATAACTCAATGCAAGCTATGGTGGAAAACAAAGGTCTAGCTAAAAAGTCAATATTGAATTTGGTGTGCTATTGAATCTGCCACCAAGAAGCATGAAATACAACTTACATTATGATATTATTGACATAAAAGAAAATAAATCTTCTTGATAGCATTTTTTTTTTCAATTGAATGACTCTAAAAGTGCAATGTGGTGTAACTATCGAGTAAAAAGTATCAATATATTTCAAAATCAAATAAAAAATCAAATAAAAATAACCGGCATGACTTTGTTTGACCCATCACCAACCCTACAGCTGACAGTGTCTCATCAGTGGACACGAATAAGAGAGACTACATTATTTAGGTGTGAGATTAGTCTCTTTCAAAGGTACATGTGTTGTCTGCTCCAATAGTGTCTCATTTCTTCCATGTCTGGCGGACAACGGATAATAAATTTAATCTAATCACGCTGGCACCTCATCAGACCACCCAGATGCCTTATCAGGACCCCAGGGAGACAGATCTGCCGAGACAAGGAAGTCACCTCGTATGTACACAAACCAGAAACAAAGAGGAGAAAGAAGCAGAGGAGGAAGAGAGGGGGAGGATGAGTCTGCCGGTGTGTCCTTTGAGTTTGGCTCTCAGTGACCCGTGCCCTGGTGCTGCCACTGTCGGCCAGGCATACATCACACATACTAGATAAACACACAGGGCTCTCCAAACGCAGCAGGCTTTCCTTCAGACAAACCTTCAACAGACTCAACAAACGCATGTGCTCTTACACAGCTCATTGATTTTCTGTAGAATAAACTCACTTTGAGACATGATCCACTAATAGCTAAGCAACCTTTGATGAGTGCACTGAATTAGACACAATAATAAACTCCACAAAATGAGATGCTATATATTCTTAACTAATAAGTCTAGAAGTGATAGTAGCCACAGTGAAGCATAACTAAGAAATAAAATCACAAGAAATGGCACTCTGAATAAAGAATAAAGTCCATATCATTCACACTCAGTGGGTCTGCATCTATTTGATCAAAAATACAGTAAAAACAGTAATATTGTGAACTATTATTATAATATAAAATAACCATTTTCTATTTTAACATTTTAAAATGTAATTTATTCATGTGATGGCAAAGTTGTATTTTCAGCATCATTACACCAGTCTTCAGTGTCACATAATCCTTCAGAAATCAGAATATTCTTTCACAAACTTTTGAATGGTAGAGATGAATCCTGATTTCTGCGTGAAGAACACATACAAATAGAGAACGAGTTCCAGTTAAGTAGCAAGCAAGTGGCAAAACTGCCAAAAAAAAAGCTAAAAAAGAAAAACATCCACAGGAATAAATTGGGTAGCAGAAGACACAGACAAAAAGTCTGTTCTCATTGTCATGGCAACCAATATTGCAGCCCAATTCCTAAGATAGCTATTTCTCAACACAGTGAGAAGTACCTCTACCTTCTTTTCTCTTCTATGTGCCTCCATCAATCTGTATTGATCTTGTCTTTTTGGAGCCTTCGTGACTGTGTGCCAATCTCACTTCTTCCTGCCCTTTGTTCTGTTCTCTCACATTTTCGGACATCCATTTTTCTCTTTGCCTTCAGCGGTCACTCCATGAACTACCGGTGCCAAGGTACGTCATGTGCTTGTGTGCCTCTTCACATGATGAATAGATGTAGTTCATTTCATCGGTGGAAAACACAGATTAATGGTTATATTTAAAGCCTTTACTTGTGTTCAAATCCATCGTGAGACACCAGCAAAAACACCCATGAGCTTCTCTTTTAACCCACGTCATTAGGCCCAGATTCAAACATCCCGCAGCAGCACCTCTCACTCAATCATAAACCTTTTCAGCAGCCGCCAATGGTTATTTTTTCTCTAGGCATGCTAAATGTGGTTCTCTAAGAAGACGTGCTGACAGAACTTCAATTAAGAGGGAAATAAAGGCTGAAACGTTTTTTTTTTTTTAAATCTGTATACTTGAACATTTATGTGCGTGCAAATCAGCAACTATAGCAAACCTTTTCTAATGTTGTTCAAATGATCTGGACATTTGAATTGCGACCCAAGGTTCATATTTTCCTTCTCAGCAATGAAAAGAAGCATGCATGGAGTTTCTGGATGATACTTGGATAAAGAATAAATGAGAAATAAATGCCTCTGTAATGGATCCTCCAGGATACTGAACTCGGAAAGCTAGAAGAGAGAGTAAGCCAGAGAACGAGGTCATAAATAATCACATTTGAGTAAGCATAGATGGTGGTTAGCAGTGTTAGATTTGATAGACAGTGACACCAGTACAGATTTATGCCACACTGACTTATAGAAAAGTAAACCTGTCCCTCTGCCGAAGCGTCCAAAGCTTTTGAGTTACACAGCACTGGTGTTTACTGTAATACAGTTATAAACAGTGCATGTTACCGCACAGTCACAGCACTGAATGAACCTAAAATATTGAAAGTCAACATGAAACACCATAATGTGACATTTCAGACCGAAGCAAGACATTAAACAAGAACAATTAATAGAGGTAGACCGATGTTGGATTTTACTGATACTAATAACTAGGTTGGCCCACGCTGGATTAATATGGCCCCATAACGGATTAATCATTAATCAACCGATAGTGTTATTTAAATGAATACTGAATGAAAAATAAACACCTAAAATAGTGCTGAACTTTATTATAAAATTTTAAAAACAGTACTGAACCATGAAAACATACCGTACTTTCATATTAAATATATTAAAATATTAATATTAATACTTATACCTTGATCATTCAGGTTAGGTCATTGTGCATAGACTAATGTGGAGATATAACTTTAAAATGTAAAAATGTATTAGTAAATGTTAGTAAATTAAAATTCTGTCATCATTTACTCACCCACAAGTTGTTTAAAACCTGCATGAATTTATTTCTTCTGCTGAACAAAAAAGAAGATATTTTGAAGAATCTGGGTAACCAAACAGTTGATGGACCCCATTGACTTCCATAGTATGGAACGAAAAAAATACTAATGGAAGTCAGTGCTATGGAACTGACATTCATCAAAATAATACATTTTGTGTTCAGCAGAAGAAAGAAATTCATACAGGTTTGGAACAACATGAGGGGTGAACTATCCCTTTAAAAAATGTCTAAATATCTATTTGGCTTTGGCTTCACTTTAACCAAAGAGACCATACTAGGCTTTTCATGTGAAGTCAATGAAAAAAAAAAAGGTTATTAGTTATTAAATGTTAATGAAAGATTACAAAGGCAAATATTTTTTTTCTTTGAAATGAAGAATTGCGAGTAAAAACACCAGAAATGTATATAAAGAAAGTAAATAGGGTCTGTTTTGATTTCATGTTGAGAGATTCTGGATGTCATCCAGGAGATGAGGTGATCAGGTTCGTGTCTCGACTTAAAAACATTGAGGATGCTGCTAAAAATGTCAGAAGCATTTCTCAAACAAAAAAGGAAGGATCTGATAAAGCAGTCAGGTTTACACTTGAACCAGACTTCAAACAGAAAGATGAATCGCTATTGCATCAGAACCCTGTAAGTCCAACCCTGGAAACCCTGTTTCCATCCCTGAGTCAAACAACAGTATTCTGACAGCATTAATGTTTTTGATTAGAGATATTTGAAAATATGTGGAATGTACAAAGTCCGTTAGCTATGCATTAACCATTTTGTGTGGGATAGCTCACACCTCTGATGTGAGAAATACATTTGAATGAAAGAGTAAGGTTGATCAAAGAACCTAAGAAAAAGCTTCAGAAGATGACTGCAACGAAGATTTTAGTCTTTGGATTCCAGTTGGGAACCTGATGGAAATAAATTAGTGTTCTAAAACACGTTTCTAATTTCAAAATTATATGCAATTTTAAAGGTTGCAATTTTCAACCTAAAATTAAACAATTGTCATCAATTACTCAGCCTCATGTCATTCAAAACCAGTAAGACTTTCGTTCATCTTCGAAACACAAATTTGAAATGAAATTTGAGATATTTCTGTCCCTCCACTGATGGTCCACATAACTACCACTTAGTCATTTAAAAAAATTCATAAAGAGATCATAAAACTTATCCATATGTTTTGAGCAGTTTAGTCCAAATTTTCTGAAGAGACTGGATCGTTTTATATGATGAACAGATTTAATTTAGGTTTTATTCACATACAAACATTGATCAGCGAACAAAAACAGAAGCTCAACCATACTTGTTTAACGCACGAGAACAAACAAAACCCATTGGTTCTTGCAGAAGCTCAAACATGCTGTGTAACACGAGAATGAACCTCATTGGTTCTTGCAGAAGCTCAAACATGCTGTGTAACACGAGAATGAACCTCATTGGTCCCTTCTGAAGCTCAAATATGCTGCCTAACACAAGAATAAACCTCATTGGTTCTTGCAGAAGCTCAAACGTGCTGCTTAACACGAGAATGAACCTCATTGGTCCCTTCTGAAGCTTAAACATGCTGCCTAACACAAGAATGAACCTCATTGGTTCTTGCAGAAGCTCAAACGTGCTGCGTAACACAAGAATGAACCTCATTGGTCCCTTCTGAAGCTCAAACATGCTGCTAAACACGAGAATATACCTTATTGGATCTTGCAGAGGCTCAAACGTGCTGCGTAACACAAAAATGAACCTCATTGGTTCTCGCACGTCAAGCAGGCATGCTTGAGCTTCCGTTTACCATATGTGTGTTGTTGAATGTAATATGTGAATAAAAATGTATCTTCAGAAAATTTGGACTAAACCACTCAATTCAATTAAATATTTAGCTATCTCATATATTGGCCATTGGACACCCTGCTCTCTAAGATGTTAGTCAAAAAAATGCATATTGGTTGACCACTAGATCTGATTTGACTAGGCGGAAAAGTTTGAAAAGCACTGCATTAGACAGTTCATCTACTCTCCAGCACTCTATCATAAAGCCCCAATGGACTCTGACCTGAGAGTTGTTTCGGAGCTGGAAACATACGTCCAACCCCTGCTACCCTCTCAGCAACACTGTGCCTGTTTTACAGAAACATTGACAAGCCCTCTGTGCTCTTGGCTACCGCCTCCAGCTTCCTTTAATGGAGCCGAGGAGGCTTCGAGGAAGATGAAGGTGCTGTCATTGAAGACCACGTTTCTGGGCAATGCACCATGAAGTCCTTCGAGGCTGACTGCACTGCCCTGCTCGAGAAAGGGAATAGGGAAAACAGTTACTCAAACACCTAGTAAAATCTCATGAGCGGAAGGTCAATGGTTTTCCATTCGATCGGTGAAAAGTCCTAAAGAACCTTCCACCACAAGGGGGGACGGTTTAATTCCTCTTGTATTTATGAGCTGTGAGGGAGGGTGGATGTATCATCGCTTTTGAGAGAGAAAAACCTGAGCGGCAAAGATCACTAAGCTTGACGCTAGTTCCTTCGCAAGCTTGCAGACTATCTGAGGTCTATAGGAGGTTCCCTGCTTACATAAATCCAGTTCTCTCCTGGAGTCCCACAGGTGCATTTGATTCAATCTACTGAGGAATCTAGGGCAGTGATTATGATTCCTCTTCCCACTTTTATACCCCTTACGATTATACAAATCACTTACAAAGAGACCCTTCAGATATTTTCTAAAGATGATTTCTAACACAACAGTATTTTTTTTTTCACTTCTTAATTACTGTGAAACTAAATGCATTTGATTTACAGCACAATTACATGTGGTCTTCGTGGATTCACTTCTGCTATGTCAGAAACAGCCTAGGACACTAGCCATTTGGTTTCTGGAGCAGCAGATAGACCTTTTTATTAATATAATCAAAAAGCAATGTGAGCTATGAGTGTACAACAACCTCTAAAATACATAAAGAAATCAAATGTAAAATACTGAAATGTCACATTTCCCGTCTCCTTCCTCCTGTTCTGACGCAGGACATCTTGAGTGTTCTGCTTTGTGTATATTGGCCCTAATAAACCTTTTTCATTGCAGCTGAGATTTACAGATGTGCTTCGCCCAAGTAAGCAACACATTTGCAAACATCTTATTCTCAGCGTTATTCAACATCAACCTTAACTCATAAATGAAGCAAAGTCAAACAAAATTAAAATTCTTTCACCTTTACACTAACAATTAATCATCTCACTAAACTCTAAGGAATCCTATTCAGAATGAGAACCAGGAACATCTGACTTCGGTTCAGTTCCCGAGCGCCGCCTGCTTGGTAGCATTATTGCATTCTCGTTATTGCAACTGGCAGAGTTTAATCAGGGGCCTGAGGTTGCTGGCAGACATAAGGGATGCATTCTTAAAAGCAGCGATGCTCTGAATATGGAGACAATTTGCTCAGCGGTTATGATGTTTAGGCCGGAATATATATAAAAAGACAAGATGAATTACGAGGGGGCACTTCCATAAAATTACAGTGCAACAAGATGTGCCTAAAATATAAGGAAGCCTATTTCTGCCTCCGAATGAAATATAAAACAGATCATTGTGAGATCTTTTTTTTCTATTTTTGGTGAGATAGAATAAGAAAAAAAAGTCCAAATTATGAGTAACATTTACCGGTTTCATTTATTTTTTATTTTATTTCTGAGGTGGAAACATGCTTCCAAAAAAAGTGTTATCCATCATTAACAATTCCTTCTTAAAGTAAATTTGCATAGTTTAATACTGGATATAAGACAAAAATATGAACATATAAAATATGATTAAGAAAAAGATTTTTCCTGTGAGAAAAAGTTGGTGAGTGAAAAAAAAGGAAACATAAATAGATGCCACACAGACATTTAGGCTAACAAAGGAAGAGACATCATTGGGAAACTGTTTGCAGCCAACTCCAGCTGTGGGTTTGAGGCTTCCCTCCAACTGCTCAGACACCACTGTCCCTCTAGAGATGATGCTTGTATTTTCCTTTTCCTCTTTTCTATCTCTCTGTCTCGCATCCATCACTATTTTCACAGAAACTAGGCGGTGATCTTTAGAGGTGAAACCTGCTCACTAGACCATCTAATACAAGCAGGACAGACACTCACCACCCAAACAGCACTACCATGATTCCAGATGTGAGCATTGGACCCCCAAAACCTTAGTAAAATCCTGTCCCAAAGCAGCTATAGGATTCAAGAAAAATCATTTCAAGAAAACTCAAGAGGAAAAAGAACTGCAAATCACACTGGCATCAGGTTTAGTGGTACTCAGTAGACCTTAGTCTCTGGGTAGACAGGATATTTAACTTGATGTCAACAAGGCTGTGAAGGACAGAAATATAGTTTGTTCTATTGGCTGTAAAAAATTTGGCCAATACAGGCAGGTCGATAATTGTTTTTACATTATATTAATATATTATATTTCATGTTATTGCTGAGAACTAATAAAAATAATGTTTTAAATGCTACAACTTTAGGCATCACAACATTATAATGTACAGTATAAAATTGTTTTATATTCATTTAGATATTTGCTCAATATTACATTAAACTTTCATTAAATTAATAGTTTTTAAAGATGAACTAAGTTTGCGTTAATTGATGGTAAAGATAATTTGAATGTAAAAATAGGAATGAGGAAATGAGCATGAACAATATCAACTAAAACTGGAAAATGAAAAAGAAAAATCACTAATACTGTCTGCTAACCAATATGGTACCAATCCGTTACTGTAATATTGGGTACCGTCTATTTTGATAAACATTGACAAAACATTGAATATGTTCATCTTCATTAAATGTGCAGGGTTTAAAAACATATAGGTTGAAAAAACTAGACGTTAAAAAGAACCATAAGACTACAATGATTTGAACGGTACGGTACTCCTATCCCTCAAAGCCTAATTTTCATTTGTGTCAAACTAAATATGGCGTCTACCCTGACTAAGGCCTAAACCCTGACTGACAGTGAATACCAAACAAATATAATGAAAACACAGAACAAACCACAAAACAATGAAAGACTTCATTTTTCATCAACTCACCCCAAGTTACTATTCAAAATTGCTAATACCCAAAACCACCACATAGTCCACAAGTCTGTCTTCTCTCTCTTTCTTGCTGTTGTCTTACCACAGACACACATCCTAAATTTGTCACTGTTAACCAGTGCACTGTGAGCACTTTTCTTCACACCCTAGTAAGTCACACATCCCCCCCCCCCCCCACCCCCCACCCTCCTACAGTTGGACAGATGCATTGGATTTGAATTGATGGGCGCTGTGCTATAAAAACATAGGCAGTTGCCTCAAGTGGAGCAACTCTGACCTGGACACCCACAAAATGTCCAGATGTGCGTCCATGTTTATATTCGCTTCAGTGCGCCCGCTTGGCCTCAAACGAAGTGCTCGAGGAAGTATTATATTTGCAAACACATTAAGTAGTACATCTCGTTTCCTGCAATTTGGCTACTCTGTGTAAATACAGTGCTAAACCACAGAGCCGGGGTAGCAGGGGCACGGCAGTTAGCGGCAGGAAAGAGAGCACAGAGGAGAACTAAAAACAGCGGAGGCTTGGCCCAGAGCGATAGAGCTCCTGCAGGGGAGAGGACTGAAGTATGCCACCAAGACTGTCTGACTGGCTTTTCCTCTTCTTGTATTTGCTTAGCTGATTACACTGATTGCAAGGTATGGCTATAAACAATAGCAAACAACTAAACAGGGAGCTAAAAAGTTAATATTAGCAAAGCAACATTCAACAACATGAAGAAGAGCACTTGGACTGTTCGATGGGCCATTTTTTTTCTGTTTACGAAAAAGCATCTACAAAATGTGTAAATATTTGGAGGCTACTTGTAATTGTTTAAAAAATGCCTTGTTTAACCTGCATTCTAGCTATGTGCAAAATTGCAGCATTATATACACAGTAAATATCAAACCAAAAAAAGCATGAAAATATAAACAATCCAACAAATATTGAATCAAAAATGCATTATACAGAAAGCAAAACAGTAGATGAAAAAAAATGTAAAACTAATTTCAGAAAAAAATATATAAATTGGTCTGTCAACTAGTTGACCGTTGTGATTCCTCATTATTGCATTTAGGCAAATAAACAGCATTCAAATGCGTCAATTCAATATGAATTTCTTTATTCTTAACAAAGCGGGTCCTATAAATAGTCAATTTCTATAACCAAAAGCGGTCATGTTGGGCTCCCCAGGCATTTTCAACAGTTTCTGCTTCAGAATCCAAAGAAATTATTACCAAAAAAAAATAAAACAAATACGGTTGCTATGATTCTCTTGTTGAAGGCCATTGTGAAATAGAGCACAAACTATGCAAAGTTGTCTGGCATCAAACCAGACAGGAGAAATGATCGCCTTTTGTGCGCACTGAATCAGTGTGACCAAGTCATTTGAGACTAGTGGAAAAAGGCAGCATCTGAGGCATATTCTGAAACAAAAAAACTGGACATCTGATCAAGAGAAAAATGCCATATGGTAGTGAGTATGCAGCTTAATGAGGCATGCAGACATCCACTCCTCCTCAGACCAGGAACCAGGTCCATGCAAAGGCCTGCTGAGCTTCGCTTGTTGATGTTTTGAGTCTCGCATTCAAAGTAGAAAAACTGAGCCAGTGAGTAAAAGCACAGCAGTAACATCAATGCAAATTTGCACCAAGCATAAATCTTGATGCAATAAGCTACAACAAAATAGATTACATTAAAAAATATATATATTTAAATATATATAGCATTTAACAACTTTAGATCATATTTCCTGCAATGCATATGTATTGAGTATTCATTTAGAGTGCCTAAACACAATGTCAAATTTATTTAAGGTCAATACTGAGAAAATTCAGAAACAGACACACACACACATAGATAGATAAATAGATAATAAAAATGTTATGTCCTCTTTATATGTTTGTTTATAAATGTATTTATGTTCCGTAGTCCGGATGCATTATGGATCTGCACCGTGTTCTGCTAATTGGTGTGTAAAATAATCAGGTATCAGGTAATATCAGGTTTTTGGGGGGCAGATGTTGTCAGTATTCGGTAACATCTCTCTGCCTCTGACATTTCAACAAGTTGAGTGATTTAATGTCTAAAGATGCAGGAAAAAAGGCACAGCTGGAATGCACTTGTCTGATGCTGTGAAATGAGTAATTTGCCCCAAACTGTCGCGAACACGAATACACCTTGGCAATGAAGCAGAGAGATATAGTGCTGCCCTTGACCAAAGAAAGCCCTGCGATTGTATTTTTTAAAGCATGGGGGCAATCAAAGACTGTGGAAGATAAATGGAACAATATCAGTGATGTCTTTTCAAGGACATTGCAGGACTTGGAGTTCACTTCCAGCAGAGAGTTGCCAAGAAACGACTGAGACAGGAAACGTCTTTGAGGCTAAAGGGAAAACTGATAGACGCACAAGTTGTACTCAGAGCTTTGAAAGGGGCAAATGCCAAAATATTTTGGTTTGGCTCAAATATTCGGACTCCTCTCAAGTTCTTAAAGAGCCTCCAGTGTTGACAGATCTCTCTAAGAAGGTTTGGGGTGGTGTGGTTGTACTGACACCCTCTTAATGAGCTGTGAAGTTAGATCAGATAAGAAGCTGTGGAGGCACACAGCTCCCCATGAGGAAGGAAGAACATCCCTGAAAGTCAAGTTAACTTTTGCCATTACACCTCTTTAGATGACTAGGGCTGAGAAGTCAAAAATCAAATCAATACTTTTTTAGCCTCTTTTAGACATGTAATGTTGTAATTTCTTTTCTCAATCAGAGGATTTATAATTTTAAATTTCAAATTTCAATCTAAACGAGCTATTAACCTAATCATCTGAATCAACTAATTAACTCTAAACACCTGCAAAAGATTCCTGAGGCTTTTAAAAACTCCCAGCCTGTTTCATTACTCAAAACCGCAATCATGGGTAAGACTGCCGACCTGACTGCTGTCCAGAAGGCCATCATTGACACCTTCAAGCAAGAGGGTAAGACACAGAAAGAAATTTCTGAACAAATAGGCTGTTCCCAGAGTGCTGTATCAAGGCACCTCAGTGGGAAGTCTGTGGGAAGGAAAAAGTGTGGCAAAAAACGCTGCAGAACGAGAAGAGGTGACCGGACCCTGAGGAAGATTGTGGAGAAGGACCGATTCCAGACCTCGGGGGACCTGCGGAAGCAGTGGACTGAGTCTGGAGTAGAAACATCCAGAGCCACCGTGCACAGGCGTGTGCAGGAAATGGGCTACAGGTGCCGCATTCCCCAGGTCAAGCCACTTTTGAACCAGAAACAGCGGCAGAAGCGCCTGACCTGGGCTACAGAGAAGCAGCACTGGACTGTTGCTCAGAGGTTGCATGTCATTCGAAATCAAGGTGCCAGAGTCTGGAGGAAGACTGGGGAGAAGGAAATGCCAAAATGCCTGAAGTCCAGTGTCAAGTACCCACAGTCAGTGATGGTCTGGGGTGCCATGTCAGCTGCTGGTGTTGGTCCACTGTGTTTTATCAAGGGCAGGGTAAATGCAGCTCGCTATCAGGAGATTTTGGAGCACTTCATGCTTCGATCTGATGAAAAGCTTTATGGAGATGACGATTTCATTTTTCAGCACGACCTGGCACCTGCTCACAGTGCCAAAACCACTGGTAAATGGTTTACTGACCATGGTTTTACTGTGCTCAATTGGCCTGCCAACTCTCCTGACCTGAACCCCATAGAGAATCTGTGGGATATTGTGAAGAGAAAGTTGAGAGACGCAAGACCCAACACTCTGGATGAGCTTAAGGCCGCTATCGAAGCATCCTGGGCCTCCATAACACCTCAGCAGTGCCACAGGCTGATTGTCTCCATGCCACGCCGCATTGAAGCAGTCATTTCTGCAAAAGGATTCCCGACCAAGTATTGAGTGCATAACTGAACATAATTATTTGAAGGTTGACTTTTTTTTTGTATTAAAAACACTTCTTTTATTGGTCGGATGAAATATGCTAATTTTTTGAGACAGGAATTTGGGGTTTTTATGAGCTGTATGCCAAAATCATCCGTATTAAAACAATAAAAGACCTGAAATATTTCAGTTGGTGTGCAATGAATCTAAAACATATGAAAGTTTAATTTTTATCATTACATTATGGAAAATAATGAACTTTATCACAATAAGCTATTTTTTTTTAGAAGGACCTGTATATGTACATAAAACATTTTGACATATGACAAATGCCACTCGTATATTTCCTTAAACATTTTTAAAGGCAGTAACTCGAACAAAAGCTGGAACCAGATTTTGGAACGATTCACTGAAATTAATTCACAGATTCTCAAATCAGAGGCATTTTAGAGTCAACATGCGGAGATTTCGCTTAAAATGTATGTTCAGAATCAGCACAAGCTTTATCCTTTCGCAAATCCCCTCATAAACAAAGTCTTGACGCGATATAAATGAGAGATTCACTGTGCAGTGTGGACACTTCAGTGTTTATGACGAGAGTTTTAGGGAGAGTGCAGAACGCGGCAAGTGATGGCTTAAAGGGAGCGCTATCGACAATCTAAATAATAGTTTTGTTTTTCGTGCTTCTAGAGGACCAGTGGTCACGTTCACACTGTAAATTATAAATAGTGATAAATGCATTTAAATGTGGGAGTGAATCCGCTAAATTTTAGTCCTGTGAGTCTTGAAATTGCGATGATTGACAAGACATAGTAACCATAGCAACATGTTGGTGTCTAATAATTTAATGATTTTTGTTACATTTACACTTTAGTCATAAGTTTACATACACCTTTCAAAATCTCGAAAATTGAATTTTTATTTAATTATTAATAAGAAGGATCATAAAAACATTGTTTCTATTTAGTACTGCACTGAAAAAGCTTTCGCATAACAGATGTAATAGCCTAGTCCACAAGACAAAATAAAAACACAAAATACAAGACAAATTACTTGATTGTAAATATCATTACCTGACACACAATCTTACAATCAAGTAATTTATCTTGTATTTTGTGTTTGTATTCAACTGTTTTTTTTTTGTTTGTTTTTTTTGTAATGGTTGTTCATGAGGAAAAATCCTCCAGCTCCTGCACATTATTTGGTTTTCCAGCATCTTCTGCATATTTGACTCCTTAATAGCAATGACTATGATTGTGAGATCCATATTTTTACACTGGTGACAACTGAGGGACTCAAACACAAATATTACACACCCTGCAAACACTTAGTGATGCTCAAGAAGTCCGTTAAGGATGAAACTGGATGTAAATTGTTCTTATTTTGTTGAAAAATTATATTAATTTAGTCCTGCTCTTCAGAGGCTAAAAAAAGATATTAGCATGTAAAACAAAATAAGAAAACTTTAAACATCACCATTTGCTCAAAAGTTTACCCCTGGCTCTTAATGCATCGTGTTGCATTCTTGAGCATTACCTTGCAGATTCTGAAAGATGTACAATAGGTAAACGTATGACTTTGACTATACATTGCAATCATTTTGTAAGGTTTAAAATATTCATTTAAGAGCTCAGTGTTGAGACCTTTCGCCGGAATTTGATTGACAGGCAATCTGACCAATCATAATGCATATACCGCCATTTTTGTCCGACAAACAAACCAAATCAGTTAGTAGATTAAAGTCAGTGGACTTGAACCTGAAAAATGGTGTGTATTGATTTCTTTTTGCAGTTCTGATTTTCATTAATGTTTAATTTGTGCTATAACTAGAAGAGATTATCAGTTAATGTGCTGCTTGAACTGAGGCCTGGACATTAAAGCACCACAAAACAGGATTTATTGTTTGAATTTCATAATAATTATAAAAATGTAAAAGATGAGACTTTATTTCATACCAAAAGTAGGCTGCTCTGTCTTGTATGTTGGCGCATATTCAGTGTCCTCTTTGCTCCGCAATATATTTTTCACTGTGTGAGAACATGTGGAGTGAGGGCGGGACGGCTTGTCGGACGTAGCAACAGTAACTAAGAGGTCTTTGTGAAAGGTCAATTTCAAATCATTTAAATCTTTGTGGACTCGGCTGGACTCGACTCAGACTCGGATGTTAAGGACTCGGACTCAAGTCCGACTCGGCCCTCTTTGGACTCGGACTCGATTGTTAAGGACTTGGACTTGACTCGGACTCGACAAAGGTGGACTCGGACCCAACACTAACAAATTCTAACATTTTTTTTTGCTACTGAAGTTTAAATCTGAGATTTAGGCCTATTTTTCTCATGATTCGCTAAGTATGAGAGGCATATTTACCTCTCATACTTGGCGAATCATGACAAAAAGGGGCAGTGGTTCAGTGGTTCATGTAGGTTGTCTACAAGCCGGAAGGTTGGTGGTTCAATCCCCGGTTCCACCTGACCAAGTGTCGAGGTGTCCATGAGCAAGACACCTAACCCCAGCTGCTCCCGACGAGCTGGATGGTGCCTTGCATGGCTGACATCGCTGTCGGTGTATGAATGAGTGAGTGAATGGGTGAATGTGAGGCAATATGTAAAGCGCTTTGGTGGCCACTGGGTTTGTCGAAGCGCTATATAAATGCAGTCCATTTACCATAGATATATTTTCACTTGCTGAATACTGACTGAGTGCTTGAGAGTTTTAGTCTGTTAGCCTGACGTTGTCATACTCCGATTCTAGTCAGAATGTGAGTCTGATACTGCTCCATTGGGCTGTGATTATGGGATGTGTTTCAACCGAACCAGAAAAAAAAATGTCTCTGCACTCAATTAGATAGACCTACAACCAATCAGAGCAACGGACAACATTCCGGGCTTCTGAAAACGAGCTGGCAACGACCCCTGGTTATATCCACCTCATCATGCACCCAGAGTTGCCCATCTCGGTTGCTTCTTTCACTTGGCCCTCCATGCGTGCGACCAAAGGAGAAACAACAATGACCACAGGGTTTTCATTGCACCCCATCTTCTTAGCGACCATCCGAGCCAGCTGATCAATTAAACTTTTGCCGAATTCAGTAGGAAGGACGGCAAAAACATCTTTCCAATCGACAAATGCCTTGATCACGGTTCTCTGTTTTTCTTTTAAAATAAATGCATTGTCTACATCTTCTATATCAGACGCGATGGCTGAATCTACACATCTAAATTCTCCAGTGGCAGCCATTCTTTGTAGTAAATGAATTCAACCCAAGCGCTCTTAGGTGACACCGTTGATCATCTGTCCATCATCGTATAAAGCTCGCCCTGACAATTTGATTGGTCCGAACAGCTTTTGTTCGGGCATACTTGCTTCACAACGGATCAAGTCCAGACCGAACTTCCCATCCTCAAATGTTGTGAGCAGCGCTAAGTTCGGCTGACATCCAGGCTAGCGATCTGTACTAGTAATTCAATTAATCTCGATGGATGCGCAGAGTATTTGACATACTCTAGTGTGAAGGCGCACTACTCGCCATCGCTTTGCTGAGAGTGCTGTGTTTTTCACACACACAGAAAAAGAGAGAGAGCACAATCAACGCTACATCTAAATTATATTCTTTGATATTTTTTCCTGTCAAAATAATGGAGTTCATTTGGAATTATTCAGCTTTTAAGAAAAAGCAGAATAAATGCAGCTAGTGGGCGGAAATAATGCGCAAACAGCAATCTCATTGGCTGGCGCTCATCTATTACAATCCCTGTTTTGATTTCAGCAAATCAGTTCGAGCAAATGCTGTCAACTGATTAAGGATTGATGAGCTGCTGGGTTCATTAATATTAGTACGTTGTATATTGTTATTAGTAGTAGAATTAGTATTATTATCTTGTAATATTAATTACGATTATCTATTTTTTTACAGAAACACTGAATGAACAACAATATCCAAGCACCACTACCAGTCCTAAATTCAGGTAAAATGACAAATATGCATACATGGTTACCAAGTTTTAGTTCTAATTACTAAAGTTTTATCATTAAATTATCAGTCTGCCGAGTAAACTAAAAAACGTAGGCCTACTAGCCAATGAGGATTCTATTGTCAAGGTGTGCATATAGGGTTGAGTGGAAAATCTTTAGGAAAAATAATGGCCAAACAAAAATATTTGTAATCATAATATTGTTTAATTTTATAACACCTGCAAAATCACTGCTTATATATTGTAAATAAGTATTCAATATATCTCCCAGCCCTACTGTACATGAGAACAGTACTGTTTGCTTGAGCCCATTATACAAATCACAGAAAAATAGAACAAACAAGCACAAAGATGAGTGTTTTAATGAAAAAAGAGAAAAATGGCTTTAGAAATACAATGCAGCGCTAACAAGACTATGCTAACAGATGATTGTTCAAGGCGTTCAATGAATCTGAATGGGACAAAGGCTTTTCCTGCCTTATTGTGCTATGGAGACCTGTGGAGCAACCACACTCCATCTTTTTCACAGCTCTCTCAATTCAAATCATGAAGAAAAAGAAGACTTGACTAGATGTACCAATTATGCAGCTGCCTCCCACAGAGTGAAAAACTGTCGTCATCCCGGTGGTGAACATGTCCAAGACCGCAGTTGGAGTGTGTTGTGAATAGCCTAAAAAAGTGAAGTGTCCTTGCAGAAGAGACTAAACAGCAGCTGAGTTCAAGCCATTCTTACGCATGTACCAAAGAGAAGCCTTTCATCTGGGTCCTCCATTACAGCTCCAAACTTTCCAAATGGTTAGAGGGTTCACAATATCACACAATAGCAGGGATGGATAGATAGTTACCAAGATTTGGGATTTGTAATGATACCAGCTGGGAGCAATATTTAGTCTAGGTATTAATAAATTACCTCGATTGATGAAATGACTTTGTAAACTTTGTAGTAATTATTACAGCACAAAACATAAGAAAATATTCTACATGATATAAAAACAAAAACTATCATAACTAAAATGAGATAAAAAATTTAAAGAGACAAATTTAAAATAAAATGAAATAAAATTAACTAAACTGACTTGATAAAAACATTAATTAAAATTGTAAACTATACACCCTGCCCAACCCAACACTGATTATCAACTTTCAAGTTGTATTGCCTTAAAAATAATAGAGTAGCCTGATAATTGAAAGCAGGGTTATGGTCATTTTAAGAATTTAGTAACATGCCTTATAATTTTATACACCCTTGATTCAAATGCCACAAGTCTTTTGCGTGTTATCTTTGCGGTCAAAACAAAACTGGAGAGAGTAGCTAGAGTTTTCTTTTCACACTACAAAGAGTGGAAATTCCGCCAAAAGAGAAATAAAACCAATTGAATTATTCCTCAGCCCAACGGCAGTGACGCACAAGCAAAGTGACAAAAATGTTAAATGTATTAAACCACCAGTGCCAGTACACATTAAACTAATCACGCTCTGCTGAGGGATACACTGGAAAAAATGAAATCAAGCCCGGTTCAGATGTTAAATGAATGATCACAATAAACCCATTGTAATGGCATTTGGACAGAAGATTTGATTCAGAAAAAGGGAGGCGGTGGGAACTCTGCGCACAGGGATCTCTGATGAAGGGAAAAAAGCAACTCATCAAGTGCCGTGCTGTGATGCTTGGATGTGGATTTGGCAGTGATTTCTGCAGTCTGTGCATCATCAAACTCCCAACTGCTCTTGAGTGGCATGCCAGCTCCCATCTACAGCAGTCGTTTGTGCCACAGCCTGAGAGACAGTTGGTTTGGACCTTGTCCTTGGCAAGTTTGCTTTGATGGTTGTAAGGATAGACTTAGTAACTCCTTATATTGTTCTTATGTTGAAAACTTGAGTCTTTTCACAACTGTCTGTGAACCATTAGCACTCATTGAATGAGGATGGAGACTGACAGCAAGACAGGAGCCACAATCAGATTTGATTTGCACTTGATTTGTAGACCTGAGTGCTGCTGATCCGATTCCTAATTCCGAACTTAAGTAATACCACTATAAACTTCTAATTTTACTCCAGACCTCCCACTTGACCCTATGCAGCTCCTATTCCCACTCTGTAGCAGAAAGCAGTCAGTCAGTCCCAAAATCTCTCCCAGGCACGATCCTCCCTCTCTCCGGAGAAACCCCAGGGCCAAGTTCCCGTCTGCTGGGCCCTCTCTCAGCTTGCTGGAGTGTGTCTCAACCCCCGCCAGCACAAATCCACCACAGAGAAAGCATTAATGTGCCTTCACTTGATATGTGACCATGTGAAATTACACATTTTGATTTACTAGGAAATGTATTACGAGCTTTGTATTTGCCTGTGGAGAAACTTATTAGAAAAACACTTTGAAGTCCCTGTACAGACATTGATAAAACGCAGAATGTGCCTTTTATAGTAAGCAGTCAACAGGGACTATGAATTCTTGGCCAGATGAGACCAAAGTCCAAACCTCAACTGACCCCTCACACTTTATCCGATGTCATTTTCACATGAAATGTTGGGTTGTGAATCTAGAACCAGTTCTTTGTAAATACCAGAATCAGAAGTCTTTTGCCGTTAAATGCTCACTTAGCCTATCTGAACCACCTTATGCAATACAGTAAAAAACCATTGAGAAGTCTAAGTAAAAACAGCTAGTAAAAAACAATCTCCCACAGCCTGAGGAGAGTAACTCCCTACTGAAGTAGTCCAACCCAAACAAAGCTTACTTAAGCTCACTCAAGCTCACTCTTCAATATCTTACAATTCATAATGCTGGTTTCCAAGTTAATTTCCTAAAACGACTGTTTCCATTTACTCATTTTACACACTTTAAAAGAGCACTCTAGCAATATGTCTTAATAATACACAAGTCATTCCACATTGGGGTTTTCACACAGGTCATTCTTTAAAAAGCCCCAAAATTTTGCATATATCAGTATAATACAAATTCAGTATTTGAAGACAAAGAAATTATAGTCCTACCTCCATGAAACAGGTCCCTGCTGCGGCGTTCTCCTTGATGGATGCATTGTAGAACTTGCTGCCAAACACAGGTTCATTATCATTAATATCCTGTAGGATCACTTTGACCACAGCTGTAGAAGACAGTGGCGGTCGACCCCTGTCAGTGGCAACAACAGTTACACTAGGTATAGGGTCAGTTTCATAATCTATCTGGGTCAGGGTGGTGACAATACCAGTAACTGTGTCAACACTGAACCAATCTGAATGAGTTCCTTCAGTCTTTAGAATGCTGTACTGAACATCCCCGTTGGGTCCCTGGTCTTTGTCCCGTGCTGTAACCTGTACAACAAAACTTCCCGGAAAGGCCACCTCTGGAATAACCTGGGTGTATTCCTGCTGGTCAAACAAAGGTGGGTTGTCATTAACATCTGTGACCTGAATGGTAAATGAAGACTCTGCCTGTAACGGAGGGGTGCCAGAATCTGTGGCCATGACTCGGAGTTCATAGTGGTCTTGCTCCTCACGATCAAGTATCTTATCCACGCAGATGAGATAAATTATGCTGTCTTTGGTGGTCAAAGCAAACTTTCCATCACCCCCCTCCAAAGATACATTCACATTGGCATATTCTCCATAATCAGGGTCCGTGACTGAAATCCTAGCCACATACTGGCCCGGCTGTGCTCCTTCAGAGATGTGTGGAGAACCATCCTCACTGAGGAAGATGATGGTCATGGTGGGCTGGTTGTCGTTGTAATCTCGCACCTGGATGGTCACAAAGGCGTTGGTGATCTCTGGTTGACTAGCATTGTCGCGAGCCTGTATCACAAGCTCATGAACTCTTCTCATCTCAAAATCCAAAGGCTTGTTCAGAGTGATAACTCCAGTTCGAGAGTCAATGACAAAGTAGTGATCAGGATCACTCTGTCTTCTGTTGATGTCATAGAGAACCAACCCATTGTCACCTTCATCAGCATCTGAAGCAAACACCTGCAGTATATTGTTCCCAGGTTGAAGGTTCTCAGAGATCATTGCATGGTAGCGACTCTGGTTGAAGACTGGGGCATTGTCGTTGATGTCCTGCACAGTCACGTCCAGGATCATCTGTCCTGTCCTCTTGGGTGAACCACTATCAAATGCTTCCAAGAGCAGAGTATACGAAGATCTTGTCTCTCTGTCCAAAACTGCATTGACCACCAAATCCAAGTAAAGGACTTTGTTGGATCCTCGTTTGGTTTCAAGAAGAAAAGCTTGTCCTACATTTCCATCGTTTATGATGTAACCTTGTGTAGTGAGCTGGTCCTCATCTGCATCCACAGCCGGATCAAGAGGAAACTTGGTGCCAATGGTTGTCTGCTCTGGGATTTTAAATGTGGCTCTTTTTCTGGGGAACACTGGTGCGTGATCATTGATGTCATTGACTAAGATGGTGACTTCTACTGTTATACCAGTCATGGTGACTGCTATGAAGCTGTAACGGTCCCGTACTTCTCGGTCCAAGACCTTTGCTGTTTTTATGATCCCTGTACTCTCGTCGATATCCAGATCGGTGCCAACACCTGTACCCTGATGATCTGAGATGAAATAGTGGGTTGCAATCATGTCAGGTGGGAGGCCAGCACTGATGTCACCTACTACAGTTCCTGCAGGCTGTTCCTCATCTAGTTGGAGCTGCAATGTTCCTGGCGCCATAGATGATTGGATGGTCATGAGGTGTTGTGCCACATAAAGGATCACCAATATCCACCACTTCAAAGTCCTGTTTTGATGCAATGGATCCATAATTGTCCTTCCTTCTCTCTTCATTGAAAATTCTTCTTAAAAAACCTGTCAGGACAAATGGAAAAGGACATTAGTTAGAGAAACAAGCATAAGTGAACTAAGAGAAAACAGTCCAACATTATCAAAAAAAGAAGCATGCATTACAGAAAGATGGATTACACAAGCCGGCTCAGTTACAGTTATGACAAGAATGCTTAAGTGGCTTTCCACATGTTGCATGGGTTCTCTTTTAATAATGCAGCAGCACACCATGTGCACACATTGTTCCTGCATTTTACTGTCAGCTAATAAGTCAAGATGTTATTGCTACAGCTTATGCGAGAAGCTGCTCTAGTCTGTACTAAAATTAAAAGAAATTCGAGTCTTGTTGTTTTAGTTAGGCTATAGTTTGTGTCTTTTGATGAACATATCCTTTGAATTGAGTCAATATGTCATCCTATTATATTAATTAGTTTAGTACATTTTTGGCATGCATGTTAGAGAGATCGAAGCTTCAAACCCTCATTAAAACACAACTCAATACATCAACTCTTTTGGGGTGTCCACTAAAGGAATGTCCTCCTACAGCAAAATATCAGTGCAGTGATGGACAGGAGCTTAAAATAGAGACTGTGGCTAACATGATCACCCCTTTTTTAGTAAAACTATACAACTGCAACCCACATTGATGCAAAAGAGAGCCAAAAGTACCCTTAAAGCCAACTCAGTTTTAACCCTGTCGTATATAAATGCCAACACTAATGCACAAAATGAAGCTAGAAAAACGCTGGTGGGCCAATTCTAATATATTAAAACCACAAAGGTCTCCTCTGAGTGTTCCTCCAGCTCCTTTTTAAATTAGCAATTCCTCATCCATAAAATTGTAGCTTGTGGACCTGCAAACTATGACGACCTTATTGCTGAAATTATGAAACAAAATCTTTTATAGATGATTCCTGGAGTAGGATCTTTCTGGGTCCAAATGAATTATAAACATTCTGTAAGACAAAGCTTAAATATGTATGTCTGCTTGTTAGAGGAACTTGACTCATCTAGGCCAGCTTTTCAAGTATTAAGGATCTGCAAAGCAGAAAGGAGATGAAATTTCGAAAGTTATGAGAGAGCTTATTATCCGAGAAATAATGAATTGAGTGGTTTTCTGGTTCCTTTTGTGGAATAAAAAGTACTACAGGAAAATTGTATTCACATCCAAAGGTCCAACTGAAGCCCTTATTTGACTGCCTTTGACTAAATCTCTTGAAACAACACTGTAAATCACATTGACCCCTTTTATTTTCAAAAGCAAGCTAGACACACATTATGGACTTTATGCACACTCGTTTTCAAAAGCTGCATAATTTCAAGCTACTATGTGTGTGTGTGTGTGTGTATACAGATATATATATATATATATAAACTGCTCATGTTTTCATTTTGTCCTCATGTGTGTATATATGTGTATATATAGAAGGATGATGACAAAATGAAAACATGAGCAGTTTTAAGATGAGCCTGTCACCATCTGCATTACTACCAAAAGCCACAAAATTCAATTTCAGGCCAAGGGAAATAATCATGTCATTCTCAATCACTGCAAAAGAAAAATAACTTCACAATAAAACTCTTTACTACAAACCACAGAAGTTCACATGTTTTCATAAAGTAAATAAAAACAGATTCACAGGAAATACTTTTGCTCTGTCATACTATAGGAATCAGAGAGGCTCCCTCCGGTGGTGGACTCCAGCTATATATTTTTCCCCTCTGCAAAATTCTAATGCTAATTCTTTTCACTTTCTACCCCACAGGGTATTTGTTTTAATTTGGTAAGTATGTCTCAATGTGTGTGTAGGTTTAACTCGATTAACTTCAGAACAACTGGTGGTGTTGAATCTTGCACACAGCTGCACATGTGTGGTTAATCTAAAATGTGTGTGAATGAGTATGATGATGCAGGTGTCCATATAAAAGTGCATGTAAGTTCCAGTGTGTGTGAGTCAGATCAGTGCGTGCTGTGCGCCTCATTGCGGTAGTCTGTCAAGTCTGTGGTAGTGACAGTGTGTGTGTGTGTGTGTGTGTGTGTGTGTGTGTGTGTGTGTGTGTGTGTGTGTGCCTGAGCGACGGAGCAGACCAGGAGGGCTCCACACAGTCTGCCCTGCACCCTCTCTGGCTTTGCTGCATTGTAATTGGGGTCTGCTGGAAGCCTGCCCTGTGCATATGGGAATCCAAAGCTAATTTCAGTCTGTCAGCATCACAGGGACTGAGAAACACACACACACGAGCAGGAACACTCTCATATGTTTAAGAAAGTACAGGCAAGCACACACACAAACACACACACACACACACACAATACCTCCAACGTAGATTATGTGCACCAAACCTCTAAATACAACGACCATAAGTCTGCGTGTGTGTGTGTGGTCCGGGTAAACCCTACGTTATGGGGACAAAATATCCCCACAAAGATGGCAAAATCCGAAATCCCTGTCCTTGTGGGGACATTTTTTGGTTCCCATGAGAAAAACAGCTTATAAATCATCAAGTGATGTATTTTGAAAAGCTAAAAATAAAGAAAGTTAGCTATGATGGATAGGTTTAGGGTTATAATACAGTTTGTACAGTATAAAAATCATATCTATGAAATATCCCCATAAAACATAAAAAAACTATTTTATTTAATAAATTACAGAGTATATTTTAAACACGCTGCACGTATTCATTAAAAATGTGACTGAACAAAAATATTATGATTTATTCTCCAGACATTAAGGCAATGTCCAAAACATTGTCAAAGGCTGAAAGAAAGTTACACAGATATGTTCAACGGGCACTGCCACTTTTACTAACGTCTGGAGCAGACCTCCAAAGGGCTGGACATGTACCACAGCAATCAAACCTAGACAACTGCTATTTTGGCCAAGATAAGTTTCTTATTCTTGCATTTAATGTTTCTGAATCCAAGAGTATTTTTCTCTCTTCATGAATCTAAATATAAAGGTTGACTATAACATATTATTCATAAACCATATTTATATAGTGCGTACAGATCAAACCATTCAAGACTTTGGCCAAATTTCTTAACATCTTAACTTCTTTTATAATAACATGTTAGAGGTGTTACATCACTGTTTCTGACTGTCCATCTTTGGGCATCTTTCCAGCGCTCTGGGTCATGTGTTTAACCCAGACCACTTAATATGACAAAGGGCTCATGGTTTAATTATAGAAAATGGCCCATTTGAAGAAAAAATAAAACACTTTGTATGCAAGGCACAGTCTATCCCTTGACAAAATGTGACACAGATAAAGTGAAAACAAGTCTGCCCTATCTAATTTAAAGAATGCCCACAATGACATTTAATAATGGTCTACAATCTGTTTGTTCACACTTGCTGATTCCAAGCACCTCACGGCAGTTTTGTACTTTAAAAAAATAATAATCTTCCATTCCCAAGAAGAGAAGATAGCAGATTTGTGGGTATCTAGACCACTTATATTTCTGAGCAAGTGTTGCAGCTTTCCTCGTTTAGCCAGAACTTTCATTCCACACAACGGTTCCAAAGATCTGACAGAGCAGAAAACTAGAGTTAAAACAATCCCAAAGACGCTGCTCTGTTAAACACTGAAACCACTTTGGCCAAGACGCTGGGGATGAAAACAACCACAGCTGGCCAGACCAACACTGATCATCTATCACTCGATGTCCAAAACGTTTTCCCAACCAGTGGAAGACGTCCACATTGCTCACGACACCTCAAACAACACTCACACTGGAAGACTGCAATGACGGCAAACACGGCTTTAAAAAATTATGTTTTTTCTAAAGTTAATTTTGGTTAGATTGAGAGGGCGAATGAGGTAAAGACAATATATTGGCCCCTTCAGTGTAAATGATGAGTGAGAAAAGGCCCTGAAAGCCAAAAAGACCTAAAAAAAGAAACCATAAGCAGCCATAAAGTAGCACCATCAATCTCAACATTGGGCAACTCAAATATTTCCATTTTAAAGCATGTTTAGTGCTGGGCCAAATTAACTTCACGTTGAATATCATTTGATCTCAAGCAAACATGCTGTCACACTGGGATTATTTTCCTAATATTTTATTGCTTTTACAAGATAACCAAAAGAAATCAAAGAAAACAACCAACCTGGCCAATCGTGATCAATTCCAATACAACTTCTGGGTGTTTGAGTAAATCACTCAGATCCAGTGAGACTTGGCAAGAGAAGCCTCATGTTGAAGCACTTATCTACAATAATGGAGTATCTTAAAGATCTGCAAACACCACCCACGCACACACTGCGCCTATAACTAGGGCTGGGAACTAAGAACCGATTCTTATTCAGAACCGGATCCTTATAAAACAGTGATAATAATAATACAGGAACCGACTCCCGAACTAATAACTTTTTTTAGTTAATAAAATAAAAATAGCGCAACCTGTGTAGTCCGATTAAAAAAACGAATAAGTCTAATGAGTTGATTCTTTGTTGAAGCCAAAAACCGACAGCAGAACCAGTACATTCCAATTCCAAAACAAATGTTTTTTTTTTGTTTTTTTTCAATACATTTGTGTGAAAATATTTATTCCTTGCAAATACTATAAGAATCGTGAATATAGCCGTTAAGGAACCAGAATCATTGAGGCAAATCAAACAATCCAAATACTTGGATTGAAAATGCGGATGGGATTCATTAAATGCATTTCAGTTTTTTCCATACATTGATTTATTTGTGGCGGCCGCCATTGCTCTCAAACAAATTAAAATCAAAAGTGTGATAAGGCTTTGTGTCCTTTTCAAAAAACTGTAAGTTTGCGCTGCACAAAGAGAAGTGTGCACTTCCCTCACGCGATCAGCAGGTGATCAGCTCGCCGTCTCAGTTCACAGTAAATGAATGCAGTGAACTCTATCTGTGCATGTGCTGAGTTTAGTGTGCATTTGGAAACGCAGCAAGCACCAATTACACATTATTTTCACATTTGCATAGTTGACGATTGCAGCATTTCACTAGATTTGTAATGAGACGCGTTTGTAAACTTGTTTTCAGCCAAAATAAAAGCTTGACTTTTGAAGGCAGTTTCCGTTAAAATAAAAGCTCACGTGTTTAACTCTTTCAAGTATAGAAATCTGGACACAATTAATTATGAAAGTTTTATTTAATTTTCAGTGCATTTGTTTTACAATATATGGCTATTACTGTCATAATAATAATAAATTATTCCTTATTCTTATGTAGTGTAATTTAGACTAAAAAGAGGTTTGAAAATCTTTTAAAGTTCAGGTACAAATCAATTACTTTTTCTTTGTTCAAGTTGCAAACTGAATATGGGTTGGAGCTCTTAATTTTGAACTACCAAAGTGCACCAGATTGATAAATTTAAATTTCTGCCTTTAAAATGTAAAAAATATTCATACAGGGGGGCATTCCCCCAGACCCCCCTAGAGGGACTAAGGTCCCCCCACCACCGATTCACAAAATGCTGTGGGAAACACAGTATTTTGTGCCACCAGCCCTTTACCTTTACTCATGGTTGAGCTGATCCCACGTTCTCAGTACAGTAGTCCAACATAAGCCATGGTAGATGTGCACCACAGGAGCTCGTGGGAAAGAAGAAAACCACCTGCAGGCCTCAGATACGTGCACTGCTAATCTACATCAGATACATTTGTGCCATGGGGAAAAAAACAAGGCCCTATCAGCCGTGGTTTGGCCAGCATTTAGGATGTTCTGACTCCAGGGGACCATCTTTTTCCCACACCCTCCAACCTGCTGAGTGTGTTTGTGGAAATGTTTGTGGAAAAGGTCTGCGCGCTGAAGAAAACAAAGAACCACACGTGCTGCTGGGTCCTTTGAACATGACACCAGCTGATACAGCTTCGGTTACGGTGCGAAATTGGAAACATCTGTCTGCAGCAAGCGGATGAGTTCAGTACAGTTTATGAAATTTACTGTGTGTAGTTTTAACTGAACACAGACTGTACCATCCCATTTGCGGATAATTTCAAAGAGAGGTACCGTGTCCGGTATGCCTGTTGCCATTAGGAGAACCATATATATTTGAGTTGTTGAACCCACAGTCAAACAAATCCATATCAGGCCGAAATATTTTGTCTTCCTCTGTCCCTCAGGAGATTCAAGTTACGCCTATTACAAATGCCACTTTGACAGTTATCCATTTTATGTAATATTCTATCTTAGGCTAAGTCTTTGTCTCTTGGAAAGACAGCAACAAAATACATTGTCATCAGATTTTTTTTGCACTGATTTTGAGGGCAAATCTGCAGAATTCCACAGAAATCAACACAAAACAACATTCACAAACTATTTTACTGCCGAAACCTGATATATTTCATGATGAAAGTGAATTTTCAGCAAGAAAAAAGCATTAGGAATTAATTAGACAATCATATGAAGTCATAATAATTCATTAGAAATGGCCTAGCCTATATAATAGTGTAGTTAAAAGTACCAACTTCAGTACCAAGTCGGTACTGAAATTTAAAAAAATGTGACGCCTTGAGCGGTGTTGAGCGGAATCGTAAACACCTCTGATTGGCCACTGTGCTCACACGCTCATCAAATATGTCTGTGATTGGCTACAATGATCAGCGCTTCAAAAACGTACACAGATACACACGGGAGTGTTTGAAAGCAGGCGTCTATCGGCAGACCAGTCCTCTGATAGACGGCCGATTGTGCTTTCAAAAGTTCCTGCTCCCGTTTTTTTTTTTTAACTAAAAACTTTCAAACACTTCCGTGCGACTTGGTACTGAAGTCGGTACTTTTGACAACACTAGCCTATAAGAAGGTGGGTTGTCAATCTTTGTAATTCTGTTGATTTGACTCCTGAATCATTACAGAAAACATGACAGCCATGTATTTGACTTGGCCCTAGAAAGTAAAAAAAAAAGCATCAATTATTGTAATAAATTATCTATCAAAGGAATAGTTCACCGTAAAATAAATTTTTAAGTCATAACTTACTCACCCTGGTGTTGTTCTATTGGAATGCCCTTCTTTCCTTTATTGGCTATACAATTTTTAAAAAATGATCGCTCATGCTCATCCATATAATGGCAGAGAATATCGACCAGCATCAATCTTTTTAAAAAAAGACACAAAAGTATCACAGAATGATCCCATCAGACACGTGTCTTAGGCTATATTCCAAGTGTTCTGAGGGTATACAATAGGGTTTGGAGAAAAAGTTCCTTTTTGTACATTAAAGAAATTAAATGTATTTTTTTAATGAAATTCCTGACCTTGGCCATTGGTCTTTTGTGCACGGCTATGCTCCCAAAAAAAGCACACAAGTTGTGAGAAATCAAGATTATCAAACACGCGTTTGCATTCCGAAGTTATTGCATTCCGTTCACACCTGTCAACTGTCATTCTGAACAGCCTGTCATCAGGCAACTGGAATTCCGGTCTAGAGATATTTACCTCAGTAATGAAAGTACACGTCACGGATACTTGTATTTCATGTCATGTATTTATTAGTCTTGATTTCTCACAACTTGTGTGCTTTTTCTGGGCAAGAAAGAGTAAACTGCGGCTCTAGTGGAGTCTCACATATGGCACATGTGGCATGGGATTATTCTGTGATAATTTTCATCTTTTTTAAAAAGCCTGATGCTGCCATGCTGGTCACTATTCACTGCCATTATATGGACCAGCGCGAATGAGACATCTTTTTCTTTTTTCTTTTTTTTATCCTTTTGTGGTCCGAAAAAGACAAGGAATAAGGCATTAGAACAACACCAGGGTGAGTAAATGATGACTTAAAATAATGAGTAGGCTAAATGTTAATGACATCATTTTCATTTTAGGGTGAACTAGGCTATACCTTAAATAAAAGTTTTGATAAGGCAGTGTTTTGATAAGTTTCTGTGCTCTTGAATGTTTGTGTTGTGATCTCCCATCCCTGTGTTTCAATGAATGTATAATTCATGCCATAATTATTAGGCATGCTAAGGGCAACAAATATGTATAACTATGCAAAATCCCAGCTACAGGTGTTCATTATTATATTACAGTTGTCATAAACTGTACACTTACAGGGCTCGACATTAACACTTGTCCGCTTGTCCGGGACAAGTGGATTTTTTGAAGGGACAAGTAAAATAATTTTACTTGCCCGATCAGACAAGTAGCCTGATTACACCATCAATAGCAAAAATAAACAAAATAACTAGGGAATCACTAAACCGAGAGAATGATTCTGATTTTATTACATTTATTGTAAGTTGCGAACGATTGTGGATAATGCATTACTGACGGTAAGGTTGCGCTGTTGACGCTCGCGCAGCCTCTCGAGGAGAATCTACACACATGAGTGCAGAACACACACACACACACACACACACACACACACACACACACACACACACACACACACACACACACACACACACACACACACACACACACACACACACACACACACACACACACACACACACTCAGTTAACAACATACTGCCTATAAAACATCTAAATGTTTTTATATTTTTAACATATGTTAAGCAACCTCAATTATTTTTCCTGAATACCATCACGATTGAAAATGTGACATTGATTTCCTACAACAGTTATCGATTCCTGCGCATCTCACAGGAACACTCAATCTGTTTTCATTACTGAATGATTCAGCATTTTCGAATCGGTTGAGTCAAAGATTCAATGACCCATTCATAATCATCTCTCTCATTCTTGAATTAATCAGCCGTTTGAAGGAATCGTTTGAATGAATGAATTAATGACTCACTCATTAAGACAGTCGCCTGCCACCACCTACTGGCGGTTTAGTGTTATGTTTAAAAGTAGTATCATTCTTTCCAACGTTTCTTATTTGTATATTTAAATCAATTTCAAAACATTATTTTATGCAATTGTAATTTTTCAGTGTAAATGATTTATTTGATCAGCCCTACCTAGGTAACAGCTGTCTTATTATTCTAAATAATTGAATTTAATGATCAAATTTAGGAATTTAAAATGAAAGATGAAGCATACATTTAATAAGATTGGGGGAGGAGATGCCCTTTAAAGGTGCGGATATTACAATATGCTGATTCAAATATCAAAGCTGATTGAACACTGATGAGAATATTGCTTCAGAATAAATAAATTTAAAAAAATACGGACAAGCTACTTTTTTACTCGGACAAGTGAATGACAGATTTACTTGTCCAAAGTACAAGCACATGAAAAGGCTTAATGTCGAGCCCTGACTTACTATAGTGGCAGTCCCCTTGAAAACAACCAGCAGCAGGGCAAAAAGGTATTTTTTTCAGTAAATACAAGAAGGTCACAAACTGCCCCTACATGGCTTTATAGGACATGTGTACAGACACACCGACACCGCCCTTCAGAACCTAATGAGAAATGCAGATGAGGGGCAAGAGGCCTCTGGCATGCAATCTCTGCACACCACTCTGGAGACCAGATGCTGCAACTGTTTACGGTTTTAGAGCTCCACCAGAGACCTGTAAGGATGGGTTTAACTACACCACAGCAGAGGTACTGGAACTGTCTGATCATCAGAGAATCCTTTCCTGAGCCAAAAGGATGAGATCAAGAGTGATGTAAAGTTGTGAGAGGGTGACTGCGCAACGACCCCGCTTTTTTCCCCCAACATCCGAATGGATCTCACCCAAGACAGTCCGAGGTCAGGGACGGAGCTGAGAAATTAACCGATCGTCCATCGGGATGAGAGTCTGGTGACATAATCCCTGGAATGTCTTGAAAGCCCTTCAGCATTCGATCTGGTTCTGCTCTGTCTGAGGGTCAGACATCAATTCTGCTGCTATTTTCTTAGCAAACTTTATACATTTCACTTAGTCTAGAAACTAATAAAAAATGGTTCAAGCTCTAAACCTTTCCTCAGCCCGGCTTGCTCAAGAATCAACTACACTTCCTGTCTAGCACAGTCTCCTTCTAGTTTTATCTTTGATTTATTAGATTCTCAATGTTTCATTGTGGCTGTTGAATCAAACATGTTGTTCTTATTTAAACACCATTATACTATAAACGACCTGATGCAGTCTGCTTATTTGCGTGAGGAACACGGTTCATTTTCAAGCTCATGACTTCACCTGAACAAACTAAAACATGAATTAACTTGGGATGTGACTGACTAATCTTATGGATAGATCCCAAAACCGTGAGTGCGAACATGTGGAGTTTAGCAAACGGATGGTGATGGGCGGGGCATTATAATCTAATAGCCTCAAAATTCAACGAGAGAGGTGGAAACAGTAGCTTTATATCGGCAGTATCGCACTGGCAACCAATGAACCAGAGAAATTGAGCTGAATGAGAGAAAACAACCTTATTATCTTGATGAATATTAATTATTCTCATCCTCAGAGAGAGATTTGGAATGCGGTCTAGATGAACCCCAGCCAGTCACCAACACAAAAGCACAGCACTTCTCTATGGCTAACAAAAGAATTCCACTGATCAACCAATTTAAGAGGAATGTCTTGCAAGGAGAGAAAATCTATATGCTCTGCCGTGTCAACCAAGTTAAATAAATGACCACTGGACATCTGCCCCTGTTATTCTGCAACTGATTTCCTCTGAGGTCCAACACATTGGCAAAAATATAATCTGAGATACACTGGCCAAGAAAGGCCAGGCTGTGGGTGACATTAATAATACATGAACACTGTAATTTAATTAGAAATGTTGCATGTGATATAGTGGATGCAACACGTTAATTTGTTGAATTTGAAATCAGATACATTCATTTTGTAAGGATTATTCTTTAGTTTGATAAGTAACCTTCCGTGGTTTTCTATAGACTGGAGGCAAGATTTATAAAGCTCACCTCTCAAGGTTTTCACAGGCTGCCACAGCTGCTCCTCTGGCATTTTATGTATTCTCAAATTCATTCTCAAAAGCAAAGAACTAAAGTTATGCAATACAAATCACCCCCTCAATGAAAATAAACGTTTGGGAGGCTTTTTGCGGCCAACATATGGGTTACACCAGTACAAGGCTCGATTAAAAACAGCAGTGTAGAATATACAAATAACTGTAGCTCAATGGTCAAACTGCAGCAGTGAACCACAGAAAATCTCTTAACCAAACGACTTCTACTGTGTATTGTGAGTCATGGTTAAGAAATATAATAGCTCTCTTAACTTAGTATTGATATTAATATCAGCTGCATTATGACAGATTGTCAGATTAATTGCATTGATTAATTACTAACAGTACTATGGTGCAGGTCTGATTCATTCCAAGAATTTTTTTTTTTTTTTAGAGTTGCCTAACCTCCATTTCTACCCGTCTACGAAACAAAAACAATGCATGCACTTCCACTTCAGAAAGATTACAATAACCATCATATACACATTTACGATAACCATCATAAATCTAAACTATAGATGCAAACAACTGACCTGAGGATGTATTAAGCCCAAAAACAAATGCAATGTACTCAAACAAACAATTTTCTCATGTCAATTACAACTTCTCCCTTGACATCTAATGGTATCACCAAAGCTATGGATTGCACATGAAACACTGCAGTAAAACTAAATGCATGGCCATAGACTTCTAAACTTACGACAATGCTCGATAACCGCAGTGATTTCAATGACTATTGCAATGAGAAATTCAAAAATCTTTGTTAATGTATGACAGGTACCCAACACGCACAGCGACAAAATTTGACAATATGCTACAGTATGCTTCCATTCTAGTCCACACAGTACACTGCACAAGCGACTATGGCAAGCTGTGTTAACGTGTATTCCTTAAAACTCATAAGTCTATCTTTAAGTTACAATTAATTTAATAAATAGTTCAATTGCACCATAAATCTCGTTTTTCCGTTCCTATGTCCAGTAACTAATCATGAGGTCTTGTTCTTTAGTTAGCCTATCTATTCATTATCTATAAGCCTACTCTTCTAGACTACACTATCATTATTTTACACTATAGCCCATATATTCTCAGTTACAGTTGGTTTATTTAATACTGCTATTTGTAACAGTTAAACTGGAATAACATTAGTTATGGAACAGTACAACTGTCCAAGTAACGTTAGCAAGTATTGTCCAAATAGTGTCCAAATTATAAGTGGCTTATTAGATAGATTGGGTAACTATTGGCTTATTGGGCTATCACAAGACAAAATATAAATAGCCTATAAGTAATATCAAGATAGATATTAGTACGTTTTTAAGGAATAAATGTTAAAACGGCTTGCCATAGGCGCGCGTTGACTAAGATGAACGCTTTGTAGTTTTGTCGCTTAATTATGGGATATAAAATCTCAGTTCAATGTCAATGAAACACTTACACTCATCTGTTCGTGCTTTTCAATGAGAGATCCAGTCTGTTTCAACGTTCAACTGCAGGAAAACCACCCAAAAAATTTAATGTCGTTTCAAAAAAATCCGTTTTAGATTATATCCATCTTCCCACAGGTTAACTTTCGCGTGCCACAATAACTTCCACTATTTCCAGTTTTTTGTATTTCCCCTGTTGTTGTCAAGCTCCGAATATGCTGCACCAGTTGAAAGGGGCTCTGTCCTCCGAACTGAGCGCAGCAGACAGGATGAAATCAGTCCGTCAGCCTCGACAGCAGCATCCAACTCCAGAATCCACATTTCCAACACACGTTCTCAACCTCCTTGAGTGAAACTCGACACCAGCCGTCCCACTCCCGCGTGAATATTCATAAAGCACGTGCAAGAGCGTGGTAATAGCGTGACCTCACCGAACGAGGGCGACAGCGAGCCAAAACACTGTGACGTGATTTGCTCAGACTTTGGTGCCGCCACTCTTTTTCAGAAGGAATTGAATTTATGTCTTCTTTAAATGTAATCTAAATTTAAATGAATTTAAATCTATCTATCTATCAATCTATCAATCTATCTATCTGTCTGTCTGTCTGTCTGTCTGTCTGTCTGTACATGCATCCTGACAAACTTTTAATTTCACTTTTTAGTTCTGTTTATTTGTTCAGAAATATTACCAGTGAGAATAAATTAGTTAACCTTCTGATTTATAACTAATTCAAACCATGCAATCCATAATATATAATACACAGTCATGACATGACAACAATAAACACACACATCCAAAAAATACATCTTGAGAAATCTGTCATACAGGTTTGCAAATTGCGATGTGGTCTGGGTGAGAGTGAGCGAGCGAAGGCCAAGACAACAGTCAGGTCATGTAACATGTTCCTCCCATCTGGTGGTTGTCTAAGAGAAGCATGCTGAACGCCCTGGAGGACGTTTACTTTCATCTGCTGCAGAGCTGGAGCCATGACCTTGAATCACTTTCTGACCCCATCAATTCTAAGAGACAACAAAAAGTACAAATCACTGTCTGGTTGCATATAAATCCCTTTGACACAGATAAAGGCAAAGTACTCCTAAGGACCTTGTACTGTACAAAACCTACTCAATAGTTTCATTATGGTGCAAAACACCTTTCCCTTTCCAAATATTTTGATCAATACATCCATCAGAAATGAATTTTAGCCTCCTATAGGAAACCTCACTGCAGTCTTAGATGATTTCCCATTCAGTATGTATTAAGAAAAAAAAAATCATGGAAAGTTCCATTCATCTTATTTAAACTAAATTGACAAATACTTTGTCCCATATACAGGTCCTTCTAAAAAAAATTAGCATATTGTGATAAAGTTAATTATTTTCCATAATGTAATGATAAAAATTAAACTTTCATATGTTTTAGATTCATTGCACACCAACTGAAATATTTCAGGTGTTTTATTGTTTTAATACTGATGATTTTGGCATACAGCTCATGAAAACCCCAAATTCCTGTCTCAAAAAATTAGCATATTTCATCCGACCAATAAAAGAAGTGTTTTTAAAAAATAAAAAAGCCAACCTTCAAATAATTATGTTCAGTTATGCACTCAATACTTGGTCGGGAATCCTTTTGCAGAAATGACTGCTTCAATGCGGCGCGGCATGGAGGCAATCAGCCTGTGGCACTGCTGAGGTGTTCTGGAGGCCCAGGATGCTTCGATAGCGGCCTTAAGCTCATCCAGAGTGTTGGGTCTTGCGTCTCAACTTTCTCTTCACAATATCCCACAGATTCTCTATGGGGTTCAGGTCAGGAGAGTTGGCAGGCCAATTGAGCACAGTAATACCATGGTCAGTAAACCATTTACCAGTGGTTTTGGCACTGTGAGCAGGTGCCAGGTCGTGATGAAAAATGAAATCTTCAACTCCATAAAGCTTTTTCAGGTGGAAGCATGAAGTGCTCCAAAATCTCCTGATAGCTGCATTGACCCTGCCCTTGATAAAACACAGTGGACCAACACCAGCAGCTGACATGGCACCCCAGACCATCACTGACTGTGGGTACTTGACACTGGACTTCAGGCATTTTGGCATTTCCTTCTCCCCAGTCTTCCTCCAGACTGTGGCACCTTGATTTCTGAATGACATGCAACCTCTGAGCAACAGTCCAGTGCTGCTTCTCTGTAGCCCAGGTCAGGCGCTTCTGCCGCTGTTTCTGGTTCAAAAGTGGCTTGACCTGGGGAATGCGGCACCTGTAGCCCATTTCCTGCACACGCCTGTGCACGGTGGCTCTGGATGTTTCTACTCCAGACTCAGTCCACTGCTTCCGCAGGTCCCCCGAGGTCTGGAATCGGTCCTTCTCCACAATCTTCCTCAGGGTCCGGTCACCTCTTCTCGTTGTGCAGCGTTTTTTGCCACACTTTTTCCTTCCCACAGACTTCCCACTGAGGTGCCTTGATACAGCACTCTGGGAACAGCCTATTTGTTCAGAAATTTCTTTCTGTGTCTTACCCTCTTGCTTGAGGGTGTCAGTGATGGCCTTCTGGACAGCAGTCAGGTCGGCAGTCTTACCCATGATTGCAGTTTTGAGTAATGAAACAGGCTGGGAGTTTTTAAAAGCCTCAGGAATCTTTTGCAGGTGTTTAGAGTTAATTAGTTGATTCAGATGATTAGGTTAATAGCTCGTTTAGAGAACCTTTTCATGATATGCTAATTTTTTGAGACAGGAATTTGGGGTTTTCATGAGCTGCATGCTAAAATCATCAGTATTAAAACAATAAAACACCTGAAATATTTCAGTTGGTGTGCAATGAATCTAAAAACATATGAAAGTTTAATTTTTATCATTACATTATGGAAAATAATGAACTTTATCACAATATGCTAATTTTTTTAGAAGGACCTGTATATTACACTGTAAAAAGTGATCAGTTGACTTAACTTGAAAAAAATTGAGTAAACCCGTTGCCTTAAAAATCATTAAGTAAATAAACTTCATGCTTACCGGTAATCAAAAAAAGTAATATGGAATTGTCAAGGTCACATACCTTATTTTTTTTTCAATTAAGCATTACGTTTATTTACTTACATTTTTTTTGTAAACCCATTGCCTTAACATTATTAAGTAAGTGAACACATTCTATTTTCTAAGTCCTTCAAGAATAAATAACACTAAAGCACATGCAACAAACATTGGTTGTGAATTTGTGTAAAGCCTCTTCAAGAAATACCGGTGCAGTATTTCATGTTTTATTTAAAATTGTTTAATTTCAATTAATATTGAATATTTCCCCATTACTAAAAGAGTACAAATAAACCTTGACAATGACCTGAATGTTCAGAAGCGACATGTACTGCAGTCTACATGGTATATCAAGTGATAACGTTTTAAGAGCCCATGGGATCACAAGGCCATGCCAAAATCTAGATACAAAAATACATTAGACAGGATATGAAGTTTTCCTGAAAAAATATACTATATAGTTTATTTATATGAAAGGAGTTTAGGGAGAAGACATGCTTGGCAGTCAGTTAGGCTGAAAAATGAAGAAAAATCTGTCTTATACACCCTCGAGTCCCAAAAACCTGCAAATTTTCATGTGTGCTGATGGGAAAGAAAATAAAGATACAGATGCTCTTCCTTCGGTAGCACATGGCTGAGAGACATCTGACTATTACGGGGACAGGAAACAAGGTCAGAAACTTTTGTATGTTTCACTCAGTTATACTCCTTAACAATATAATTTAGTGGTGATGTAACTATTATCGATACAAGGCAATAGAGATGTTGAGTTCGTAGTTTTATAAGCTTAGGATAAGAAGATAAGTCTGTGGTTAACATTACTTCAAGAAACGCTCCTCTTTTATTCTACAGCTTACACAATCATTCAAAAGTTTGGGGTCAGACTCTTATGCTCACCAAGGCTGCATTTATTTGATCAAAAATAGTTAAATTGTTAAATATTATTACAATTTCATATATTTTAAAATGTCATTATTCCTTCGATGACAAAGCTGAATTTTCAGCAGTCTTCAGTGTCACATGATCCTTCAGAAATCATTCCAATGTTGAAAACAGTTGTGCTGCTTAAATGTTTTTGTGAAAACATGCTACATTGTTAAATAGTTCAAAAGAGTAGCACATTTATTTGAAAAAGAAACTCTTTTGTAACATTATAAATGTTTTTATGGTCACTTTTGATCAAATTAATGCATTCTCGCTCAATAAAAGTACTGTTTTTCAAAAATAGAAAAATTTGGTACTGTTAAAAAAAGTTGCTGCCTTAAATTTTTAAGTACAATCAACTTATTACTATATCTTCAAGTAATGTTAACCACAGTGACAGACCTTCTTTTTCCTATAAATTAAAAACTGGATATGCTTAAAACCTCATTATAGCCTACAAATTGACGTCAACACTGAAAAGCTAGGTATGTGCACCAGGTTAAAAATGGCCTCCAAAACAGCTATGAATGTATCTGAGCTAATGAACGTATGCCCACAATTTGGTAAACTCTCAATTAAATGTTTACAACATGACTAAATGTTATTGGGATCTGCAGAGAAACCAGAACATTTGTATCTGGGTGGAGCGGAACCCATCAGACAAACAAGACCAAGCAAACCCATAAGCTCATTTTCAGCATGCAGTTGATTCACGATGTCTGAGCGACCACAGTTATTTCCTGTTGAATTCAAAACTGTCATTCTGTTATATTTATTTGTTTGCGGGTAAATATGTTAAAACTGAGGCGGGGCCGGGTCATTCTTTGACTCGGTAAGATTCGGATTATGACTTTAATGGCAGTTCGCACACTACACTATGCACAATGAGGTCATGTTTACAATGTTTATTACATGTCAGCTTGATGCATGCTAGAAGGGAGGGGAATGGGGGCAGACAAAAGTACTTTCAGTACAACATCTTCGATTTGACCGGATAAAATGAAGCGGAAATTAAAATGTACAATTTAGCAGACATTTATCCTAAGCAATTTACTGTAAGTCAATTGCAAACACAGTCCCTCTGAAGCAATTTGGGGTAAAAAGTCTTAGATGGACTAATATCACAAAAAAAAATCCCCACCAGCACTGCACCAATCGCTTTAATCAGAACAATTCAATCCAGGCCCTCTGCTGACAGGAGAAATAAATAAATTATATAGACTTAATATAGATTTTTTTTTAGATAGATTGTCACACCAATTTTAATTTCAAAGCTGAACCATCATAAACAGGATACTATGAAAAGCCGAAAAGATTCGTCAGTCTAGCGTTGCTGCCAGCAAACTACAGCAAGATAAAAAACACACACTGAAAGATTAATCTTACGTTGGAAATGTTTACGGTCTGCACAATGCTAACACTGATTAGGATGATCTATCAGGGGAGCATATGTAGCCAACATGTCAGAAAAAGAGTGGAGACGGCCGAGCTCTCGTGAATCTGCACAACTGTCTCGAAGCTTTTGTGTAAATCAAAGGAAAACACAGTTAAGATGCTTTGAACACATTGCAATGTCACTGTCATTCCTGGAAAAAACATTTCAATAACTTTCCGCAAACACATAAATATAAGCAAATTCCTTATCAAATGTATAAAACCAACTCATATTCAGTGAGAATTCTTTGCTATCTGTTTAAATGTGTTTATATTAGCTGATTTACATCTCTTACTGGTAGTCAACATTTTTCCATTGCCATCTTGTTTTTTTTACAGGAAGGAATCCAAACAAACTCTGTTGCTTATTTCGAATGTTCACATCTCGTGCATTTATCACCAAGACATCAAGATTATGTTGTTTGTTAACTGAGGGATATTGCCCATTTTAGCTTATAAACCACTCGAGTGGAAAAGCCAGGTAATGTTTTGAAGGATCTGCTGCAGTACTTTGTGGTCAGTCCTCTGGCCACATCACACAATCACAGACTTTAAAATTGCTCCACCACGGCTATTTCAGTGACAGTGGTCTGAATTATGCTGGTGCGCTTCTGCAAGGGTCAGTTGTGATCGGTGGTCTGGCCTATTGATTTGTGATGATATACTGAGAGATTTATTGCAAGGCAACATGAAAAGTCATTTAGCTAATTAATTTGGTCAATTATTTGACTCTAGTTACCTCGCTGTTCTTGGCTTGGGGAAACAATTTAAAAATCACAAAAGTTCAAATGTCTGTTAAAAAAAGCCTCCAAAGCACCTGCTAGTCGAGTCCCTTCACATAACATCAAACTGTCACTTACCTCATTCAAATTGGCTCCCTTTACTGACTGTTTTTCTCTTCTCTTGGCCAGTTTCCCTGCAATTCACAGCACTGCCGGGTGTGTTTGAGATGACTTTTCATAAGAGAGTGCCTGAAACCTTCCCATCTTGCTGTGAAATCACAAGAGGTAGATTTAGATGTTACTTGTGAAGATGTACAGAAAAGGTAATGAATTAATGTTTAAACATATCAGACTTTTTAACAAACAGTTCAGTTTTATTCTTTTTAATATTACCTTAGAGAAAATGGTCCTTACATGCTGCTTGAGGGCCTTATTTGACGGCTCTTCTGTCTGTTTACACAATCCCTGTCATATCAGAGAGACACATCCCTGGCAATCTTAACAGGTCTGTCTGCAGTGATTTACAACTCTGTCAAAATACTGTAGCTTAATTGATGTAATGGATACAGTGTGATCCAGACAGGCTTGATCTTGGTTTATATTTCAACTATACAATAATGGATCACACCAAAGTCTTGCCAAGCACCCATCTAGTAGTATTGCATTCAACCACAAATAGATGCAGACTAAAATCTTAAATAGTGGGGAATACTGTCACAATGTCATCATGTGGTTTTCAGCTAAATATAAATAGGTAAAACAATTATGAATCAGAAAAGAATTTATAAAACAACACATGTGGGCAACACATAATAAAATGAACAAATTATATCAATCATAATATTCAAAATAGATTTGACAACTTTACTATTAATATAAAATATAATATTGAAGCTTGACTTTGGAGAGAAATAACAAAAACGTGAAGAAATTACAGTTACGAATCAATAACACAAATTACAGTTTTAAAGTAGCTTGAAACATACAAAATCACTGCAGCAATGCGAAATGAAAACAAAAAACAAAACAAAACAAAACAAGTCTAGGCAAAGCAAAGCAAGTCTAGGCCAAACAAAGCAAAGCAAAAAAAAAACAAAAAAAACAAGCAAAGCAAAACAAAATGCAAAACTAAATATAATGCAAAGCAAAACAAGTCTGGGCAAAACAAAGTAAAGCAAAAAAAAACTAAAAAAGCAAAGCAAAGCAAAACAAAATATGATGCAAAACAAAACAAAACAAAACAAGTCTAGGCCAAACAAAGCAATACAAAAAAAAAGTCTAGGCCAAACAAAGCAAAAGTAAATAAAATGCAAAGCAAAGCAAAACAAAATGCAAAACAAAAACAAAACAAAGCAGAACTAAAAGTAAAGCAAAGCAAAACAAAATGCAAAGCAAAAAAACAAAACAAAATGCAACAAAACAAAAAGCATCATATCAAAACAAAACAATGCAAGCATACCGTTTAACAAAGACAAATAAAAAACAGCCAGCTGCAGTTTGTACCAAAACATTATTTATGACAAGGAAATTTGAGCTTGGGTCCATTATTTCTACACACTGAAACCAGGAACCACATATTTAAGCATCAGTATGTGGCCTGGGTAGATAAAAAAGGCAACACCTGCCCTATTATCTTTACATTAGTCTTAAAAAGGGTCTAAACAGTGTACTGCATTCATCCACTGATTGAACACAAATGGTAGATTCCATTTTTAAGTGTAAACAAAGCCATTCAAATGCGTATTTACTACCAAATTACCAAGTAATGGTGTATGTGTGCATGTCTGCATATGTTGACAAAGTACATTTAAGCAGGGGAACAAAACCTTAGCCAGACCCCAAACGGCACATGGGTTCACAGCTGGCTCAAATCAAAGGGAGCCATAGCCCTCGTGTCATCTTTTTGTTCTCCGTATTTAGACGAGAACACTTTTACAGACTCCCTGTTTAGTGTTGCTTTACTTTGGCTCTAGAAATTGAGGCACTAAAATTGCGCCGCCGTATTGTCTAAAAGCTATTACCGGGGTAAATGCATATAATGAATGACAAATGACAAGTAATCATGAATAGACAAAGAATGCCTAGGATGAAAAAGGGTGGGGTGGCTTAAAAGCCTGAATATTGCACTTGAATACTGTTATTTCCAGATTTTCATGATTAAAGCAAATCCCCCATTCTGACCTCAAGGCCTGATAATTTGCCATCATTTTGCGAGTGCTGCATGGAATATTTAGGTATGGATTTGATTTGTAGCAGGATTAAAGTAAGCAAAGAACAGGGTATAAAATTAACACTGCTTGTTTTCAATGCACATGGTGCAGAAGTGCCTAAAATGGCCTGGCCTAACATGAGATTAGTTTGTCCACTTTAATCAAGGGCTAAATGTTTTGCTAACCCAATGAGAAGGGTGAACCAAAAGCCTTTTTACATTTTGCCTGCCAAACCAAAAATGTTCCAGCAAACATGATGGATAATCAAAGTCATGTAACAAATGACATATGACATATTTTGTCTTCACTGGATGCACAGACCTGAAGAAAATATTCCTACTGTCCTTAGGCCTGATCTCGGCCCATTCTAGTTATTCCAGAAAAACAACTAACTTCGTTATTTTATTCTCAGTTATCTTGGGCTGTTGAAACAGGAGAGAATTATTGTTTCCTCAGCGAGGGCCAGGCTAGGGTTCAGTTACGTTTGGATGGAGATGTAGAGATCGCCGTTTCTCAAACCCACAAGGGCTTTGCATCACTTCAAAGCGTGAGGCTTATCGAGTGCCTGAATCGAATGGCCCTTCCTTATTTTGTTAAGATATACAGTAGGTTAATGCAGAACATGTAAACAAACACTGTAGCCTGCTGTTATCAATGTATTACAAAAACACTTTTTTCCTGTATGTTTTTCTTTCCACAAAAAAGTCTAGTTTGTCATTACAACAGTATATGATTCCAAATCATTTACTGATACTTTACAAAAAGGCTCAATTTGTTCAAATTAATGTATTAGGTATAACAAACAACAACAACCTTTAGAGCATTTATAGGTTTATGTTAATTTCTACATTCTCTATACTAATAAATTTGTAATTTTTTAAGTTGCATGAATTGTTATGAATTGATTAAAGTCACCATGAAATCAAATTTGACCATTCTTTTTCTCTATTTTTATGGAATATTGCAATATTTATTATCATTTATCTGTGCACACTTTATTGATTTATTTTATTTGTGCCTTTGTGATATTTAGTCAAAATAACTTCCACTCCCTCTTCTCTGCAACCTCTCTTCTCTGATGACCAATTACTGTTATTCACATGAGATGGACCAATAACAAACCACAACCATCCAACAATCCAATCAATTCCACAAGGGCCAAAACAAGTCCCGCCTGACATGTTCGAGAATGCGTTTCACTTGGAAGAAATAGTGAAGAAATCATGCCAACTTTAATTTAATATTTTTAAAAGAAGCCTCTTGATCAGCAGTACAGTAAAAACAGTATATGGTGAAATATTATAATATAAAGTCACCAATGTAATTATATCCCCATTATTGCTTACAACAGTTTACGAGAAGCTAGTGTCTGAAGTCAACAGGTAAATTACACTGCTTCTAAAACGATCTAAGAAACTAAATGGAGACAAGATCCTCAAGTACATGTTGATTAAAGTGCATTTGTTCCTATTTTGTGCCTTTCACGTAATTTGTATTCTAAACAGACGTTAGGATTCCTATACAGGACTCCCATCTGTTTGTGACTAAATGGATTACAGAATTGGCATTACAAATGGATGCCTGTTATCCATGTTGGAAGATCATGGAAGGACTTTTAACTAATCTTTCCCGCTGCTGGCTCATATAACCCCCTACCATTTCAGTCATTGTCTTCTCAAGTGTTCTGTTGGCTGGACAAACATACCTCACAATATCTGACAAGGCAAAAGGAGTGTTTCAGAATCAGCAAGATACATCATCCAGATGGCTGGGTTGATTCGGTGCAACTATATGCTCTTGATTACCTCATGAACAATGCCATCATTAAGATGAACTAATTTGGCCAAGTTAATAGCCTTCCGTGAAGAGTTCTGTGTTTTATTTTACCCTTGAAATGTAAACAACGACCATGAGAATGCTGTGAAAATATTGTCCATATGGCTTTGCTTTGTATTGAGGATCTAGGAGTCTTTACTGGCTGATATCACAGATATGATCATGAGCCCCTTTCTTTACCAGGATTCCTCAAACAAAACACTAGCGTAAGAACTGGTTTCTAACCCCTCCATCAGAAGATTGTTCATCCAAAGGGAGTTACACCACTTTTGAATGTTTCTTATTCATTTACCACCAATCTCATTTAACTATGTTAGTGTGCTAAAGCAGCTCACAGAAGGGATAATGAATATTTCTTTATTTGTTACAAAAAACTCTGTACGTTCATCTTTAACAACGTGTTCAACAAACATTCTGACTGACATTAAACTTGCTTCATTTCAATTTCGTACATCACTGAAAATAATGTAAAATTGCAACTCGGGTAAAAAGATTTGTCAGACTGATGTAAACTTGTGACTATTCACTAAAAAATACATTTCATTAGAGTCACACTTGTTCAGGAATATACTGGTTGCACTTTATGTGTTTGATTCACTAAAATAACCATTTTAGAATCATGCCACTATGATTAAAAATTGTTATGTTTTTGATTCATTGAAAAGAACTGCTCTTAAGAGAAATATGTCCGGGAATCAGACTACACTGGTCGCGCTGCAGGTTTCTGATTCACTGATTCTTTTTTTACAGTCTATGGAATATTTATTTGCTGCAGTTTATGATTCGCTAAAAAGTACCGGCTCACAAGAGTCATTTTGTTCAGGAATCGGAATACACTGGCATAGATGGTCTTATTATTGGTACAGATACGGGTGTCTGTGGCTCTACCAATTGGAAAAAGCGTCACGGCTAACTTAGATCATGTGTGCCATGATAACCAATCAAATTACAGCCTTGATGTCACTGGCTGCATCCGAAAACTAAGGCTGACTTGTTGCCTTGCTGCCTTATAGGCAATGACTCAGAAGGCAGCGTTTGCGCACGAAGACACCTCACGAAACTGATTTCTGAGATAGCGTAATGGTTTAATGATGTACAGCAAAATAGAGAGAGCTGTGGTGAGAACTAAACAAATATTTAATTACTACAGTAGTTATGATACAGTAGACTCTCCATTTAATATCACCAGAAACAATTGAAATGTATAAGAGATCTCTTTTTTTTCCCTTCTATGGACACTCAGCAACTGGACAAACAGACCTACCCAAATATCACAGCATTTCCATAGATTCACTGACAGTAAACGGCCATGATGTTAATAGCTCACTTTAGAGATCATGTCCTGCTTTGATGTTCATTACAACAAAAATACAAGCATTCCCAACCAACTGCAGATGCCCCATGTCCTCCTCCACCACATCCTGACAGACAACATAATCCCACTCAAGACATAAATCATCACCAACCTCCACAATGAGAATCGTCACCGGATTCATAAAGCATAAACAGAGGGACAGAACACTTTACTCCTGCGAGGGGGAGGCCATTAACCTCAGGAAAGCTTATTCTGCCTCTTTGTAGTACTTCATACGGGCTACAGATGCCAGCACTTCTCAGGGTGAGACTAACAGTAGAGTAATGGTGGGACGGAAGGGAACGATTAACAAGCTCATGCTCTGCTCAGCATCTGTTGATTGATTCTGACTAACTGCCACTGCTCTCCACATGCGGCCGTGGCGTTCAGTTGAGAGCAACACATTCGTTTGTACCTTTACAGCTTTAATTCACAAGTTCAGGTTTCAAAGCCACTTTATGGGGATACTTAGGAAGGTGTTGCATAAAATGCATGTGTGAACATAAACAGGGATAAGAGTTAAAGCTTGAATGTTTGGAGGATATGCTCTCATGTGACGATATTAAAACTGGAAGCTCACAGAGCACTTCTTTGAATGTAGGGCAACGGGACGAAAAACATCCCCCTTGAAAAACATGTTTAAAAAAAAATCAGATTTACAATGCCTACATATTATCTGCAACATTTAAAAATATTATTTATGATAATTGTATATAATCATGTGTATGTGTGTGTGTGTGTGTGTGTGTGTGTGTATATATATATATATGATATTTTATTATAAATAAATATTTTTAATCCTAAATTTTATGTCTGTTGCTTTTCAGTGTTTTAAATAAATTAAATTATGATCAAATAAAAAATTATATTATAAAAATAAAATGTATTATGAACTATTCTAGTTCTATATTATAAATAATATATATATATATATATATATATATATATATATATATATATATATATATATATATATTATTTACTTTATTTAAATACAATATTTTGTTATAAATAAAATGTAACCAGAATTTTGATAATGGTGTCTTGTTTCTTTGTAGAGTTTCAAGAGAAAATAAAATAATTTGATATTTTATTATGAAATAAACAAACAAATAGACAACTAAAAAAACAAACAAACAAACAAACAAACAAACAAACAAACTAACTAACTAACTAACTAACTAACTAACTAACTAACTAAGTAACTAACTAAATAAATAAATAAATAAAGTGTTATCACAATTTTGATATTGCTCTGTTTCTTTTTAGAGTTTCAGGGGAAAATAAAAAAAACAATATTTTATTAATATATGATATTTAAATAAATATATTTTGAGTGAAAATCTAAATAACAGTTATAGTGTTTTTAAAATGTATATTTTATTATAAGCACTTCCGGCTCTGCTACTGTTCGGACGCTCTTGCTTACTGCTCCGCGCTTTGTTCCATCGCTTTTATATTTTTATATTTTATCTCCTTTTATTTCCTAATTTTAACTTTTGCAAATCAGCATTGTGCTCAAACGCTTGGATTACTACAAAAAAGCTGAATTATTTTATTCGACCAGCCTCCCACTGAAAGCTTACATTTCAGGAAGGGAAAACACAACTGCCTACATTCAAAAGGATAAGAGAAAATGCCTCTTCTGGAATCTACTTGCTGCATTAACTGCCGGAGACTTTTACAAAGGATTGCAGTTCTTCAAACGAAGTTACTTGTGGGACCACCAAACCAGACGGAACACACAACAGAGCTTCGTCATGGACGCCCTCAGCATACAGCCGGTGAGTCCCATGAATCTAGTGCTCATCAACAGGCCATACTGAGTGTAGAGAAACAAGCCGATCGACTTACAAATCGATGGCACAAACAGGGTGCGAGAGCCAAAGGCACTCGAGACATCAGATTGTCACGAGCATCACGTATTGCCGCATTAGCATCCTCTACCCCGTATACGGCTCTGACAAGGACTGCAAATACTGGTCTCTTACCACTGCCTATACATCTTGAGAACAGATTCAAAGTATTAATGAATGTAAATGAGGAATCCCCAAACATGTTGAATGTGATCGAACACAGACTGAATCAGCCTGTAGCTAACACTGATGCTAACTGGCGCTCAAGGTCGAGCAGACAACGGCACTCAGCTCAGAGCGCAGCCTGACCCAGGACTCTGATAGTGGGCGACTCCATAATCAGAAACATTAGTAGCAGGGATACAACAACATGCTGCCTTCCACAAGCAACAACTTCTGATGTAAACAGAGAACTTCAGAACATTCTGATGAAACATAAGACTGCAAATCGACTCATCATTCATGTGGGGAAGAATGATATTCATAAAGAGCAGTCGGAAGTCCTTAAGAAGGATTTTGAAACACTTAAAAGACTGAAAGTTCAAACACTCATCAGTGGACCACTCCCAGCAAGAGGAACAAACAGGTTTTCACGGTTGCTCGGGCTTAATACATGGCTGCAAAAAACCTGCAATTTAAAAGGAGTAAACTTCATTGACAACTTCAATCTTTTCTGGAGTCAGAGGCACAAATTCTTAAGCTCGAATGGATACTTTGACAATTTTCAATCCGGTTTCCGATCGCATCACAGCACAGAGACAGCGCTCATAAAGATAATAAACGATATTCGATAAATACTGATAAAGGCAAATTATCAGTTCTAGTACTACTCGACCTCAGTGCTGCATTTGACACTGTCGATCACAACATACTTGACAGGCTGGAAAACTGGGTGGGACTTTCTGGGATAGTCCTAAAATGGTTCAGGTCATACTTAGAAGGGAGAGGTTATTATGTGACTATAGGAGAGCATAAGTCTGAGTGGACATCCATGACATGCGGATTTCCTCAAGGCTCAATTCTTGCACCACTCCTATTCAACCTGTACATGCTCCCAATGAGCCAAATAATGAGAAAGAACCAAATCTCTTACCACAGCTACGACACACAGCTCTACTTAGCCCTATCGCCTAACGATTACAGCCCCATTGACTCCCTTTACCAATGCATTGATGAAGTAAACAGTTGGCTGTGCTAAAACTTTCTTCAGTTAAACAAAGACAAGGATGCTGCCAGGATTCTGAGCAGAACCAGAAAATATGAACACATCACACCAGTCCTCAGGTCTTTACACTGGCTGCCAGTTACATTTAGAATTGATTTTAAAGTATTATTGCTGGTATATAAATCATTTAATGGCCTAGGACCTCAATACATTGCAGATATGCTCACTGAATATAAACCCAACAGATCACTCAGATCAATAGGATCACATCAGCTAGAAATACCAAGGGTTCACTCTAAGCATGGTGAGTGTGCTTTTAGCTACTATGCCAGCCGTAGCTGGAACCAGCTTCCAGAAGAGATCAGATATGCTCCTACAGTAGTCACATTCAAATCCAGACTCAAAAACGGATCTGTTTACCTGAGCATTTACTGAATGAGCACTGTGCCACTGCTCGTCCGACTGTTTGTACTGTATTTTATTTATTCTAAACTGTTTTAATTATTCCTATTTCTTTTGATTATTTTAATTTCTTCTATGTAAAGCACTTTGAATTGCCATTGTGTATGAAATGTGCGATATAAATAAACTTGCCTTGCCTTATAAGAAAACAAACAAATACACAACCAACAAACCAAACAAATAAATAAGTAAATAAATAAAATGTAACCTCAATTTTTATATTGGTGTGTGTGTGTGTGTGTGTGTGTGTGTGTGTGTGCGTGCGCATCCAAAGAAACTTTAACCCTGTTGAACCCCACTTCATTTAGAAATGTTTTTTCCACTAGAGACTAACAGAGAATTACAGATGTGGACTTCCGTCATGTTTTGAGACTTTAAAGGTGTGATTATTCCTGCAAAGAAAAGATTAATGAATGAAAAGGGAATTCAGTGTTAAATAAACAGGACGGTGGAAAGCAGAAAAAGAAAACACGTTCAAAACTTCTCTAAACACATCATGCTCAGAGCAAGCAGGAAGAGACAAAGTAAATACAATGTAAGTACTATTGCATGAGTGCCGTAATATACACTGACTGGCATGTGAATTGAACCTTTTCAGAGAACGTATGGAAAGTCTCACAGGAAATGTATATCAGCTCTCAAAGGTAAGAATTCATGAGCACTCTTAGAAATATTCGGACTGGTAAAAGAAAAACATACAGCTGGCAAAATAATCACCTTCCAATCTTAAGCCGAAATACATTTTTCCATCATGATTGCCAACAGTCCTCTGATTGACAAAGCAAACTGCAACACAAAACCTCCTTCCACTAATGCAACAAACCACAATGTGGCATTAAACATGTTCCACAACAACTTCTGCGCTCCCAGTGCTTTTGCAATTTATTTGAACATTACACATTTGCTCTTGCTGAAACGGGTGATTCGATTTTCCTGAGCAAACATCACAGGACATTAACAAACTCAACAACATCGTTTTCCACGTGAGTTATAGTGCTTTATGCTATGACGCAAATTTGATTTTAAAATTAGTCAAAAATTCAGGGTACATGATAGTTATTTGAGTTAATTAAATCTATACTGCTTGGAAACGATCATCTTTAATGAAATAAAAAGATCCCTAAGAGAAATAAAATGTAAGTGTCTGCAAATTTAGCACAAATCATTCAATCATCCTGATACCCAAAACTATATGCTTCTGTGGTCAGACCTTCCTGTCTCCTACACGAGTGCATCCAGGCATTAAAACATACAAGGACTGTTTTTTTCTTGTTGTTTTAGGCATCCAGACATAAATTAACCGAAAGAAAAACAAGCAGCAGCATGGTATGACTAACATCCTCATTTTGCTACTTACAAAATATACTTGAATATACAAAATGAGACAACGACCTCTGTTTAGCAGTATCCCAGACGGATACTCCAGCACTCATGGCTGTCCTGGGTCACTTGCATGTGTTGGTAGACCTGCGGGGATCTGACTGAGTGATGTGTTTTTGGCTGACTCTCTGAGAGGAAGGTGAGGAGACAGATGTGAGTGGGGTGCTGAGAGTGGCTGGAGGCCTTCCTGAAATTAAACCAAATCTATTCCTTAATCCAAATGTGCCGTTCTTATCTGGAATGATAAACTGTTTGGTATCCATGTGTACAACTCCATTTTTTTGTTTATTGTATAAATGCATTTGTTTAGATGCCGGAAGACACCGCAGGTGTGACATGCACTTTGTGTACAAGAAGAGTGCTGTTACATGCATGAAATATTGCATGTTTGTATGTATGGAAGTACATACATTTGAATGTGAATTGCAGCAACAAAATGAGGGAGGTTGGGTAGAACATTTTCATTTGAAGCAGGCAAATAAAAAAAATACCAGCAATGGACGGGTGGATTTACGAATTGGACAGATATTCCAGAGGTGCTTCGCCTAGTGGTGCTACAACCTATCCATTTAGACAACTGTGATTTTTTTCCATTCACATAATTAGGATTAAGAAATGAGAAGAGACAACAGTATGTAGTTCAGTAGATTTCAAAATCAGATTTAAGACTTACATCATTTGAACTGGTCAAAAAGCTTTGTGATCTGCTGTGCCAGTACACTGTTAGCCACTTCAAGCCGTCAACATTACCTCAGCGATGTGCGGCAGCAATGGAGGAGAGCAGAGGAAATCGCTCCTGTAGCAGTCCATGGATCATATATTTGTTATTGTGTTCTTCTAACCCCCTCTAGAACCAGAGCCACATATCCCAATAAATCACAGTGAAAGGTTTTATGTCTTTTACTTAAATCCAATTTCGGATTTAACATCCAGCCAAACATTGTAAGCAAAGGAAAATACTTGCACAATAGTATTAGCAAGTACATGCAATCTTTATCCCTGGTGTTCAAATAGTGAACAATCACGTTCCATAAAGTCTATGGAAATTAATGGGATTTTTTCAGACTTGTTCAAAGATGTTTAATGGATCTAAGACGAGCTTTATGTATGTACTGTATGTATGTGTGTATGTGTGTGTGAGAGAATGGCATTGGTTGCTCTTTTCCATGCTTTAAACATTTAAAAATAACCATAAATCTTAGCAAAGTGGTCAGAATTCCCATACATTTTAATTGATGTATATTATGGTTTTGTGAGGAAAAGCACTGTGCTGCACCTTCAGAAGCAAACAACCCAGTTAACTGTGCATGTTGGATCTGAATCCAGGGTGGGGTTGAAGTAAATCTAATAGATAGACAGCCTATGGGAAGTCCACTCAGTCACGTCACGTAACAATATTAGTCATGCACAGATGTTTTTATGAGCAGCGCACTTAGACTGCATTACGGCTGAGGGTGAGTTACTTTACATAAATACTATAATCAGTAGCAGTCGATTAGTTCTGCTGACCAGGCTGACCCTAAAAATACATATCCTGTGTCATCCGTCAGAGGTTTACCTTCGGTCCTGTAAACATAGGATGATTTGAAAGGAGATGCTGATGTAGAAGTGGACACAAATCAGAGAATCTTTGGACCATTGATGTCAGGATGTCTATTTTCCCTCCACAGTCTTTCAGTGTTTTGGACAGCGCTGCAAAACATGAGGAGACGGGAGTCATGACTCACTGCTTTGGAAAAGCATCATATCTGGCGGGCCAAGCCGTAAACAAATGAAGGGTTTCGGTCACAAAGGAGATCAAATGGGCCAAAGATCAGAGACGTGTATCAGGGGTCAGCGAGGGACGTTTGGTTATCTGCCATATAAAGAGATTATCCATGCACCGTTTGGTTACTACGAATAAGAAGGATAGATCAAGCGAAAGCCATTTGAAAGAAAGAGTTGATTCTTGTTAAGCTTAAAATTTTAACTTCATCCGTTTTGAAATGATTAGATGGGTTTTTTGGGATGGTAATCTAAGGTCAAATGAAAATTTTCCACTTTGCGTTGAACTTTTCCCATGTCATCGTCTTTTCTGATAGTGTGGGGTTCGGTTTAATGATAAAATCAAATGGGTTGGGATAAATTACACATAACCTCAATGGCTTAAATCCTGTTGACACTAATCGATACAACATGCGCAGGATAATTCTGCACTCCACCAAGTATAATTTCAAAATACCCCTTAAGAATTAAAAGATAATGTAATAGCATTACAATCGAGATCTTTGGCAACATCTCCTCTAAAAAGTAATTCATCCATGTCAGCACAACAACATCAATCAACACAGCTGAGAAAGGCATCGTTTATAAGTTAACTTCATCTTCTACTCGTCGCGGCCTTGCAATCTGTCATGCGTAGGCTCTGTGGACCCAAACCTATCAAGACAATGAATCCCAGACTGGAGCTCAGCCATACCTGAAGCTTAAATGTGGAGCAATCACCACATGAACCATGTTCGTAATGATTACTTACAGAAGGGAAACATGGAAGAAGGGAATATAGGCGCATGCAATGACCATTGATGATGATGATGATGATGATGACAACTGAGAGAATGACTGCCTTTCTCCAAACAACGTACATTTCAGAAAGGAATTCTAGAGGAAGAGAAGAAAATCTTTAGGCGAGACTGGTAAGATGTGGTAAGGTGTGCTATAAAGCACCATTTGTAGAAAGCATCAACAAAATATAGGGTCATACAAATATAGCATAACAGCATAACATAGCATATAAAATAACATAATATTGCATAACATTACACAACACAACATATAACATAACATAATAACTCATTTTAGCATAAACATTGTGCTCCATCACAGCTGTGGAGCTAAATATATGAATAATGTAAACAAATTACTAATACTACTACTACTACTACTACTACTACTACTACTACTACTAATAATAATAATAATCAAAGCTGCAAGCAATGATGAAAAGGGCCCTCGCACCCGTGCCGCCGCCACCCGGCACTTTAAGAAAGACAAGAGCACGGTGGGCAGTTTGTAACGATAATAAATATAGGAGGACTATGTCAAAGTATTTGTATTTGCCACACTTTATGCTACCAGCAGGTGGCGCTATTGCTATAACCAAATATGAGCATGGTCATGTGTTCAGGACAGGACTCTTATCAAACATGTGAAGTTTGGGGCAGATCGGACATTGTATGGCTGAGTTACTGCAGGCTGTCTGTGGTTGCCTAGCAACATCAGAACTGCAAGCAATATTGAACTATATTACATATTCATGCACAAATCACCAAAAGGCTGAAATTGGGTGTACATTTGTCAGGCCGCCAAGGGCACACCCTTCGACGAAAAACTCAAGATCTTCGCAATTTAACGTTGCAAAGGCCTTAAGATTACACTCACCAAATTTGAAGAGGATCAGATCAAAACTGTAGGAGGAGTTCGTTAAAGTACAACATCAGGAAATTACGAAAAATGCACAAAATCTAGGAGGAAGTTCAAAATAGCTGACTTCCTGTTGTGTTTAGGGCTATGCTCCAAGAGACTTTTTTGTAGGTATTGGGTCATTACATGCATGTACCAAATTTCATACCTGTACGCGAAACGTAGAGCCGGGGCAAAATTTGGGGGCAATAATTTACAGAATTTGCCCCACCCAATTTTGAAAACCATATCACACGTAAATTTTCACCACTTCTGAAGCGTGTGCAAAATTTCATGAGTTTTCGAGCATGTTTAGGCCCTCTGAAAAAGCGATTAATTTAGGAGAAGACGACGAAGAAGAAGAAGCGGAATAATAATAAACGGAGAAAAAACAATAGGGTCCTCTCACCATCGGTGCTCGGGCCCTAATAATAGGAGTGGGTTCAGAGATTGACTTGTGATGTTCTTCCTCCTGACCCAGACACTGGGATATTATTCTAATGGCCCAAAGACAGAACGAGGTTGGAGGGACTGCGGAGAGAAAGAATAACAGGGTGTAATATCCACCAAAGTGTTTTTCCAATCCCTACAGGGATCTTAGAGAAACGGAAGAGTGGGATCAGCCTGGACCGGATCTGGTGCTACATCACTCATGAACAGCACATTAAGGTACAAAACCTTCAATGAGGTGTAACGCATCCCATCATGTCTCCACTCAACCCAGCCACAACACTTAGTTCTCAATGAACACAATCTAATCCTATTACATTAATTATACCCTTTAGAATTATTTACACGTTGGAAGGCAATTTTGGTTAATGAAGTCCAAATGAAAAATATATAGTAATGCTGAAGGACAAATTGGTTGTAATTTTACAAATAATAACAAAAAACAATGCTTCAGAAATCACTCTAATATGCTTATTTGATGCTCAAGAAACATTTCTTATTATTATCAAGGTGGAAAACAATTGCGCTATACTTAATATTTTTGTGGAAACCGTGATACATTGTTTTCAGGACTCTTTGATAAATAATGTTCAAAAGATTTTTTTCAGCATTGAGCTTGAGAACTTAAGACCAGATTTCCCACACATTCAATAGAATGAATTCAAATTAGTCCACAGGTGTTCGCCTACATCTCATGTCTAATCTAACATGCATGATATGTGAAAAAGATAAATTATCACTGTACAGCAGGAAAGTTGCATTAGGTAAACCCATAATCAGATATATTTGAAACTGGAAGTCACCTCGGTAATAGCCAACACAGGGAATACTGATTTGGCTACTTTTTATGTCCTTTGAGACTCAGCAATTTCAGGAATTGACAGTAACTTGTGGACTGATTGAGACATCCTAGGAGAATATTGGAATGATTTCATTTGCACCTGCGCTTCATTCCATTTCCACTTGCACCTGTGAGATTTCCCATCTGCATTAATCCAATTTAAAAATATGTCTCGCATGGGAAGTGCTTAGCCATTTTGAATAGAGTGATAGTGAGACAGAAACGAGGAAAAATATTATTTAAGGCAGATGAAATTTTGGAACATAGCACTGTACTGGTTCCTGCAGGTCAACTGGAGGTGAATGGCACTACAAACACCATTGTCCTAAGTTTTGACAACAACATTTTGAACGGTTACATTGTTGACATTACTACTAAATTTTGCAAAATGGGTCAATGTCAAATCAGTTTGAAAATGGATTTGAATCACATCAATCACTTAATTGATGGTATCATTTAGCATTATATGTTGTTGCTCACTCATACTTAAGCCTGATCAAATGCAAGACAAGCAAAACAAAGGCAACAGGACTGATGTAAAAATCACAGATTCTCAATGTTGTTTTGCTAAACAATCTCGACTCTAATTGAATCACATTCTCAGTTCCTGTTTGTAGCCTGTCCCACAGCTTCACATGCAAACTGGGTGTAGCAAAACAATCTAAATTTAAAAAGTACTTCAGACAAAAGCACAGTTTGCCTTGTGGTGGTCTGAGAAACAGCAACATCTGTAACTTACGTGAGATGGACCTCTCCACATCTGGACCGCATCCTGATGGTTTTAGGGGTGTGGGCATCTGTACCCAGCTGACGCCAGATCTTGTAATTGCAATGTGTTGGGCTGTTTGTTAGGAGGAAACTCATTGATCCATTTTGTAGATTTGGCTGCTGTGTTATCATGACAGGACCCCAGCTGCACACAGCGGAGGCGAAACAACGTCACTGTAAAACTTGTGGTACACTGCGATCGAGACAGCTGGTTCTGTGGTGTCAGTTTAGGCGGGAAGTTCCCGGGAAGCAAAAAATACTAAACATACATCTTCCGTTTACAAAGAACACTGCCTTCTGAAAAGAACCAAGTGTTTAACAACAAAACTGCAGAACCTGATTTCACAGAGTGCAACATGTTCTGGATCAACATTCCAATCAACCAATCAGATTTGAGGGACAAGTTTACAGTTTGTGTCAATTTTCGGTTTACAAACAGGGTTAGGTGCTTCTTCGTCAGTGTTGTTAGGGATAACTTATGGATAGGGTTAGGATTACATTTTTGGACAGGAATGTTGTTCCAGGATCAACAAAACATGCTGATAGGACCGCGTCTAAACTGGACGGGAATAGTTTTCCAGGGGGTCGTTAGAGAAATTCGTGTTTCACAGACGTTCTTTGCGATTTTGATCCCGTGCGAATCTGCCAAGTCAGTGTTTTTCTCACAGAACCTCTGCAAAAATTCCCGAGCAAATTACCTACTGTTTTTCAGTAAACCCAACAGTCCTCTGAGAAATCCAATCCTGTCCGAATTCAAATGTCTGTGATTTCTGATGTTGTAACACTTCTTCTCATGTGTTTTTGTCCTACCAGAGCTACCGTTTGAGCCTAAATCTTCGGCATGCTTGCATTTAGTTTCAGATGGTATCCGTTAAAAAAATAACACATACAAATCAATAAATAGAGCCAAATCGAGGAAACTGCGAAGACTGCACATTTTAAGAGTAAGAGTCTTGTCTACTTGTATAGATTTCTCTGCTTACTTATGCAAGTTTATTATAAACATCAGCCACTGTTATAAACTCGTGAAGTTTACTTATGATTTTAATTTATTATTTAAAAACAAAGAATAAATTAAAAGACATATACGTGACTCAAGCACAGCACATGACATTCTGTAACACCCATCTGGAAAACACACACTCCCACTTCTGTAATAAACATGGAGATGAAATGAAATCACAGACTTCGAGTGATAAGAATTGGAACTCAAACTTTGTTTAGAAAACTAGCCCCGTCAGAATAGGGCTTAACTCTGCAAAATCAGGACGTGCAACAAAACTAATGGCTAATATTTCTGTCAGGAAGATTCTTTTTCATTCGGATGTCTATGAAAATAAAAAGCTAGATGATATTAAACTTTTTTTGTATGATGGGTAAATATCATATTCACAAAGCAAGATACCTTAAATTCAAACCCAACAGCAACAGTATTTTCTTATGATTTACAGTTATTGTCATCACTTCAAAAAAACCCCTCCAATAAAAAAGCTTTGAAAACATCCTGTATTATAGAACACATTTTATATAAATTGTAATTATAGTGTTTTTTCCTTTTCTCTGTATCCCCACATGTTCATGTCCATTATTCTGTATTATTTCCTTTGTATAGGCTATATATATATATATATATATATAATAAAATAATGGCAAAAAAATGGATTTGGTGTGGTAGCTTACTTATAATTAATATGACGATCACAATTATATAAACATATACATAAAAATTACAAAATTGGTTACTGTAGGTGGAAAACTGTGGGGCATTGGAGTTAAGCTCAAAATAAAATACTATGCCTGCAAAAGATCCATCCCGAATGGAAACTCATAAAGAATTAAATGATTCTGGTTCCTTAATGGTACCAATATTAAATCTTTTAATACTTAAAAGGAATAAACACATAAAAAGAACATACATGTAATTCTATTGCCAAACGATGAAATCATTTCAACAATAAATACAATTATTCATCAATTATTAAATAACCTTCATGGTCATTTTAGATGCAATCCAACAAATGCAATCCAATTATTGGCTATATATATTAAACAACAAAACGTAAAAAAAGAGGTAGCATTTAGTGTGCATCTCAAATTTCATTGTAAACTAAACTATGTTTTTGATTCCCTAAAAAGACCTGGTTCATAAGAGTCATTTGTTTTGATTCACTAAATGAATCAGCTTAGTGTCACTAGTTTGGGAATCAAACTACAGTGCTTACGCTGTAGATTCAGTGAAAGTGTTGTGACATCCCTGAATAAACAATGAAAGCAGGAAACATGTCCGAATGTTTCAGTAAAACAGTCCTTTCTGCAGTTCTTAATAAAAACCGGTTCTCTGTTCCTGCTCCCAAAACTCTCACCAGATTACAGCATGTCACTTCTCAGACTTTCTAAATCCGATTCAATTTGGAGTGAATTGCCCTAAACACTACATAAACTCTTATTAATTTTAACTTCCTTTTCTTTTATCCGCTCTTTCTCTACATCTTATGGTAGAATGGTTCGAGCTTGGCAGTCTTTCGGCACGTGGCATCTTGTTTTACAGAGGAGATATTTCTGGAAGAGAGCATTGAAAATAAATGCAGCGTTTAAAGGCTGCGCAGGCCACACAGTTTCCTCTGGTGTAGGGCTTAAGAAAACAGCTCCAGGGCCCTTTGGGAGGCCTGAGTGCTCTGGTAACAGGTTCTAATAAGGCACAACGGCCAGGAACGAGACATAATGATGCTTGGCAGAATACTCACAGCTTGAGCATTTACTGTGGAAGATATGAGATCACTCATCGCAAGAAAGGTGTGTGGGCATCCAAGACAGTGACTGTAGAGGGTAAGACAATAATAGCAAATCACCATCTGTTACATAGAAACAATAAACTGAGGAAAATGAGTTTAAATTATGGGGCAAAAATACATTTAGATTCATATAGGAAGGCGTTTAGGATTTCGTGCAGGATTCTTTTTTTCTCGCCAACACGATTAGCGCTGGATTGAATAAACAGCTTGAGTCCGGAACTGTTAGTCTAGTCTCAGAGTTTCACTTCCAGTATGATATTTCAACCTTTCTTCCACCCGCTGAAGTGAATGTGTCATGCTGATGTACGTCATCAGATCTCATGCTGTTTCTAAGAAGCTGAGACATCATCCCCTGAACTTTCTGCCACCTTTTTTTTAATCCTGTGAAGTCGAAAACTGATTAAACTCTGAAACCCTGATCTAGATGACTTCATTAGCTCTACATAACAAGGCCACATAAGAACCAAAAGCTAATATTAGCAACAGAAAACATATGAAAAAGATTGTAAAAAAGAAAATTTCAGCAGAACGAAAGCAAGTATGAGACAAAAGGACAGAGCCAGAAGGTCATCCAGCGATATTTTTCCATTTATCGACAGGAAAGGCATATTTAATCTTTGCTAATGTGACTACAAACGTAGGTGTTCCAAAACTATTTCAAGTGAACAATAAAAAGCCAGTGTTCTGGCTGGATTAAATGGTTTTAGGGAACAAAGGACACATTGAGGTCAGGAGAAGATTGAGTTCCATTAAAGTGGTATTTGTTTACAAGGACGATCTGCTCTAAATGGTTCTGATGGAAAAAAATGAACGATGCCCAGGGAATGAGACTCTTCATTTAACAGCTCTGTTTAATTTGAATGTTTTATGACTCAAAGCATCTTCAAATCATTTTCACCGCTGGCTGCATGGACCATCGATACTCTACTTCCTTGTAAGTGAATCAAATGGGACTTTCGTTCAGGATGGAAAATAAACTGATAGTTAAACTAAACCAGCCACAAAATCCAAAACTCCTAATCCTGGACAACATTGCACATCCTTCTCTCCTTGTGCATGTTCATGAGATTAATGTTGAAAAAAGTGAGCGTAAAAAGATTTACAGCGGGGTGAATATGAGGGTCACTCTGCAAGCGCTGCTGGTGCAGACCTCAGGTGGTGGGTCTACAAGGTCAACAGCCTGTGAAGCTCATTTCCACTGCAAATCTGCTGGAAGAGGTGCGACGGAGGGTTATGGAGGAAGAGATGGAAATTAAATAAAAAGAGGAGGAGTGAAAGGATGACTTAAGAGTGAAAGTTCAAAGAGTCAATGGTATGGAACAGGAAGATCAACGTGTGCTTGACCAAATGCCAATCACAGGGCTTAATGAAAGCAATCCAAATGAATAGAAAGAGAATAGGCTCATGGAATGGGAATCGTAAAAAAAAAAAGAAAAAAAAGTAACAATTCTCTTCACCGTTTCATTATTAATTTATATATATATATATATATATATATATATATATATATATAAAATTTAAATATGAAAAAAAAGAGAGATAGTCATGGAAGCTTGTTATAAAAAATATAATTGCGACTTTATTTCTCAGAATTGTGAGATAAAAAGACCATGGTGGAAACAAGCTTCCATAGAAAATTATAATAAAAAAAACAAACAATGAATTTAAAATAATTCTGGAAAAAGGTCTGCTGAAAGACTTTTAAATGTCTGATTAAAATTTAAATGATTTTAAAATCTCTACATTAACTCCATTCAGACCCTGTGACCATTGCAATGGTAGTCACATGGTTTTTAGTTCAAACAAATAAGATTTTATGTTTTTATAATATGAGTATTGCATGGTCACTGATTGGTCACTGATCAACAATTACAATGAACATATGACCCATTAGTTAATCTGATTGAAATTCAGGCATCACATAAGACATGCATGACTAACCAACAAGACAGGAGGAGAAGGAGCTTCTTTTTACCTTTTACACTTTTTACACATTACACTGCTCCAGTACATGTTCTTTTCAAAATATGCAACGCTAGTTTACATACTGTGTTTAAACTCTTAGTTCATATGTACTGAATGGTTAAAATATGAAGATTTTTTGTTGTTGTTGCTCCAGTGTAGTGGACATGAAAAAAAAAAAAGCTAATAAAAAATGGTTTGCACAAACCTTGTTTTTTAGACTTATTTATACGAGAAGAGCAAAGTTTGGTGAAAGAGAACCATTGATGGTAGCAATTTTTGCAACACTGTTTTAAGTTAATAATCATCTAATATGTTGAGTTTTTACAATTCTGTAACATTGCAAATAAATACAAATAAAAATCTATTTTCTAAAGAAAACAAAAAAACAATAATGTCGGAGGATTTAAATGTAAATAGAACTCTTCACCTACTTTTCCACTTATGAATCCACTAGCTATTTGCCTAATAGCTATTCAAATTATACATTTGAATTCCACACTGTATTCTTGGGTTAAAATACTTAAAAAAAATACTTTTTCTAATGGGGTTTACAGCTGCTGCTAAAAGTCTGCCATGACAACAGTTCCTGAATCACTATTAGATAAAGAGTCTAGTCTAAAGCACAGCTCAGGGATCTGGCTAAACAGGACCCTTAATTTGTTCAGTGTGCTGGGATTGCAAAGAGGATATGGGCCTATCAAATGTCCACTCCACTCCTCTCCATCACGTCTCATTCAGCAGAGTAAGGGGAGAGGGCAGCCAGAATCAGGCTAAGAGGGTGGATTAGGGCAGCTCACAGCGGATGAAGATGGTCTTAGGTTTTATGTTGTAAGAGTGGTAATTAAACCCTACTTTATCTACTCTCTCAGAAAGTACAAATGTACTGATAGTCTTAGATCATGGGGCCCTGATAGTATAATGGGTTAAGATCAAGACTACAAACACAAAGGTTTGATTCTGGGTGGGACAAATGGCTGGGTGACCCATGAAAGAACATTAATAGAAATGTTTACATTTTCTGAAGAATGTGTTTAAGTGCCCCTGTGGTCAATAATTGTATCCCTTAAAACTCATCTTTGATCACCAAAATTACATATTTAAACAGTTTTCCGGTGAATGTTTTTTTTTCATTCCTTAAAATAGCTTGAATGTAACTCTAAACCATTCATTTAGTATATGCGGATCCTTGAATCTGCAAATTAGCCCCGCCTCCACTCACTCACACTAGGTAAATGGACTGCATTTATATAGCGCTTTCACAGACCCAATGGCCACCAAACCTCACATTCACCCATTCATACACCAACGGCGGTCGGTGAAATAAACAAGATTGCTAAATGTACCCAATTTTTCACATCAACAGAAGAATATACCTTGATAACCTGGCTTCTCTTGAGACTCCCCTGCCTCAAAGCATAGTTAATGATATGCTAAAGCACGGGGGGGGGGGGGGGGGGGTGCACCTCAGACCCGCAGTGACGGATTGATTGACAGTTGCTGTCAGACTCCATAAAATGGAGAGCGACTGGAGGGACGCAAGTAGCTTTGCAACAGAGCGGTCATATGAAGTCGAGGGATTTTTCTCCCCCAACTTCACCCGATTTTCCAGCCTTTTAAGAGGACCAAATCTGAGGTGTGGTCATATTTTGGCTTTTACAAAAGTCCTGAGGGAAACAATCGAGGATGGTCACCCTGTCTGCAGAACATGCACAAAAAAGTCGCTGCAATACACTTCAAAATGTTGTTTTGAGATTTTATCTCACTCACTTGAAATAAACGTGAAGCTGCCTTCCGCGAAGAAAAGTTGGCATTAATGTTGTAAATCTTACCTGTTTATAAATCCATTTTGTACAGCGTACAAAACAATCATCCAGACAAGATGATAAAAACAATATTATCAAACTCTGTAAACAATAAATAAACTCTGATTTCATTTTCAATACAATCAAACACGGAGATGCCAGACGGCAAGTTGTATTTGAATGAAACGAGAGAGCGCGTCCGTTGTGATACATGGATTTGCGCTGTGTTATAATGCGTTGCTATTGACGACGGTCAGAAGGAAATGCCACAGAATAGAATCTTGCCTTAAAAAGTGCATAGACCTGCTTGTTTTATTTTTTGTTTGTTGATTTTCAAATATAAAACTATCCTGATCGTTTTTTAAGAATGGAGCTTCATAAATGCTGTTCATTGATTCGAGTACATTTTTTGCTCGTAATTCCAACTCCTGACTGGCTACAGTAGTTTTGACGGAACCAGATGCTTTATACCAGGGGCTGCCAAGGGCGTGGTGAGCTCGCAGGAAGGGCGTGACAGAGTGACGTCAGAGAGTACCCTACGTCACAGAGTACCCCTTCTGCAGGAGCTTTCCATTTAACCTGAAGAGGGCAATACTCAGACGTTTTTACACCATATATTTGAAAATTAATAATTTTATACCAAAATGTCAAAAAAATTACTTGAATCAATGAACAGCATATAGGAAGCTCCATTCTTACAGATCATTAACTAAAAAAACTTTATTTAGTGTTTAGTTACCCTTTAAGAACACACCACATACATAGACATAAACAACATTAAAAACTTGACTTTCACCACAGGGGTCTTTAATATTTAGAGCTATGAAAACATCTAAAACAGTAATATTCATCCTTACCATGGCAAGCAGTATGGATCGGATATAAAAATATTCAGAAGTGCAAGACATTATGGACATACAGTATTAATTCGAATGGCAGCAACACTACAAATAAAAGGAAACACAGTTCTGAGCAGCTGCCTGACAGCAGACCGTCAGGCCTCTAGAGGCAGTTCGCAAAAATAATGTCTATCACATGGAGAGACAGACCTAAATGTGGGAAAAAATGACAAATGTTCAACAGTTATTAACTTAAAGCTGCCGTCGGCAATTTTTTTTTTAATCATATTCAGTGAAATCGACACTATAATCCGACAGAACAACATAAATGAAGTGGTTTAAGAAAAAAACCCGAGCTTCTAACTCTACCTGAAGCGTGTTATTTGTTTTGCAAAAATCCACTGCTCCCGGTTCATTGTGTCCAATCAGCGCAGGGGGGTGTGAGATCTGACTGTCAATCACAGGTCGTGCACACCCCACCCCTCGCGCACGTTACAATCACATGCACACGCCTGAAGTTCGATGGCGGAAAAGATTCCAATTCCTCAGTTAACCTCAAGAGCTAGGAGGTCAAAAAAAAAAACACAGGAAAAGAGAACACCTGCTGAAAAGAAAGAAGTAAAGAAAGGAAGCGACCGTGCCCGGTCAACATTGGATCGGTATTTGAAAGGTGGAGAGATTGACGTGATTTAATTGGGTTCAAGCTGGATGCAGAGCTTGCAACATTTCTTCTTGACAGGTAATTGTGCTTTATCAACCAGTTACTTTATTTCTTAGTGTTATGTTAGTAATCTAAGTATGTTTGCCCAAATGTGTTGGTATGGAAATAGCTAACATTAGCACTTATTGGGTAGGTTCAAGGTGCACACGCACTAACGAGCACGAACTCGGTGGGAGGGTATTCGTTGATAGTGGGGGAGGGAGCACGAGAGTTGTAAACATTCAAAATTTTGCCTAAGTCCACTCAATCTGCCAGACTTGCCGACTGCAGCTTTAACACATCATGGTCTTATGCAGCAAAAAAAATTATCAAAAGTGACAGTGAAGATATGTATGTTCCAAAAAGATATATATTTTTTTTACTTTGTCGGTTTTTACAAAAATAATAATTGATAATAACTGCACCAAATGAGAATATTAGAATGGTTTCTGAAGGATCATGTGACACTGAAGACCAGAGTAATGATGCTGAAAATTCAGCTTTGCCATCACAGGAATAAATAACATTTAATTTTTTAATTTAGAAATGTTTTTTTTTTTATCAAATAAATGCAGCCTTGGTGGCGAGCATAAGAGATTTCTCCCAAAAACATTAAATATCTTACAGACCACAAACTACAATACTGTATATCAGGCCTGTTTTCTAGTGTTAAAAAAAAAAAAAAAAAAAAAAAAAACTTTAGACTTCATTACACCACAAGTATTTTCAGATCCAGGCTCATGGAAAAAATTGACCACGATAATTCTATTCTCTGTCAACCACTAACAGATATCATCTTCTGTGTCTCTTTGCTACACAACAGAAGTGTCAGCTATCTTTATCATTGTGGGCCAAAGATCTTAAAATAGAGCTGGATGTGTGCTGAGTCAGCACATTCCCAATGATGAGATGATAGATGTAAAACTGAAAGCCACTGATGCCAGCTAACTGCAACTGCGGACTGCAAATCTGTGGTTTTCTGAAGCATTCCTTGACGAGTGAATAGATTATGGGGTTTGCTTTTAAATTTCAAAAACCCTTAAACTGATTTGAAAGGCCAGTCAGTGGCCACATTCTATATTTTCTCTAGAGCAAATGCCTAGAATTGTAATATTATGATCAGAAATGATTCAATATGACACAGTTCTGTTTGGAAAAGAAACCCCTTTTGTCTGCCTTTGCGGTCTGTTAAATAAGCCTGCCAGCGAGTTTGCCAGGAAGGTCAAGAAAATTGTCAGACTTGTGTTTGTCATACCCACTGCCATCTATGATGCTAATGTTTTAGTGATTATTAAAAAAATATATTCATATTACTTGTTCCATTCTCATTTCTTCAGATTTAATATGAAAATGGCAGACAGGACTTCAAAATCTTCCATCAGACTTTACGGCTAGTAAGGGTAAGTGTTAAGGCTCCACCTGCTGTTCATTAATAGACATTTCTCCACAACGGATTGTGAAATAAATTAAGATCAATATGTACATTTTCGGAAGAAATAGCGAGCGGTTGCCTATGCAAAATTTGTCACTATGATGCTAAGGCATTCTAGGTGATCACTATCAAAGATCACACTATCAAGTCAATATAATGTATGGTGCAAAAGAAAATTTGTTTTGTTTTACAGTCATTCAGGACAAAAAAGAAGTCTGAATCCTTTGAAAAGCACACATACACAAAAATAACACCTCCCTCTTAGTAAGCTGCGCATTATTCACGTCAGTAGAACAAACTGTTTTCTGTGCAAAAGTTAATATTTTCCGTAATATCAGTGGTTTGTTTTATTCGAACATAGTGCATGTCTTAAATGTCATCAATGTCACCTCTGCATGAAATTACTTTCCATCTTTTAATAAAAATTAAAATATATAAACCATTTTTACATATACTTTACATATACTGTTTCCACTGAACGTTACTACCTTCAGTTAGCACAATCAAGTACAAGAAAGAATTGTAAAAATGATTGCAGAAGTTGTAAAAAGTTGCATACCTTGCATATCATTTACAATTACAGAACCAAAGTAAACCAGGTAACCAGAAAGCAAAAACATGCCATTTGCTTTCTCTGCCAGCACAGTGTGAACAGTACTTGCATTACCCATAGTTCTTAATAACTTGAATGCTGGAATTCGTTCTTGTGTCTTAACTCACATTTAGTGTTTCACCAGGAGTCATACTCTTCCCATCAGCCTTCCCTTAACCCATCCAGTAATGCCTGGGTGTCAATCATCACCAGCTCTTCATCATGCACCCACTCCTCCTCTCCTGGTGGGGGACGTGAGGCTCGAGGTGACTCATTCTTTGGAGGTTTAGGAGTCACAGATCTCCTTGGAGGATTAAAGGTGTTGCTAACGCAGGGAGAAGCTCTAGTTTTCAGGGGGGTGATGGGTGGAGGGGACGGGATACGTGATAAGTAGTCCAAACCTTGTCTTCTTTTCAAGTTTTTGGGGTCTTTTCCCTCACTGTTACTTGCAGACACAGGTGTTCTTCTATTCAATGGGGTGAAAGGCGAGAAACCGCTGCTTTTCTGCTGCGGGGTTACCTGGGAATTTCAACACAGGGCATAATAGATTTTTTGCATCTAATGAACATACATGAGTGCATTTATAAATATTGGCCATTAAAAAACTTAAAAAGATTTAAAAGTCTATTATGCTCACCAAGGCTGCATTTATTTGATCAAAATACAGATAAAACAGCAATATTCTAAAGTGTTATTTAAATTTAAAATAACTTTTCTATTTTAATAGATTTTAAAATGTAATTTATTTCTGTGAGGGTAAAGCAGAATTGTTTATAGCATCATTACTGATTTGTTTCTTAAGAAATGTATTATTATCAATGTTGAAAAATGTTGTTTTTGTTTAAACCGCAAAATATTTGATCAGGATTCTTTGATCAATAGAAAGTTAAAAAAATAAAAAATAATAATAATAATTAACTAGTAAAACACTAACAATGTTAACTAATAATAATAATTATAACATGGTTAATGTAAATGATAATATTAATGTATTCATATTTTTTTATTAGTAATTGACAACAGTTACAACTACATTTTTTGAAGATGTAGGAGCTTTCATGTCTACAGAACAAACGGTGTGGAACAAAGTAATAATTATAGTGAAGCTTGCCTTAACAAGCACCACTAATAAAAACAATAATTCTCCACAAAAAAAGAAATGAATACTAACCCTGCAATTAATTTTTGGATAAGACTGCACACTAGGGGTTCTTGGAGACTGAAAACAATCCAAGACACCTGAAGGAACCACATCTGAGACTTTCTCCTTTGCAATGCTGAAAAACTCCTCACAAGTCTGTGTAAAAAACCAACAAGTCTAATTAGCAACAATAAAAGACATGTGGAATCACTCTTTGATGTGCATATACTTAAATACGAAAGTTTAAAAGCTGATTCATTAACCTGTACAAAAGTCTTCAGATTGGCCATAGCTTCTTGCAGATGGGATTCCTTGGGGTTTACGGAGAATAATGCTTGTTCTCCTGCATAAAGGCTTGGCACAGACCCAGAGAGCGGTCTCACCTGAAGATTACTAAGAGCAATCAGTGCTCGCGGCTTTACCAGCTCTTCTACAGCCAACTGCTCCAGACTACTGTAGGTTCTCACAGAGACCAGATCAAAGTTCTCATCCACAAGATGCAGTACCTGGCAATTTCCTGAGAAGACATTTAAACAGTCAAAATGTGTCTGAAAATATTAAGGAATGTAGATGAAACATAGTTTGAGGAAACAAAAAGCTTTTACACAAGACGACAAACGTTTTAATGCAAATTAATGCAACTAACCTTGTTTGCCCACTATGGAGACAATATATCCCACAATGTCCACCTCTCCACAAGGAGAGCTGAATTGTGAGTTTTGAAGTTCCCTGAAGCGTACGCACTCTCGAGCACGGAAATGCTGATGCAACCATTCCGGAGACACCTGGCTCAAAAACATTTTTTGTAAGACCATTTCAAATGTAATCATTAAAGAGAAAGTAATCAGCCTGTGGTGAGAGCAAAGTTGTTCAACACTTCATTTACCTCAATATCCTGAAAGAGTGTTTTCTTGGTGGCAGTGAGTTGTGTGTGAGCAATGCCAGAGCGTTTCTTCCCCTCAGATGTGGCAAGGTGATATGCCCTGTATCTGTGGCCCTCTCTTAGCAAGCCATACAAGTCCTGCGACGGGCGCCAGATATTCAGCGTGTAAACTAGGAAATGTATGGCACCCAGCCATAACAGGTTAAAATGGCTACAACAAGATCTAACCAGAGAGTAAAGATGATTTCCATTTGGCTCACCATGGTCGTTCTGCAGGTCATTGGCGTCGGTAATGCTGAGCTTCCAAACCGGAGTGACATCTCGATTGGGACACCCACCCTCAGCCTCTTGGGCTTCCATTACAGCCTTGTGCACACGCTCCTGCAGCTCCGCCTGACTTCTTTCCCCTAGACAGCGTCTGTATTTACTCACCACCTCCATCTGCATCTCACTTAAATGGGCCTACTCAAATAGCGTATAGAGTTAAAAAAATATATATCTTTTATTAAAAGGATCCATGTTGGTACATGGTTTGACACAATGCCAATTTATTTGTAATTTCTTTGTTTGTTTACTTCCTAATGGCAAAAAAATAGGCATAGGTATAATGCATTAAAATTAACCAAACTTCACCTCAACAGCAGGATCCTGTTCCATTGCCTCATGCAACTCTTCCCCATCCTGCAGAGCTTCAATCTCATGTCGACTAAATGTCCTCCTTTGCCTTCGACCTTTCTTATTACCTTAAACATGGAGAAAAACACTCATCAAAAGTCCTTACATAAAAACCTCCCGATAAAGTTTAATGTCTAAAAATGTAAGTAAATATAATAAAACCCTACCTTCCATTTCTTTTTCGAACTGGGTCTGTATTTTAGAAATAACGAGATCCATGGATTTGTGCTTTGAGTTGCTGTGTTTTCTGGCCTCTCGCTCTTCGGCACGATCGTTGCGAAATATAAAGACACTGTTGGGCTTCTTCTCCATCCACTGTTTGATGAGAAAGTCAGTCAATTGCTTGGTACATAAGCAAAATTATGCACTCAACCTTTATCTTTATAGATGATAATGTCTCATTCAGAGCTGTTGAGTTGGAGCAGACCTGAGTGGGGTAACTTCTCAACACCACTATGTTCACACAGCTCACAACACCTCCAGCAGGGTACAATGAGGATAGCTGGAGCCTAATAGGCCGAGGGTCACGATAGTACCCCAACTTAGTGTCCCATCGAGCTCGTCTTGTGCTGTTGGCTGAAATCTGAAAAAAATAAATAAAAAAAATAAATAAAATAAAACAAAGTCTGACAGGTTTATATCACATGAATCATTGTCGTTGAACTCAAACTTTACCTTTAGCATCAGAGTTTCAGGAGCTTCCAGTGGAGAACAGGCTTCTTGGGAACCAACCAACTCTGCTCCACTAGTAACAATCTTATCACCGATTCGGAGACGGCCCTTGTTTAGCATTGCATAGAGCGGAGGATCCAACATGCCTTTGATGGCGTACCAGCCGTCTGTGAGCCAGATTACACAGGACTCCATCTTTGCATTGGGAGTTTTTTCGTCTTTCACTGGCTTTTCTGGATTTTGACAAGTTTCAACAACACCACATACACAAAGCACTAATGTCTTAGCTGGAGTGTCGTCCCTCTCCATGATCCTCCTAAGAGCAGATCTCTGACTGTGATCCACCTCCACATCATATCTAAGAGCAAATTTTAAACTGTTACAATGGTTTCATTTTGGGGTTAAAAAATATGAGCTTTACCAAGATTCAATACCTGAATTTCAGTTGCAGAAGTACTTGCTCTGGAGTCAAACACAGGCTACCCATCAAAATTGGAAAGGTTCTTTCCATGGAGGCCCGTTTCCATACAATCCATCGGTAGTGGTTGAACACCCAGGTATCACTGATCAGTTTGGGATCAACACCAGGGGTGTCACACAATGCACTTCCAAAAAAAAAAAAAAAAGAAAAAAAAAAGAATTATAATAATAATTGTACAAAATGGTACACAAACTACTTCAATGAACAAAGTTGTTGTGCAAGAGACCAGTGCCTTTCAGTATGTACATCTCATTGGGCCGTTATAAGGCCGTCACAAGCAATTATTTGTATTGGAAGTGTTAAACGCACCATATGCATCAGCATGTAATATGTTTACCTATAAAATTCATCTTTGCCCACAGTACCCTTACTGTCTGGAACCAGCCAGCCTCCATCTGCCAGCTGGACAGCACCAGACTCAATAAGCTGCTCACGTTGGAAGAAGTCATTACAGTCAAATCGGAATGATTCAGCATTTTCACTGGTTATTTTTGAGACTTTCTGATGCACACCATGGTGATAAAGCTAAGATGGAGAGAGAAAAAAAATAGTACACAAAGTGTAATTTTTTCCATGCCTTAAAAACAATAAAATAATTAGCAAAAAGATATATAAAAAATGTTTTACCTCTTCGTTTGTGTATTGACCAGGACATTTGCATCCAACTGCAAATCTCAGACCTATTCTGGGGACACCAGAAGTCTTAGCCAGGTAAAGGCTGCCAGGTAAAGGACGAATAGTCTGCCTTTTCTTCTTTCTTAGCCTCATGTCTTGCATATCCCTGGCTAGGTCCAAGGTCTCCTGCCCTACCTCAGTGTCTATTAAGATCCCAAGAAAAAAACTATTGCTGTATTCAAATTATTAATTTCTATCTCTACATCTGTTTTGGACACTGCCATACAAATAGCCTAATATTATGAGATATATATTAAGAGAAATATTATGTATTTTGAGAGATATATTAAAAAAATCAAATTAAAAGAGACAGTAAATGGATACCTTTCTCTTCAGGGTTCATGATTTTCACTACGCTTTCCACTGATGTGGTTGATTTAGGCTTAATTCCCTCATGTAGGTCAATGTCACTATGTGATGTAGAAGCCTTCATTTTTTGGTCCATCTGATTGCTATGATCATTTTTTTCTTTGTTTTCCTTCTTGAAAGGTGGCATAAAACCACTGGACACTTTAGAGACATTTTGACAGTTTAATGTACCAGTCATCAAAACCTCCTGAATAGGGGACACAAACACCCCTTCTTTTGTGTCCGAGTTGCATCTGTTTTGGACAGATATAGTAGAGCAATGTTTTTCGAGGTCATTTGACTTTTCGCCCACATGCCTGCATATATAAAAGAGAATTTGTAAGAATTAAAGATGTCTTGTCATACTAAATGCTGAATTCTAAACTCTTAAAACCAGTAAAACATACAACCTACCAATCCGGAGCAGTGACATTTGGCTTAAGGAGGACATTGTATTTGAAGACACGCCTGTCTTTTAGAGTTCCTGTAAAAGGGAATTAATGAATAAGATATATAAGTTAGATAGTTCTTTATCATAAAATAAATAGAAGTAATATATCTATCAAAAAACCAAAACAAAAAACCAACCATTCGGACAGCTTTTTAGTGGTTCGAGGCCAGAGGATTTTGCATTTAAAGTCTGATCAAATTCAGAGAGAAGTTGTCTTTTCAAAGGGGGCTGCCCTGAATCTAAACAAAGCATTTAACATAATGAGAGGTTAAAATATCAAATGTATTGATTCATACAGTTGCCCTTACAAAATACAACAGAGCCATACCTGCTATACTGTAGGAATCAAACGGACGTTTCCTCCTTCTGTTCTGGTCAAAATACCCTTGTTTTTGTCGATCATGAATAAATAGACTTTTTTGGTAATCAGTGCCCTCTGACATCACCAACTTGGCTGATTCATTCAGGTCATCATCTGCCAGTAAAGCTTCAGTGCAAGCCATCGCTTCCTGCTCAAAGTACTCCTGCTGGGTGTCCGTGCAACTGTTAAAATTAAAAGAGTTCAAGTCTAGTTGTACAGGTATATTCTGAGTTACTTTAGATGGCAAAGGATGTAGAGTGGTTTCGGTTCGTCTCTCTTTATGTTGAATACAGTGTTTTGAGAAATCACTCTGTAGCAGTTGGTTATCAGAAGCCATAACTTGGGCATCACAGTCTCTGAACAGTTTAGAAGCTTCCTCAAGGGCAACTTGTGATACAGACACACCTTTACCACTAGCAGTGCTGAAAGCACAGTTTTTCTTTTTTAGTTGTTCAAACTTTAGGTTTTTATCCATAATGTCCTCACTTTTTCTATGAGAACTCTTAGTCTGAGGCAGGACTTTTTCTGATAAAAGTTCCATAGATGCAACATTTTCCTCTTCACAAACTTTAAAGAGGCTTTTGGCCCTGTGAAGTGCATTGGCAGAGATGGCCACCTTCTTACCGCCTGCTGTAGAGAATCCTACATTGTTTCCTGAAGAATTTTTAGGCTCGTGACTGTACGAGGAATCCTCATAACCTGCAAATGCCACTCTAACCTCCCTCAGTGCATTTTCAGAGACAGTAACATCTTTGCCATTGGAAATGCTGAAACCTTTACAGCCTTGGTACTGAAGACTCCCAGAAGGTAAATTCTCCTCTTCAAAATTGTTAAAGAGACTCTTGGCCTTCTGAAGTGCATTGGCAGAGATGGCCACCTTCTTCCCGCCTGCTGTAGAGAATCCTACATTGTTTCCTAAAGAATATTTAGGCTCATGACTGTACAAGGCCTCCTCACAACCTGCAAATGCCGCTCTAACCTCGCTCAGTGCATTTTCAGAGACAGTAACATCTTTGCCACTGGCAGTGCTGAAACCTTTACAGGCTTGGTGCTGAAGACTCACAGAAGCTACCTCCTCTTCACAATCGTTAAACAGACTCTTGGCCCTCTGAAGTGCAGTGGCAGAAATGGCCACATTCTTTCCACCTGGTGTAGAGAATCCTACCATTTTTCCTGAAGAAATCCCAGTTTCAGGCTCATGGATGAAAGGGACGTCACTGGAACCTGCAAATGCCGGTTTTACCTTAATCAGTGTCTTTTCTGAGACATTGCTGAAACCTTTACAGTTTTGGTGCTGAAGATCTTTGGATGATAAACTCTCCTCTTCACAATCTCTGAAGAGATACTTTGCCTTTTGTAGCCCAGTAGCAGAGATAGCCACCTTCATCCCACCTGCTGTACAGAATCCTTTGTGTTCTCTTGAGGAAATATAGTCCGTTTGGTTATCGACAACCTGCTTTGTCTTTGGAGAACTATTAGCACATGAGATACCATCCACTGACTCAGAAAATACATCCTTAGTTCTCTGTAGTGCTCCAGCTGAAATGGATCCCTTCTTACCACTGGCTGTACTGAAACCACAGTTGCCGTCAAGAAGAAGCAACTCAGAGAATTCATTTTGAATGCCTTTTTTCTCACATACTTTTTCCCGAGGGGGCTGCTGGTCCCAATAGGACTGCAATGAGAAGTCATTAATCGGATCAGTGTCCCTGAGAACAGTTTTGGCCTTCACCACATTTGAAAATGAAACACTTTTAGAATTTGAAATGGATGCATTTGTTTGTTCAATGAGTTCAACTAGTTTGTCATTCTTTCCCTCCATATTTGCAGATTCCAAGCTGTTAATATTTGAATCACAGTCTTTGAATATGCCCTTTGCCTTCTTAAGGGCACAAGCTGAAACGGAAACTCCTTTCCCACTGGCGGTCTGAAAACCATAGCCTTGCCCTGACTGAGGCACAAAAATTTCTGAGGGAAATATATTGGCACAAACTTCTTTAGCATCATTGCTAGATTTCTGTTCTTGGAAGACATTCTCACTCCTGAAAGAAGGAATATCCAGAACATCAGATATTTGATTTACCACCACTGAGTCTGGCTGATTAATTTTTATAGAGGGTTCACCCCAAGAAACCGCTTTTGTTTTCTGAAGGCTAGTTGTTGACATAGAGGCATTGTGTTTTCCAGAAGCGTGAAGAGCGAGTATGTAAGTTTGCGACTCGAAGCTGTCAACATCGTTAAGTTTTCTTGCATGCAAAAGTGCCTCTTCAGGCACTTTCAGCATCTCTCCCTTAGCTGTAATAAATCCAAAATGACTATTTGAGTCAACACAAACAACATCTGTTTTTTCACCTAAACAATTATGCTCCATTTCTGCATTCCCTGCCACTTGCTCATTTAAATCTTTACAAGCTGCATTTACATATACGAAATTTAATTTTTTTACATTGTGGGTTTTATTTTCTGTGCTTATACTGTCAGAAGTATTGGCTGAAAGCTTTGTTTCAGAAAACTCAGATTTTATTACTCCAAAATCCACCTCGACTTCTTGATCATCCTCTTCAAAAAAGTTCTTTGCTTTGTTTAAACTCTTTTCTGAGATGCTTATACGTTTCCCTTTAGCAGTTTTAAAACCAAGGCAGTGGAACTGAGTATTATCAGTAAAATTAGACAGCACATTCTTCAATCCATCAACTAAAGAATTGTCTTCAGTCACTGACAAAGTACCATTCCGTGTTTTCTTTGACATGGTGCATAATTTGGCAGCATCTACAATTTGAATATGATCAGAACTGTTTACTGAAGAAGTGTCTTTCTTGACTGGATGCTTTCCTTTCACAAAATCATAGTTAAAACTATCATCAAAGTCGATGCCATTGACTATGTCAGGATCCCACTCTCTCTCTGTAGTGGTGTTGTTCTCAGAGCCAAGATTTGTCGGTTTGAACTGGGTAAATTCATGTTGACTATTTGCTTCCTCCAAAAGATTGCACAATTCTGTAACATCAGCTTTTTGAGAAGCTGTCAAAGAGCCATTCTTCTCAACATCATCACGGCTGGAGTCCACTGCAGTGGGTTTGTGTGTGCCATTAATGTTGGACACAGTCTGTCTTTCAGCACTTCTTTTGAAATCCAGTTTTTGATTAATGCACTTTGATGAATCTCTCCACAATTTCTCTTTCAAAAGAGTCTCTGTTTGAAGGCTAACATCTAAAGCTGTACTAAACCACTTTGACCCCGTTTTATAATCAGACTCATTTGACTGTGGTGAAGAGTAACTTGAAATATTAATTTTAAAGCTATTTGGACTGTCACTATTTGGCGCATCACTAACACACGTTATTGATGCATGGTTAGGGAAGATTAACGGTCCTACAGGAGATCTGGTTGCATTCATGCTTCCTGAAACTGATTTGCACAATGTTTCAATTGTTTGATAATGTTTTGGAGTTGTTTGATTTAAAGTGATGCTCAAACTGTCCCCTGCAACTTCATCCAATGATGCTTTGGCCTTCATTACAGCCTCACTTGGTACGGAAATGGCCGTGTTGTTTGCAGTTTGAAAAGTATGACAAAACTCCTTGATGTCTGTGCATGAGGCTGTTGCACCATCCAAATCTGAAAAGGTGGTGGGGCAACCACTGTCATGACTGATATCGAAAGTTGTGAGCATGACCGTTGACTTGTTTGGGGAGTTGACAGACATTTCTATTAAATTAGAGATGTCATTGTGATTACCAACTTTGTTCTCCTCAAACTCAGCTTTAGGTTGCACTTGGCCATTTTGGTCACTCTTCACAGGCACGTCAAGCAGCAATCCAGGCCTTATTTCTTGTGTGAAATCCTCTGCAAATGCTTTGGAAAGCTGTGTCATATCCAACCCCTGGTCGAAATCATGGGGTTCTGTAGATAACGGTTCAACGGCTTGCGGCTGTGTCTGATTATTGATTGCATATTCACTGGCGAATCTGGACTTGTTAAGGTCACTAGACTCCTTTTCAACTGAGGAATTTTCTGTAAAATGCAGAGTGAAAAAGCTGTTCAAAAACATGTACACACACACACACACAATATTTGTAAGAGAATTTAATACAAAAACAATCTTACCTTTGACAGTATGGTCCGAACATACTTGTAGAGCTGCTTTCTGTTCAATTACAGTCTTTGACAAATCGGAACTTGGCACTTGATACACAAACTTCCTGGACTTTCTAGTGAACATGAAAGCAGGTGATTTGTCTATCAACGTCTTCTGACGCTCAGCTTCTTCTGGATAAGATCTGAGTCTTACACTCTGTGAAAAAGTTTGGCTACTTTCTCCAGTGCAGTTGAAAACAGTACCACCATTAGTTTCACTGGATGCTACAGTATTGTGATTGTTTATCAAAGACGCCCCCAAACAGCCTCCGTTCAGAATAGATTCTGATAAACTTAGTGGGGTCCATTGAATGATATCTTTATTTTTGTTTGGGTTTTTTGTTTCTACATCAGCTTTTAATATCTCTTCTGGCTCTGTAGTTAGAACAAGCGATTTGACATCCTTTGAAGAATCGCATTTTCTCCTTCTGATCCTCTCTTTAGTTTTGATTCTCCGCAGAGTTGAAGTACTGTTGCTGAAGAATATTGATAATGCATCCTCAGCACCATCAAGAACATTCTGCACTGTGGTTCGGACATCCCCATCCTCTATAGCGCTGGGAACCGTCTGCTTCCACAGACCACTTGTATCAAGAGATGCATTTGGAGAGCAAACAGGATTTTCTCCCAAGTCATCAATCTGAATAGTCTCACGTTTGTCTATGATTCAAGAGAAAAGTACAAAATAATCCCAATTATTTTCTAATCAGACTTAAATGAAATGGTATGTGTATGCATTTCACAATAAAAAACAATAATTTCAAATATACAGTGTCTCACTCACCATCTTGTTTTAATGTTGTATCATTTAATGATGTAGTGCTTGAGACTTTTGAAAGAGATGGGAACAATTTCCGCACAAACTAGTGTGAATAAGAGAATGAAAACAAGCCATCAGCCATCAGGTAATTCTATGTTGGTGAAAGAAGAATCTCAGAATATTAGGAACCATAAACCAAAAAGCAAAAACACAATTACAGCCATAGACTGCAGAAAAACATTACGTACATATACAGTATTATTCTTTAATTATGTACAGAACTTCAGATTTGCACTTACAATTGCTTCCTTGTCTTTGAGGCCACTTGATGAAGGACCGCGATCCTCTGTTTTTGCTAAAGCAAAAGAAGAATAGCTCATGCGGAGTAGCTCATACCTGATCAGGAGACCAGGGTGTAATTGTAACATGTTTCTTCAAATCATAAAAATGATATAGTGACAATATATCTGACATACCATACAAGATTTGACCTGGTTGTAACAACAGTTGTCAAATAAATTTGAGTGACAGAACTGAGTCTTTAAAATCTTTTAAAGTATCTGAAGCATTGATGACCTTTTCACTCGTCATTTGATCAATATTTATATATATAAAAGGTTTAAACTTATATAAAAATATATGTTGTCGCCAACTGTATCATTCTAATGTAGGACTCTTGAAATAAATTTATATTATCCCTGACAGCCTAATAAACGTCAAAAACAGCCGAGAAGCTGTAAAACATCTGCGGCAAATACTGAAAACATTTGTAGATACTTTGGTGCGTAAGCTCAAAAACATAAAAGTTCAACAATAAGAGGAGCTCACACACACAACAGTTGACAATTTCACTTCACTGATGATGAAAAAGTTTTGTCTTTGCATTTGGACTCTAAATAATGTATTTTTGGTAAGAAATCTTCTACTATTATGTGTGCGAGCTCATCTTCTTGTTGAAGCCTAATAAAGGTGAAAGATATTCAACAGTAAGTATTAATACAAAGTTATTATTACAGCTGTGGATTAACAGTGTGGAGAAATTTGACATTATGATCTAGTGTTTTTAATTGTAAACCATACATTCTTCACTGCTAAAGAGACAAGGCATAAGAATATTAATACATACGCAATATCACGGTGGGAGTCAAAGATGATGGTGTATTAAAGGAGCTGGTCCAAGATAAGTCAGGGTTGATTTGTGCCCCAAGGCTCTCAGATATCAGCTTTGCTGAACGTGCCTGGAAGAGATCAAACTCAACTTCATGATTCATGTCTAGAATGCCTTCTGAAGTCAATCAATGTGAAACTGAGTTCGCATTCGCAACCAGTTTTTTTTCTGTAAAGTGACAAGTTCCTGAAATGGGTAGTTGAAGAGGAGGGTTTGAAATAAAAAAAAAAAAAAAAGAGGGCTTGGTGAACCAGCCAAAATGAAAGTTTTAACATTTTGATGAAAGGCTTTTTTTTTTCATTATATAAACATGCATGGCATGGATGAATCAAGCAAAAAAGCATGACAAAAAACATGAATTAAGAAAGTAAATATGATATGACCAGTTTTGTGATTTTGTGTTGACTTACCAAAGACCCTTTTGGTGTCTCCAGAAGGCCTGTAATGTCACATATGGAAATCATTAACAAATAAAGTACAATATTTTATATTAGGGCAGCATTATTTATTTTTTTTACTTTTAAATAAAAGAGGAAAGATAATCGAAAACTTTCTTACCAAAGCAATCTCTAGGTTTTTCACAGGATCTATCAAATATTTGACCATAAAGGAAAGGAGAGAAACTTACATTGACCTTCTGCTTGACTTTCATATTTTACATAAGATTCAGAGAACTCATAAACATAATTACCTGTCTTTGGCTGAGCCAAACAAACAAGGGCTCAATTCTGACCAGGGAAAAGCTGATAAGTCTGCATTAGTCACTGGGTGGAAAGAAAACAATTGTACAGTACACGACTATGTCCTTTATATACACATACGTCATACATAACACTGCAATTATGATACCTTCAGAAGGTGACTCTTGATTAGGAATGGAATCAGGGGACTGAAAGAGCTGTTGCTTAAATATTTTGGGTGTAGAATAGAGCTGACTGGCCAGGGCTGATGTCTCTGGTTCTTTGACAGTGTCCTGTTCCCGCTCCGCTTTCGAACTGTCAGGACATCCTTGATCTCTGGAAGCTTTTGCAGTCAACTCCTCAAACCAGTCTGGATTAAGGGGTCCAAGCTCTTAATTCACAATAAACCGGAGTCAATAATTTACTAATAATAATATGAGTATAGTTATATTAACACTAGTAATAATCATAATAATATAATAATCATTATAATAGATTATACATTATTAGTAATTATATTATTGAAGTGTCTACCTTTGTCAAATTGATGATAGAAATTTTCAAACATGCTGCCATGAGTGTGATGGGGTTAAATCTGAACCAAGCACAATAATATTGTTACTGGACCTAAAGATCAACAAAGAAACACACTTAAAAACGTAATTGAATGTAACATGATGTATCTCTAGCATCAGTGTCTCTGACTTTTATATTACGTAGTTCTCAAGTAACAGTTTGTCATTGAAAGTAGCAGTTCTATCTCATACATATTACTGTTTACAACGCTATCTGAACTAGCTGCAATCAACAGGAAACAGAGGTGAAAGTTCAGTAACTTACGACCGTAAATGATGTTGACACAAATAAAAGCTTTTTGAAACTTTTGCCTTCTCGATATGCCTAGAAATGACTTCTTCATCGCCGATTGAAGATGTTTTATTCCCTGAAGTCTTCTGAGGTGATCTGTTTACCCTGTGCGTGCATAATCCTGGTTTAACACATCCCGCCAATAAGCGCAGTGTCGTCAACGGAAGAGCATTCGTCTTGACCAATCAGAACGCGAGCCTAAGTTCAGGGGTGAGCTTACGTACTAACACAAATGTATGTTTTATGAGTATATTAAAGATGGAAATGAGTCAACCTTTTGTTATTTCAGATAGATATAAAAAATTATATTGAGTTACTACTAAATAGTACTAAATAGTAAAGCAAAACGTGAAACTTTTACGCTATTTATGATGATCTCACCTATTCCTTTTTCTGTTTATATTATTTTCTTTCTTTCTTTTGCTTGTATTATTATTTTATATATTATGCTGTATATTTCCTTTTTCTATTTGTTGTAGTCAATATTTGTTAAATATTTTTCATAATGTTGGAAATGACTAAATGTTCAGTGTTTGTAAAAAAAATATGGAAATGAGTGTTCATATTTTTGCTAAGTGTTTGCTTTAAATATATTGGTAGTTTATAGTCAGCAAGACCATTGACACTAAGTAAACGTCAAACTTGTGTTTTTATTCACATTTGCAGCACATGTACAGAATATACCTCTTTACAATGTTACATTTTACAGATTCATATTTTATTATCACCTGTTATTTGACTTGTTACTTCTTAATACTTACAGTTATTCCAAAAATGTTTTTATTCTAACAAAAAAATATAAAGTAATTTACCAGAGTTTGTTAAGTTTAATGCTAGTTTAATTTCATGTAAGATAGTGGATCAAACACATATAAAACAATGTTAATTTTGTCTGTAATCCAATCATGGGCGACCAAAATTGACATAGTCGTGGAACTTGTCAAGTCACTGTCAAAAAGCATGGTTGTTTGCTGTTCCACAACTGGCAAATAAATAAAAAAATGTATCTTGAGTGTCTTTATAATTTCCATTCTGGTAACACCAGAGGGCGCACAAAATAAATGAATAATAATGCATTGCTTAAATTCAGTTCTGATCCTGTCATTTAAGATTCCCTCTTGTAGAAAATATGTTATACATTTTGTAATTTACTCCAGAATCTAAAATAAACAAACAAACACGTACATGATCATAAAAGCATGGACACCCAATCATTCTCATTAAGTTGTTGAGATGTATTCTAATAATTAAAAACTAAATTTAAGAACTGTGATTATGTTCTTAATTCAATTTAGATTTGTATCATTTGAATGTATTCAATAAGTATTTAAATAAATAAATAAACACTCCACGACTTAGCAGATATTAATTAATAATATTTATTGTTCTATTTATTGCATGCACACTTTCATACAGCAGACAGCAAAATAAAATCATAAAAATAAAATCTTACAAGTATGGGCTACACTCCCACTACTATGTACAAATGTATCTTTCACTTAAAATATTTTTTATTCCATAAATATCTCTATTTCGTCTTGTGGTACATACCTTTGCATGCTTGGCCATTTCAATAGACAGAATAGACAGAATTCTATCCTATAAAACTATACCATTTTATGATAATCAAAGCATGATGATCTTTCTTTCGAGAATATAAATAAATCTTCTAGGAGCAACTAAACAGTAGAAAGACATTAGTAAAATCAAACACCCCCATAAATACAGTAAGTGCTGGATGAGCCCTTTTTGCATCCAATTCTCTCTGACAGTAGCATTGCATTGTGTTAGAGACAGTCTGTCTGTATGGGTAAAAGCTGATGCAGGGAGTGAAAAGTCTGATCTTTTGAAACAATTTAGAAAGCCACATAAACAACGGCTTTCGGCTTTTATCTGAAAAAACAAACAAACAAACAAAAAAAAACAATTACAGGACATTTCTGTAACATCAAGTAGCCGAGAGCACAAAACATTTTCTCTAAGATGAAAAGTTTCACTTGGTGTGAGGCATTGCACATTTTCCCGTAGCATGTATAATGGTAGACGTGGGCAGGAGGAGCCATTCGTGGAGCTTTGGTATACATTTGATGCCTGCAGTAGTAGAGGCCCCATTTCAGAGGCAGGGGGCGGCCCCATACATACATACTAGTGCAAAAAAGCCAAGGCGTCTTCTTTTACTGTCCCCTGTAACATTTTTCCAAGCTATTTAAGCTATACATCCTGTCAGCTCTTAAGCAGGACACTAATGAGTGTGCTAGGGGAGAACAATGAAGGCAGCAGCATCTTCAGACAGGAGTGGTGGAGAGAAAGCCAATGCCAGCCTGATCCCTCAAAGTGCACCTCAAAGGCTGATGCCGGTCACGCTGGAGTCAGGAAGGAAGGCAGTGATGGCCCGATAGCCCTGCGCCCTTCGAATCATGTCTCGGATCTCGCAGTTAAGCTCAGTGAGTCGGTTGCATATCTCAGACAGGTCTTGTTTGGAGCCGACCAGTGCAAAGGTTCCTGTCTGACCCAGAGTTTGGTGCCGGAAATAGATGTTGAGCAGAGTCTGGATCTCATTCTCGGAGCTGCTGCCGAAGATGTCACTTGGCCACATTTTCCTGAAAGATGTCATTAGAAAAGTTATTATTTATTTCAACTAATTGAAGAGCAAAGTACTGCATATAACTCCAAATGTATTCATTTTCACTTTATCACTTTTTTTATGTGATAGTTCACCCGAAAATGAAAATTGTCATAATTTACTCACCCTCATGTGGTTCAAAACCTGTATGCATTTCCTTCTTCTGGGAAACATAAAATAAGATATTTTGAGGAATGTTGGTAACCATACCATTTCGGTTCACACAGACTTACAATGGAATGCAATGGTGAACCAAAACTGTTTGGTTACTAGTATTCTTCAAAATATTTGTGTGTGTGTGTGTGTGGTCTGCAGAAAGATATGTAAACAGGTTTGGAATGACATGAGGGTGAGTAAACAATGACGGAATTTTTTTTTTTTCATTATAGAACAATAAGTTGTAGTCATTTCTCCCGATGGGAAGTTTACCTGCATTCCTGCATGTACCGGATGGCTCTAGAGAACTGGTTGGTTTTCAGGCTCTCTAGAATGGCCTGTACAGCAGCCTCAGAGGAGCTGTAGGGGGACTCAGCGGTGGGATCACTCTGTTCGGCTGCTGTCTCACTGGCCACTGAGGCTGCTGCTGCCCGCAGGTTACTCATCAACTCACTCAACTCTCTGGACATATTCTGCAGCTAGAATGGACAGCAATTACACATAAATGACAATCAAATTTACTCTTTTGTGAGAAATAAAACTATTTTTGGACCTTTCCAAAAAGATACAGTGTGCCATGGTACCATAGTACAGTGATGATATCAGAAAGTACAGAATGATTACTACATTCATGTATGATGGCATTTATATAGTACGCCAACAAAGTTCAAAGTATAATGGTATTAACATTGCACATGTTGTGGTACCTAATTAGTAACTAGTAAAAACATTATACAAAAACACAATGAGAGAATATTGCTATTTTAAGGAGGCCCGCACAAAATATGCAAAAAAATAAATAATAATAATAATAATTAAATACATATATTGAGGCCAGGAGTTTTTCCACCATTTATTAGTTAGTACCCGCATTTTATTGACTTGTTTCCTCATTTTAATTATCTCGTGGCGACATTATACTAATTTGTTTAGTAATTTAGTTAAATCTTGGCCATATTGTACTTATTTATTCCCTCCATTTACTTTAGGGCCTGATTTACTAACAGCTTTCACCTGCACAAACCCTCTTTTGGCGTTAAAAAAATACTGTCAGGATTTACTAAAAACATGCAGTAAAAAATGAGCGCTAAAAAGGCGTGGACAGGGTTATTTTTTGCGGCTGACCTTATTGCATATGCATTTGTAGGAGTTTCACTTTCAGACGGAAAATGTATGGGGAGGAGAGTATTTAAATGATTCATGCAAGGGGATTTACTAAAGTTTGTCGATTTACTGGTATTTGCGGCATTATTAACTGCCCAAAAAAAGCATGTCTTGAACCAGACGCTAATTTGCGCTGGTCTTGGCAGATTGTGTTGGTTATTATGGAAATTATTTGACTGCGTTCTTTCATTTGTGCGTCGTCAGTAGATGAGTTAGCATCATGCTAATTTGCCCCGTTTAGTAAATCTGGCCCTTAGTTTCTTAATTTTGGACACAAGTTTACAATGGTAAATGTACGGGGCTCCATACTATTTCATAAAGATTTGCAAGCTAGACTTTTCAGATGAGAAAACACTGATATCCACATACCTCTGGTATAGAGTTTAAAGCGTGAACTTGGCCGATCAATTTACAATAAGACTGAAAAAGCAGCAGCAGTTGAAAGTGGAGTTTGTAGAGTCTTTGACAAAGCTCCAGTTGCTGTGAACAAACATAAATAAATAGAATGAATACCAAAATTTGGTTTAAGACTTCTCGTAAGTTTCTTGGGATATAAGAAAGAACTACATAACAGTTCTAGCATAGAAGATGAAACAAATCATTAACAAGGATACAAGCTTGTTAATGTTAGCAAAACAGCATTTTCATTTAAAAAATATGAGACCTTTGAAAGAAATCTGATATGCTTTATAATATTTGGGAATGCTTGTATAATATGGGTATTTGGAAGAAGGGAAAAAGAAGATGTGACGTAAAAAAAAAAGATTTTGTTAAACTTACTGCAAGAGATTCCATTTGCTATAAAGCAGGCATTGCAAGACAAAAGGTGAGAAGTGAGAAGGAAGAGAAGTATTGAATATACAGTGGTGTGAAAACATGCAGCCCAGTGGCACAGGCAATATAAAGCATGAGCAAACAACGGCTCCAACATGCATGAGCAGAAAAAGTTCATGGACAAGCAGAGAAAGAAAAAAAGGCTCACAACTATTTCCTCTTATTTTATTTTTGCATGGGGACTGTGCTGGGTGACAAAACAAGAAGCTAATTATTCACAAGTCCTAAATGCCTTTTTTTTATAGAGAGCTTAGTGTTTTAACTGGTCGTCTTTGTGGATCTTGAAGGGTTGAAAACAGTGGCCGGTTGCATAAACTGCTTAGACTAGTCTTCAAAAGTTAGTCATCTCATTTTCTGGTCCTATCTTTTTAAGGTCAGAAAAAGGTAGATTGGAAAAGTGAGACTGATTACTCTTGTCTAACTGCTTGGTCAGACTAGTTCTTAAGACACAGTCTTAGCAGTGCTGGCTAAGTTATTGCAACTGGTCCCTGGTCTACAGAGTCAGGGAAAAAAACTTTTTTTTGCAAAGTTCATCAATGCCCAGCAGAGAATAACCCCCAAATCAGAATAAGGGGCATTGTTGTGAAGAAACACAGCAAGCATTTGAAACAGGCGTAAAGTTAAAGAGCAGACAGATAGAAAAGAGATGTCACTCACAGAGCTATCACAGAACAATCGAAACGCAGAAAATATAAGAGGGACATTGAAATGGCATCTGAAACATTTGATTCAACTAATCTCACTCATATCTCAGGACACAATGGACATTACAGCGGCATCAATCAGTAGACAATGCAACCACACTAAAACATTCACATAGAGTATTACTGTATATTTGCTCTAGGTAATAAAGACAGAAACGCATGCAATGTTTGTGGTACACTGGCACACCGCAGTTTTAGGGTTGAGTCAGCTTAAGGCAGCTGAACTGTTAGTTAAAGTTCTAGTTTGAACTTAAATAATAGTGAAATTCCTATATTATTATTATTTTTGGAATGGCAGACAATTATGATATTGAAAATGCAGAGTTTCATACCTTCTCCTCTGTTTCAGCGGGCTGATAGGTGATCACTCCATCTCCAGTGCATTTGGGGAAGCTGACCTTGCAGTTGCGGAGCCACTGGAAGAGTCATAGGCATAACAAAAAGTTGAAAGGAACAAGCTGTAGAATTTTTATTTAAAGCATCTACAAAGATAATCATATATATTGCTTATATGTGTATATATAATCTTATAAACTACCACTCAATAGTTTGGGGGTAAGATTGTTTTTAAGAAACGAGTACTTTTATTTAAGCATTCTTTATTTTAGAATGATTTCTAAAGGATCTACACTGAAGCCTGGAGTCATGATGCTGAAAATTCAACCTTTTGCCATCACAGAAATAAATTACATTATTATATATTTAAATAAATTATTTTTTAACTCTTTTAATATTTTACAATATTATTGTTTTTCTGTATTTTTTGATCAAATAATTGCAGCCTTGGTGAGCATTAGATACTAATATTAAAACAACATCACATTTGACAATTTAGAAATTTTATTTACTGAAAAAAAAACTAGAAAATGACAAAAATATTGCTTTTGTAAAATAATGCTTGATTGAACATACTGATATGACTCCCTCCTTTTTGTTGTTGTAGGTCTCTAGATACTCCTGCAGCTCTAACACACTGAACTTCATCTTCTCCAAGAGTCCATAAGACACAATCTGAAACACACATTTAAGAGATACATTTTGTAATAAGCGCTTTACAAAATGACATGCACACATATACAAATTGTGGGTGTATATGTGTACAAATGTGTACAAAACACTAAGGCTGGCACTTAATTGACTTGTATTCTGGATATAGCATACACATACATATATAAACAAGAAACTCACAGTGTCTGCATCAACAAACAATGTGGGACATTCAGAGCAGGATGTCAGCATCTGGGACGACCTTACAAACTTCGCTCCAATTCCACGAAGGCCATCGCCAAGGTAACCAGCAGCGTCACATGTCAAGGTGCAGAACTTGGTTTGTATACTCTGGAGGTCAGAAACAACATATCCTGTTCAATCAGCCCCACACCAGCATGCTGTCAGCATCAATAAATTACTAACAAAGACGCTGCATGTCTTCTAAAACTTTGGCACTACTTAGTTGTCAGCTTTGTGTGATGAACCAAAGAAAATCCAAGTTAATGAAAAAAAATCAAGATCAAGAAAACAGCCAACAAAACAGCTCTTGCCACTACTAAGATGAACCACATCAATTAATCATTTATGTATATTATATTATGTTTATGAGTGTAAGTTGCAAACACTAACTGAACATGGTCAGACAGGTGAAAACAAACCCTGACCAAAACCAACAGGGTGTTTGTTGGTGTTTTGTCTGTGCGGTGTGAATTGGCCTTATGGGTTACCTGAAAAAGTGAGGAGAAGACTTGGAAGGTGTAAACTGCACAGGAACCATCCGAGTCGGCCACCAACTGGTTGAGATGATTCCGCCAAGCCTCCTCTGCATCATCGCACACAGTTGGCTGGAAGGCGGCCAGGATGGCGGAGAAAAATGGAGAAGGCGGAGGGGAGGAACGGGACTCAAGCAACAACTCTTCCTTTTCCTGCTCTGCCAGTGCCATAGAGCTGAGCTGGTCTCCAAACCCACTGGAGGAAGTGAATTATGTGGTCAGTTTGACTTTTCTACCAAAAATGAAACAGAATAATGCACGTTGAGAGTTTGAACCTCACATACAGTACCTGGGTACACGGCTTATCTCATCAATGAAGCAGTTGTCTTCACTTTGGGGTGTGTCCCCTATTAGGATGTCAGAACAACTACAGGTAGGCGGTGACTCACAAATGCAAAGCGAGATATCACTCTCATTAACAATGGCTTCCTCTTCTTCAGCTGAATCCTCAGCCTAGTTTGGGACAGGAAGTAAGAAAATATTAGAAAGTATAAAGCATTTATGGCCAAAGCAAATGTATTAAAGATTATTTACAGAAAAAAAGCTGTGGCAACAAAAGATATTATTTGATAAATATAAATATTATTATGAAAAGATCAGATTATGTGGCTAACTTTCTCAGTCTGAACAGTAAGATGAAATATGGTGATCTTGGCCAAAATACAGAAGTAAATAAAAAAAACAGAGTAAATAAAAGAAAAGAAAATGATTGAAAACAATAACATAATTTTACAGATAGATTTCACTGACCTTTCAAAACTAAAACTCTTCATGCCGAGAATCCGTTCTCTTTTTAGTGTTTTATTTTTATTTTTTCAATAATTCAGATTCAGATATATTAAGAGACCTTTAAAAATAAGGACCAGCACCTGATTGGTCTGGTCTCATGTTTAAGGCCACAGGCAATGGGTACACTCTCTTAATTTGCACCCCTAGAATTTAGCATGTGAGTGATGTTACAGCCTTGCCACCCACAGAGAAGCCATACACATTGCCCTTGTGGCTCATCCAGAGCCTCTCTCTGAGACTGTGGTAGGCCTCAGAGATGAAAAGCAGTCAGCCGAGAAATGCTTAGCAGATAGAAACAGGGAGCTTTTGAAGAGCAAGAAGTACTTGCAAAACAGTATCACCCAACTACTACCTAAAATCAATTAATGCTAAAAGCAGAGCCACACAGATACAGCAAGCACAGAAAGATATTATTCTTTTTCAGCCATGTTAATGGAAAAACTCTAAGACAGAGGTACGGTATGAGTAAGAATGTGTCTGCCCCCAAAGGTCAGACATTTTGAAGCTCTTATTCACCCGATGGTTTGAGCCCTCGGGTAGTGAGATCTCAAAGCTGGGCGTTGGGGTGGAAAGAGGAATTGGGTTAGCTTCAGTGTTGTCAAAGGAGATAGGCGGGGAGTCCATGGGGTTTAGTTCCTCAGTAGGAGACAAGCTGACATTCTGAAATGAGAAATAGAGTTTATTTAGACATTATAGTACAGTGGCCGAGATAGCTCAAAGCCTGAAGAAAACACATGCAAATAGAAAAAACACCAGCAAATTAAGAAAACATCTCCATCAGTTTGACAACACATGTGCTGCAAATACTCACAATGCAGCCGAATACAGAAACACGCTGCAAATAGCACAGAAATGTTTCAAAGGGAGCCCAACAAGTGATGAACCTGGCTGGGACCGCTTATTGTTCAGTGTCTACTTTTCAGTGGTGTTATCCATGACTTGAGTTTTTGGTTTATTTTAACATCCTGATCGTATATGCATTGTGAGTATTTGCAGCTTGTTTCTGTATTTGGTTGCATTGTGAGTATTTGCAGCGTGTTTCTGTATTTGGTTGCGTAGTGAGTTTTTGCAGCGTGTTTCTGTATTTGGTTGCATAGTGAGTATTTGCGGCGTGTTTCTGTATTTGGTTGTGTCGTGAGTATTTGCAGCGTGTTTCTATATTTGGTTGCATAGTGAGTATTTGCGGCGTGTTTCTGTATTTAGTTGTGTCGTGAGTATATGCGGCGTGTTTCTGTATTTGGTTGCGTAGTGAGTATATGCAGCGTATTTCTGTATTTGGTTGCATAGTGAGTATTTGCGGCGTGTTTCTGTATTTGGTTGCGTAGTGAGTATATGCAGCGTATTTCTGTATTTGGTTGCATAGTGAGTATTTGCGGCGTGTTTCTGTATTTGGTTGTGTCGTGAGTATTTGCAGCGTGTTTCTGTATTTGGTTGCATAGTGAGTATTTGCGGCGTGTTTCTGTATTTAGTTGTGTCGTGAGTATTAGCGGCGTGTTTCTGTATTTGGTTGCGTAGTGAGTATTTGCAGCGTATTTCTGTATTTGGTTGCATAGTGAGTATTTGCGGCGTGTTTCTGTATTTGGTTGCATAGTGAGTATTTGCGGCGTGTTTCTGTATTTGGTTGTGTAGTGAGTATTTGCAGCGTGTTTCTGTATTTGGTTGCATTGTGAGTATTTGCAGCGTGTTTCTGTATTTGGTTGTGTCGTGAGTATTTGCAGCGTGTTTCTGTATTTGGTTGTGTCGTGAGTATTTGCAGCGTGTTTCTGTATTTTGTTGCACTGTGGGTATTTGCAGCGTGTTTCTGTTTTTGGTTGCGTTGTGAGTATTTGCAGAGTTTTTGGTTGCGTCATGAGTATCATGTGAGTGACAGGTTCTCCTACCCTTGTGCCGGTGAACACAACACCAGAAAAGAGATATTGTTGCAAGATTTTTAATTCATGCTGACTTTAGGCTAAATGTGCTAGAAAATGCATGTCATGCTTTGTCCTTATCTTTAAACAGTTAATCTGAAAGCAAAACCAAATTCAACATTACTAGCTGTGAAGCTGAGAGGATCTGGCTGGCTGTGAGAGACTCTTCCTCAGAAGACTCGTCAGAATCATCATGGACGATTGGAAACAGGCTTGGTGAACTTCCTGAGAGCTGCCTGTCCTCCTCCATTGGGTGGGCTTCAGCCTGGTCCAGACTATCAATGGAACGCCTCCGCGCACCCCAGTTAAAGCTGTCAACTGTTTCACCCTGTCAGAGAAAGAGTGGGAGAAAAAAAGAATCCTCTGAATGGGTATATTGTGCAAAACCATATTTCAAAATGGACAGTCATGGGCTACAGCTTGCTCTATATGTGAAGGTGCTCAGTCAGTGAGTTTGTTATACAAGAACATCTCATAAAGGATTAAAACAGTAGTGAAACAGCAATACAGGAACACATTTGTGTTCCAGTAGAGTAAGTAATAAAGTGCCTGAAGGCCATTTCCTTTGGAAGAGGCTCAAGTTATCACTGCAGCCACATGCCTTGATATCAACATTTACATTCCTACACAGCTCCAGTTCAGCAGTTAGCAGCTCGCTTAAACACTGAACGTAAATGCAAAAACTTAGAAGTATACTTTCACTGCACTGTCATTTTTTAATTACTTTCTTTTATAATCATTCTTGACAAATACAAAAGGTTTTTGATACTGTTACTTCTAAGTTTGGAATGAAAATATGATGGCTTCATAAAAAGCCATGCAATAAAACTCTTCAAATTTATAAGGCTGAATCTGCCCTTTTAAGTGTCTCTGCGGCATTGCAGCCTCAGCAGATTTGTAGAATGACCTCAATGCACTGACTCTAATGATTTCATAAGACAGCCAAGCTGTAAAAATGCAGACATGTTGAAATCTAATAAAAACTGCATAAGGAGTGACAAAACATTTTTAGACGCTACCCACCAGTTAATTCTTAAAGTTTCTCAAATACACTATTGTTCAAAAGTTTGGGATCAGTAACATTTGTATTGTATAAAAAAAAGAGTAACCCAAATAGGACTTACTTACTGACCACAAACTTTTTAACAGTAGTGTGTTGTAAAGAAATAATTTTCTAAAAGAAAAAGAAAAAACTTTTGCACATTTCACCGATGAGGAAATGGTCAAAATCATTTATGTTTTTGTAACGTTACACGACATTACGTTTCTAGGCAGTATTATGGACATGCATCACAATATGGTCTTGTCCTACTGCACATAGCACAACACTGGAGCATTCCTGGGCTTACCTGCATCTCCTTGATGGCACAGACATAAACAAGGAGAGGAGATTGTATTACAAAGAGTTAAAGAAAGTTACAGTTGTATTGAGCAAACAGCACAATAGTTTATCTCTGACTAATGCTTTTCAAACGTTTAATGCATAGCATTGCTTTCCCCAAAGATCCACTTTACTGCAGTGAAAAACAAAGTTCGACCCAAGTAATTTGGAAGTCAAAACTCTTCACAAGCAAGAGGGATCAGATTGTTTTGGTTTCATTTCTTAAAATATGTTCTCACCTCTCCATCTTCCAGTTCTACGTCAAGGAAGTCAAAGTCCCTGAATACACGAAACTGTTGTTCTGAAGTGGTGTCATCCATGTTTTCTGTGTCCCGTGTGCCGTCCTCAGAGGACACCAGACTGGGCTGGTGCTCAATTAGGTCCAGTTCCCCACAGGATGAGAAAATCACCTGTAGGAAGTGCTCCAGTATGATTTCCCAAATAACACGGTGACATCGATACAATGTTGAGTTTTGATCCAAACCAACATTTTGGTTGAGATTGACATTTCAATTTTTAATGTGTGTTGGATCAGCATTGAAATTTGTATGAAAGCCAACAGCACACATGGGTGGAGACACTGGACATAGCATTGAACTAACACTGATTTGTAGTTAATAACCACAAGATCATGCAGGTATGCATCTCTGCAGAACACTAGTGGGTGTTTCTCAATTAGTGGGGCATTTTAAAACCATGATGTGCATTTTTCAACCACTTTACGCGATTTGCTACACTGGGGGCTTGGTTTAGGGGTGGCCTTCATGATTTTAGCAAGTCTGGTGAACAATGGTTGAAAAACGCCATTTGTAGTTTGAAAATGCGCACTGATGTGCATTTCTCAGTAGTTTAACTGATGTTTTCTCAGTAGAGAGAAAAAACAGTTGCATCCTTTATCGAAGTCTTGTTTGTTGAACCACCTGACATACATGACTTCTCTGGGTTTCAAACAATGGTGCATCGATCTAATTATTTATCTGTTCCTTTGTTTTGCTTGCTTGTTATTTTCTTTTGATTTATTGTTACTGAATCTAATTAAATACATTTGTTCATCACTTCATAACGTTGATTCAATGACATTAGCATTTAATTTTTGTGGAAATCTCAGCATTTCTTTACTTTAATTCCGGGTGCAAAAGTGATATTGAACCAACATCACTTCATAACGTAGATTCATTGACATTATCATTGATTTTTTTCTTGAAATCTCACCATTGTTTCAACATTAATTGTGGGTGCAAAAGTGATTTTAAACCAACATCACTTTGTAACATTAGTTCAATGCAATGAGCATTGCCACATCAACATTGACTCAACATTGTTTCAATGATTGTTTGCGATCTGGGTTCTGATATATTTTCTAAGATTTAATACTGGGTGGATAACATGTATGTCACTTACAGAAGGGTTTTTGGTGAGTCCAACTTCTTGGCCACACAAGGTTAATACATTCACCAACTTTTCACGAGTCCGTTTCTAAATTGGGAGATAAATTACACAAAAATAAATACATTAAAAATAATGAACATAATAAATAAATTACATTTAAAATAAAAACAATTAAATTTAAACAAATACAATAAAATAAGAATTAAATTTTAAAATATAGGAAATATACAAATGCAAAAGTATTTATGCACTGTTCTTCAGCAAACATGAGAAATTCAATGAGCTTATCAGTGAGCGCTCACCTGTGAGGACTGGGGTCGTTTCCAGCTGACAGGCACCAGCACGTGGTTGTTTTGATAAGAGCCCGAAGATGTAGAGGAGGTACTGCGTGTCACGGCAACCCCTCCTCCGTTCTTCCCATCTTGCCTCGGGGAACCGTGAAGCTCGTCATACCGCCGGCCAATCACCGGTGTCTAAAACACACACAAATGCACCATTTAAGCCCAGAGATTTCACGTCTGCTCTTTTCTTTTCATGTCATAATCTTGTGGCCCTCAGCCCAAGTGTCTTTATTTCAGCGCACTCCTTTTGATAACTTCAAGTTGCCTCAGATCCCCACCAACAAATCAAAACCTGCTGGATAAAGTGGATGTTGTTTCTCAATGGTCCTGCTCCTCTATGTCTCGTTGAGGAGTTTTAGAAAAAGAGAACTTTAATAAAGCAAGCCAAATAAAGCGTGTGGGAATGTCAGGATTACCCTTATTCAATTCACCTGCCCTTAATTCCTGTGAAATCCTTTCTGCTGGGATGGGATCGAGCTTGTTTTGAGTTCCCTGTCAGAACTGAGTTTTTTTTCTACTGTCTCACCCACTTGCAAAGGGCTAAATGTGTCCCAGAGGTATTTGACAGAGGACAGAAGAGTCTGCTTTGAGACTTTGGAGGGGCTGTCCAGCCCTCGCCGCTCTGGATGCAAAACGCCACAGCCGGAGTGACATCATTTCCTGGAATTCATGCATTACACAAATAGCTCCCTGTTTGGTTCCCACACTTTAATAAGACCAGGTCGTTGATATTTCCATCAAGTTTGAACAGAAGACTGAACCTTCAGAGTTTGCATTAAAACAAATGTTACTGTGAAATAATATTAAAGGAGAAAACTAATACAGAGGAGAAACGACATACAAAACTGCACAGCTCCACCTTGGAAAATGTGGACAAACCCAGAGAGGATGCCAGTATTTAGTGGTTTGGTGGCATGACTCACTTTTACAACCTATATACCAACTCTCACTTCACATACTTAACGTAACGTACATAACCACTCAAAAAAACAAAACACCTTTCGAATTATTTATAATAATTTTTTAAATTATAAAATTAATAACATTTAATAATAAAAATACTATATTAAATATATACTAATTGAAATAATAATGATAATTACTATTAAATAACTATTATTATAATTTTCATTATTATTATTAGTAGTAGTAGTATATATATTATTATAAGACAGAGAAAAACTATTAAATAACGGAACTATAAAAGGAAATTATTTTGTGATGAAATGGAACATTTTTTAGCTCCCTCGAAGTCACCAGCCTTTTCCTAGAATCCAGTCCTACACAACCAACTTTATGAGGTGCATCTTGGGATGGTTTATAAACAGTATTTAAAGAATTTATATGCATGCTAGGTACTATCTAGGTTTTGGTTGCTACAAAACTAATTTCAAGCTTTGAAGGATAAGTCTTAAGGTCTTACAGATCATGAGACAAATTAATTCAGCCAAACTTTTGACTTGTACTGTATAATGACAATAAAGAAGGACAGACAGAAATGTCATACCTCTGAAATGTCAAAGTGAAAGTCAAGGGTCTTTCCAGGCAAGGCTTTGGAGGGCGTGTCCCACACACGCCTGACATCCACAGTGGATGCGTTACTCAGTGGGGACGAAGGCGAAACCAGACTAGCCGAGCGGGAGACCACCAGCTTTAATATGTTCAAGGCTTCCTTCCAGTGTGCAGTCTAAAGTCACAGAAACAAACACAAAACAGCTTAAGTTATTCCTTAAGGACAAAACATGCTCACCTTCCAAAGCATTACATACAATCAATCCATCTTCACGAGCAGTAGCCGTCTCTTCTTCTGCCGAGATAAACACACGAGCCCGCCGAGAGCAGCAGAAGTTCAGAGGAGCGTCTTTGCTGTGAGGCCACACTAAAGGCCTCAGTAATGTGGACAGCAGCCAATCGGACTGACTGTTTATAGACTGCTGCTGGGTGTGCCTTTGGATTTATAGCCCTGGCACAAGGTTGTGTTTTTTTTACTTTCTTTTTTTCTCCCTCTGAATGAAGGGTTGAGAGATGGAAAACCAGTGGTTTTACCAAGGATATAAGACAGTTTAAAATTTTACAGTAGAAACGCTATAAAACACTATTATGCAATAAGTACATTTATTTAGACTAGATGATATGAAACAGTTAAATGTAATCATTGAGACTAGTTTTAGAAGCACCCACATTACAAATTTGATTCTCAGATAACACACACACTGCTCAGATGCTGTTATTCTGAATTAAAACTATTAAAATTGTTTTTATTTATTGAAATAAAGATCAAAAAGTCAAATATAAATATTAGCTGAATAAACATGGCAACTAACTGAAACTGAAAAAAAGCTTGTTTAGGTACTGAAATTATTCTAACTGAAATAGATCAAGCTAAAATAGATAAATTAAGAATTAAAACTACACAGAAAATGTAAAAATAAAAATTACATAACAAAATTAGTAAAATACATACAAAATAAAAGCTATAGTAATAATCAATAAAAACAATTGTATTTTTAATATAACACTAATAATAACCATTGTAGGTAGATAAAAGCATCTACCAAATGACTGCATTTTATAATACATTTTAAGTTACGAAAAAAATTATATAAGTACATTGTGCATGTGATAAATTAGAGGTGTCACACCTGAACAAACTTCTCTATGGTTGTTAGAACCTCCATGTTGAAGAGTTTGGCTTGAATACCACTCAGGTCCATGTGACTCAGTAGACTGTAGATGATTTGCAGAAGAGTTTGTTGCATGCTGGGTAATCCTTTCTCCAACAACTGTTTACAAAACAGAAAGTATTATAAAGTAAGGTTTCCCTGAACGCAAAGAATGTGCATGTCCACATTCCTTCAAATTCTTGTCTTATCATAATAAGATTTTTTTTCTAAAAAATTTAAAATGTTGTATATTTCACTTTTATTTGCGTCCTACCTCCGACATGTAAGTAACCATGCTGAGTGTGCTGTCGCTGAAGGCTTCATGTAGGTAGCGGCACACCACATTGACCCAGGAGAAGCAGTCTCGGGTATAAGAGTGTGTTTTATACAGTGTCATCACATGGGCAAGGTTGGAAAGCTTCGAGTTCTTTTCCTCAAGGCAAATCTGTCAATCAAAATGAGTGATTTTCAGCAAACAAATGTGCTGTAGATTCTGATTCTGACGTATAAAATGATATAGTGTGATTTAAGGTCAGAGTAACAGGAACAGACCTGGGAAATTCTCTCAGCCACATCCTTACAGAATTGAGTAGGTGAGTCAAAGTGTAACACAAGATGGGGGATGAGGCAGAGCACATTCAATGGGAAACCTGAAGGGTAATAGCAGATTTGATTTCATAATCCCACTTAACATGAACCTTGGTGGATTAATAGAGAATTGTTTTAGAATGATACATTTTTCTGGCAGTATAATAAAAGGTCTACCTATGGCTTGGGAGGTGTCCACCACTGGTAGCCTTGAGACGGGTGTGAGCTGGCTGAAAAGCTCCAAGGTAAGTTCTGTAGTGTTCGCAGAGGTGAAGCCCTTCAGAAGCAACTGCTGAAGCCCAGAAAACTCCTTCCATTTGAGCTGGATTTGGATCTTCTCCAGCTTTTCTTTGTATTCCTGCTTATCTAAAGAAATGTGGCCTAGCAGCTTCCCTAACAACCTGAGGGACATGTGGTACTCAAACTCAAAGTCTGACTCCATGAGTGAAACCACTGCCCAAAAGATGGTGGCTAGCAGGTTGCGAGGATGGTTGGCGTTGGCTGGGTCGGTGGAGACCATGTTGTCCCTGGAGGAGGATGAGGACATGGATTGGAGCTTGGAAAAATTGCTCTGGTGATGGTGGATGCGGTCTAGCGTGGCACTCCGGGGAACCTCAGAGGAGCGCTCAACCTCGCCAAAGCGTTTGGGTACGGAGTAGCTACGCTGGTGGCGTATTCGCTCAGAAGTCATGCCTGATCCTGGAATCAGGTCCAGCTGACTGGTGCTCTTACGGTTTAGCGTTAACTTGCCACTGGATGGAAGATCTGGTGAAGATGCCCTGCAGGAACATAGACTTATCACCAGCAGGGAACAAAGCATCTTGGACTTTTGACGTTGAAGTTAGAAGACTCCTTAACCCTATAAATCCAACTGTTTCATATTAGAAACACAAATTTATAAAGCCTCTAAATTCTAAATATGATCAAAGCTTTGCTGAAAAAAGCTGTTGAACCCAGGTACATACTTTCTGTCATCTGATTGAGAGTTTATACTTTTTTTTAGCAAGTAAAAAGCTTTTTAGTATAAATGCAAAAACATACAGTTTCAGGTAATGTTACATGTTAGATGTTACAAGTTGTTAGTAACATTTCAACATGAACACTTACTGGACTGAAGTAACCTGGATTTGCTTGATTATCCACATATAATTTTTTAGAAAAATCATGTTAAAATGTGAGTATCAATTATGATACATCATCAGGCTTTTGAGGAATGTTTATTTGTACATCTCTCAATCATAATTGTATTGCACTGCATCATATGTTTTGCCCCCATTTAAAACTACAAAGCTTTGATCATAAAGCATTTTAATATTTTATTAAGACATAATATTCAGAGATGACAACTGATATTTAAATCTCATGTATTTGCATTACAAGCTGTCAGAATTTCAACTTACATTTGGCAATATAAATGTCTGTACCAAATTGCATATTTTTGGCCCTCTGAATAAAAATGTGTTTTTCCTCATCAAGGGTTAGCTCCATATTCTCCTATATCATACTATATAAGCCATAAAGTCTGATGTATGACATGATACTCAACAAAAACACATAAACTTCATTAAAAAATAGATTTTTTTGTGTCATGTAAGGTTTTACAGGGTTAATGTTATACGGCAGGAACTTACCGTAGTATGACAAATAAGTCATTGTTCTTCAGGCACTCAGCTAGATTATCCACGACTGCTTCAAGAGTCAGGAGAAGCTCCATCACATAACCCTGTGGAGAAGATGCATTGTGAGTTTATTCACTCACTGAATCTATCAAAACTGTCATTAAGGAG